>JBAJHX010000033.1:1644935-1679317 GCA_037176925.1 Amniataba percoides | reverse complement strand
ATACTTAAGGAAAATACAGATAAACACAATGTCCATTATAATGGACATAAATGAATGGGCCGGGTCTCAGGAGGATAGACAAGACTAAACTTGTGTCGCCTCAGGGAGAAGGAGGCCTGCACCCAGCATTGTCCACTGGCAGAACTTCTGAAGGTGCTAGCTCCAGTGAGTGTGTATGTGTATGAGTATGTGTGACGCTGGATGACAAACTCACAGCATCCTCCTCGAAAACTTCAGGAGGACTGGCTCCTTCCTCTAGGGTCACTGGAGCTCCTGCATCGGTCAGATAACCCAGAATCCCTCTATTTGAAACTGCTGAACAATTAAGAAGCATATCATTAACAATGTTAAATAAACTGTGGCGTTGTAATGCTATCTGCAAACAGTAGTGCAATGACAGGAAGGAGCTGCTATAATTAGCTCTTACAGTGATCAGTGAAGAGTGATCAGTGTTTTTTCCAACCCAGTGGAGGCGTATTATTATGTAAAAGGACTGAAATGGTTACATATTAAAATAAATAACTGTAAATAATACAGTTCTATTTCAGTCGTGTTCAGTTGTCTTTTATTGTGTGAAGGACTAAACCTCACTCACTAAAACGGTTGAAAATTTGAGGGCCCCCTGTGGGTCTAATCAGACAGGATCATTTAAAAGACCTGTTTGGGTGAGCAGAGCCTTTCATCTGCAAAGAAACTGGTAATTACAGCTGTCATACAAATATAAAAAGTACAATATATCTCTTACAAATGTAATTGAGTAGGTAAAGCATAGACTAAAATGAAAATACTCAAGTATTGAGTACATTTCACCCCCTGGTCTGCAGGGCAGTGAAGGGAGCTACTCCTTCCTAAGTCCTACACACAGGCATGAACAGTTCTGTCATCTGAGCAGTGTACAGCTCGTACTTACTGCAGACCTGAAACACATTTAGGTTTGTTTGGGAGGGATGCATTCCTTCCTTTGATTGCACTACTAGCTGGTTTGGACAAATGCATCTACCAGTTGCAGTGTAGGTACCGTAATATAATGTAAACAATGGAAAATTTGGAGAGATTTGTCTTTGGATAAGTAACTTACAAAATACTATTATGGGAAAAGGCAAAAAAATACATACATATAAAAGAATACATGTAAATTACAGTTGAATTTGTGTATTTGAATTAATTGCATAAAGAATTTTCAAGATGGCAGTTAATAAAGAAGAGAAACAGTTCTGCTTTGGACAGAAACATGGAAAATGTGACTATTTTTCTTTCTTTATTTAATTAGCGTAGTTACATTTTCTCTTGTACTTGATGCACTCTGTATGAAGGATGTATCAGCCAAATTTTGATTGATTTTGAAGTCACTGGTTACTGGAATTGTGCAAGACAAAACACAAACAGAGGATGTAGATGGGCATCATTATGAATATACAGTAAACATGAATTTAAACATAACGTAATATTGTTTAAATATGAGGATAACAATCCTGGAATCCTGCATGTCATTACAATCTGAACACTGATGTAATGACATTTGTACCATCAGCATCAAAATCATCTGCCTGGGGGACGGGGAGGACAGAAACTGAAGTCACAATTTGCTTAAATTAATTTACATATCTATTGTCATGTGTTCAATCACATGCAAATGGGTTTCTGACAAAGCCCCATCACACGCCCAGAAGGCTCGCAACCTGGATGAACAAGAAAAAGAGCAACCTTTGTCCTATAGTCAGTTTCAAGACAGACATAATACTCAAGTCCAACTCAAGTCCACGTTGTTAATGTTAAACTATAAGACTCACATCTAAAGTGAAAACCATTGTAACTCAGAGACAATCAAATAGACTAAACTTTTATATTTATATATTTTTTAACAGAATAAGAATTATTTTTCAAGACAAAAACTACAATCAGCTTCAAATAAGTTTAGCTTAGAAAACTGTATTGTCTTCAGAGAGACTACGTATTTGTACATGGAACAGGTATCTGGTCACAGGGACCGCAGGGTGCTCCAGGATTCACCGGAGCCTCTGCACATAGGAAAAATGAGACTGATGATGCTTACCCATCTGAATTACTTAACACCCCAAAAGACTCAAAGGGTAACATTATGCAATACTGCTAGAATCAGAATCAGTGTATTTACTTCTAGTGTATCGTATCTGCTGTGCTGAGTAAACATTTGTATTTAATTCTGTTATTGGTGTTAGCAGACATAATAAGAATAAGAATAAGAATAAGAATAAGAATAATAATAACAATAATAATAATAATGAATAAATAATAGTTAATAATAATAGTTAATAATGATAATAGTTAAAAACAATAGCGTAAAAAATAAAATTAAAAAAAGTTCTTGAACAGTTTAAGAAGACTTTGGGAGGTTTTGAAATCCTCACCTCTTCTCTTACTGAGGTGTGATTTCTGTTTTTTCGGTTGTTTGGCAGTCAGTGAAAAGAGGTTTCTATTCCAGGACCATCACTATCAGGTTCACTTTCTGATATTAGTAATTACCAGGGCGTGTGGTTAGCACCTCTGTAGCCAACTGATCAATCAGCAGTTGTGTGTAAAAAGCCTAGAAAGAGGAAAAAGTCTTGTAGGAGTCTTTTGTGGGATGACAAGTGGAATGATGATCTAACTGTTAGGACTGAGTATCTTTTTCACTTTGTTTTATCTTGCTTCCTGTCTAATGTGCATCCCAACCACATGCCCCAACCCCTCTCATTCTCTTCAGTCTGTTTGTCCTTCCTTTCCTATCCTTCCTTTCTTTCCTCATCCATCTCGTCAATACCTATTTGACAAGTGGTTGCTTTCAGATTACTCTTAAAGCAGCTGGAGTGAACCGTCTCATACAGAAACCCATAGTCAACTTTCAAGTCAAGACGGACCTCTCGATCATCAAAAGTTTCTTTCCAGCACACAAAACAGCTTGCAGTCATGACACAACTCTCTACTTCATGAGAACAACCCTCCCAACCCACACCAGTCTGGTTTCAAGGTGGGCCACTTAACAGAGGTGTCTCTGATTGCCATCACAGAGGGACTCCACACTGCCACAGCAGCCTCGCTGTCCTCTCATCCCTGTCATCCTGTTACACCTTTAGATATAGCATCACCGGAATAAAGGTGATGTAATCTTTTCTGCTGGACAGATCCCATTAAAGTTAAAGCCCTACACAGTACACCAATGTTACCCACAAAGGTTAGCTTACTCATCAGGCTCCTACTCAGCCTGTGAAAACACTGAACACTGAGTATGTCATCAGTGTCATCTTGGAAGATGTTAACTCTTACATACTGTTCATAGTTTATACCTTCATAGTATGGTCCAAGTCAGTTTTTACTGGGACCAAGCATTCCCCCATGGTTAGTGTCTGCAACAAATTTCATCACAGATCTATATAAAATGTCTAAATAGCCTGTGTCACATAATTATATGTATGAGCAGTAATACTTAAAAGATATTTCAGAGAGGAGGGAGAGAGTACTTTTTAAGGTTTACAACACTTGTTTTTGGAGAAACAGTATCCTGTTCAACATAAGACACAAAATATAAAAGTTATAATGCTTTAAATATATTTTACCTAATTTGAAAATGGCATTAACTTTCTAGAAATGTTGGAAATTATGATATAACCATGTTTAACCGTTAACTGAACTGATATGGTACAGAACATTTCCAGGGACATGGTGGCTCAACACGTTGTTCTTCACGTCTCAGTGTCCCGCAGACTAGAAGCAGTCACACATCGGGACCTGTATCACCTCCATGTTTCTCGTTGCAGTGACATTTGTTTCAGTGGCTGGAGGGAGGAAGAGCAGGTGTCTGTCTCTCAGGTGTTTTTATGATAGTAACAAAGAAAATTCAACAAAAATTTATTCAAATTTCATACTTTGTAGATGTGTCAATGCGCCTTTTGACCTCTGGCTGATTTCCGTTCCAATCAGTCCTACACTGGTTCAATATTTCATTGTTTCAAAGACCAGCAGGTGTCTGTCTCTGTGGGAAGCTGGGCAAATGGAAACATATTCACCCATGTTCATCATTTTAAAACTTCGTTGGGGTCCTCCTTCAACTCGCTCACACACACGAAAACATGACCAGTACAGTTTCACAGTTTTAAGATTCCCTAAAACCAGCATTTTCCCTGATTTGACCCACACTGGCAGATCTAAAATCCATCTCAATAGGTACAGGTCAAATTTGACCTGAAATCAGTGTACAGAAATTTGTAGCACCCAAATAATATCATAATCATACAAAATTATTTATCTTTGGTCACTTAAGAAAAGTCACTAAATTTCAGGCAAACAGAATGACATTTAGGGTATTTCTTCTGCTGTGTAATGTCAGAACAGGTCACATTTGACCCAAACAGTATGTAAGGATTCAGAGATGCTATTGGTTACAATGGATCAGGGTTTTTGGAATTACTGACACTGATTCACATGTGACCCTCTTTTGTAGCAGAGTCACTGTGATCAGATTGATTTCTGCAGCTACATCAGTGAAGTGAGTGGGTGGAGGACATGGGTGGGGTCTGAAATAATCTCCTGGGCCTGTCTAATGATGGTTTCATCAGTCTTCAACACCCTTTATTGTGAGATGTTTTGATGACTCTTTTTGTTATCCAGAGATGCCATTTCCCAGGATGCTCCTCTGAAAACGTAGTTGGACCCTTGTGCAGACATTTCTGGTCATAGATAACCACTGGTGAATGGTCTTCATTGGATTTGGGGTCAGATAGCATCTCCTCTTTTTTCTTACCCCTGAGGAGGAGAAAGCGTTGTCACACCACTGGACAACTTTCTGAATCCTGTGTTCTTACATGAGATAGTTAACATTAAAGCATAATTTTTACACTCTAACTCACTCCTCTCTCCTAGTCAAGTTTCTGTTACTCATGGTTTAGCTATTGTCTTCCACTGACAACACCCTTCTCAGTCTGCCCTGTGTACCTTTATCACATTGTATTAATTGATTGGATGGGTTGGGTAGTGACTAATGCGGCATAGTTGCATCTTGGTAAGGGGAATGTTGAAGCAACATTACCTTCAAAATAACTGAAATACCTTACAACAGAAAGCAAATCCTGTTCCCTGAATTTTTTTTTAATTCCACAAACTGAGATACTGTGGAAACGTGGAACACATAAATTAGACCAAATACATTTCAAACAAATCCACATCAGATGATTTACTTAACTGAACATGCCATGACACAGTATAAAAATACATTTGTCTTATGTACATTGTAACCAGCAGAGTGTGTTTAAAGCATCAAAGTGAAAGTATGACTGATGAATGTTGAGACTGATGCTGGGCGCTGTAAAACAGTTCCTTACACTATCATTATATGTTATTAAAATCTCAACGGTCAAAATGACTTGTTACTACAGCTGTCAGATAAATGTAGCTGGAATAAAAAGCACAGTGTGGTGGAACATTGTACTGCAGATGAAATAAATACCTAGCAGCTGAAAACAGGATCATGTGTTGAAGCCATTATTACATTCTTGACCTTGGAAACAAAAGTTATAATCTCACCTCAAGGTCTATTTGTTGATTTGGTTTTCAATGATATCACATGATCTACATCAGTAGGGCAAGTTCCATTGTTATGTTGTATGATTTTAACAGACACCCATGATCCAGTCAGTTATTGATAAATTAATATTGATTGATTGAATCTGTAGTTTGACAGCAAACATTTATACCCACACTTTTGCACTGCATTTTGAACCACTTTATTCTCCAGTGTTTCTGAATGTGTTGTTCCAACCCTCCTGACAGTCACTGTATTACAGAGATATCAATATGATATGAAAATGGGCTAGATTCATGTAACATGATTCTTATGTCTGCTTATTGGTGTTTAGCTTTAGTGTAGTAGTGACCGTTGATTAATTCAAGCAGACTGCATACACAACATTTTCATAATGTACAAGAATAAAAACCAGTGCAGACTGAAGTAATGAATATATTTGATCTATTTAGTGACAAAAAGTGATTGTAGAAAAAAGTCACATGTCAAAATGCTAGTATTTGTGTGTAAGACAGTGTTGCCATGTGTCTGTTTCTCTGTTAACCTGGTTAGTCCTGTTAAGGAGTGGTGTGTTTCTCTTAGCTACATCTTCCTGTCTTGTGCTTGTGCAAGTTTCGGCTTTCAAAAGACCTGCGAGTTGCTCTCTGTGACATAGTTTGAAATTGAGGTGTGTGTGCATGTGGGTGTGTGTGTATGTGTGTGTTGTAAGGAGAAAAAGGGACACTGAGAGGCGGTACCAATGCAGCCTAACCTGTTCTCCTGGCTAGCTTTAGGCTTACAGGCATTTAACTGGCAGATCCATTCTGCCCTCCCTGACAGAGCAGCAGTGATACACTGAGGAGGACACATCTCTCTCTGGGCTGTCCTCAGGTGGAAGCATCTCTGGCAGCAACATATGTGAGTCCATCAAATATGTCTTTTTTTAGCTGATATGAGACCCAATATTGAGATAATTTAAGAGGATGTTTGCTCGAATTTGTTGTTATCAACTTTAGAAAGCAGAATATATTCAGAAAGCTTGTTCATTTTTAATATTGACATTAACGGCAGCATAGTTTAAAATAATTGTATGACATACAAATGAGGTTTGGAACAAGGATACAGACTGGGTTTAGAGGAATGCTCTTGACATATATAGAATGTCTTTGTTTTTAAATGGAGTCTTGGTATGGTACGGTCCAGGTGTGAAGTCAGCATCTTTGAAAATGTGTTTTGGTTTCAGGTACTAATAAAAAGTGAGGTTTCAAAATAAAATGTTAAAACTGAAGATGAAATATATATATATCAAATTTCATTTTCAGTATTGCTGATAAGTACTGCTATCAATAGGATTTTCTGTTGCCATGACTTGGACATACCAAAGTTGGAAGTCCTCTGACTCATTTGATTGATATCAGTGTTAAAGTTGCCACCCTGTTTTAGAGGATACACCCGTCAACCACACCACTCTGACTTTTTTTCTCATGTGACTACACTGTCTTTCCTGTTTTCTTTGAATTGCTGCTAATTTCTGGTTTGAGGAAGTATGCATAGAGCTTGAAGCCACTATACAGTTATGTCATATGTTATTATTTCCATCTCATATTTCTCTGGAAATCAAAGATGTCTGTGCAGGAACATCTGTGATTCTGTGATGATATGATAACTATAGCACTCTGATGTCTGCTGTGAACTGTCACTCTACATATCATTACAAATTATGCATTATGCATGTGTTGTCAATAGATTATTGATTACTTTACATATGCTGTCTTATTGATTTTGTTTTGCAGTGTCTCTTCATGACTAGTGCATTGATAATGATAGGTGGTGAAAATGTTTGATTTTATCGGAAGAAAACTTTCTTGAATTCCTTGCATTAAAGTCAGTTAGGTACTAATTTATGAAACTATGTTGCAAGTGAATTACTTTATGAATTACTAGCATTTACATGTGAATGTTTTGGGGTGTGGTTGAAGGAGGGTTGTGTATGTGTGTGTGCTGAGCAGTATGGCAAGTCAGTCACAATGCATCCAAACCAACTGGTTTAGATGCATATGTTCCCCTGAACAAACCTGGCAGAGGCTTTGGATTCCTGAAGTGTGAGGTCACATGGTGTATGGGCGTTGTTTTTTGTCATGTCAGTCATGTTCAGAAAATTAAAGTGCTGCTAAAGGCAGGAAAAATTCAGACAGGGATGTGTGGATGAAGGGATGAAATTACCTCCAGTTAGAGCTACATTTGACTAATGGAAATTATTTCTGGCATACATGATGATTGTATATCTTCAGGAAGTGATGTATTCATTCTGTACTTCTGCTTCTGGCATATTCTCTGCTTTCATATCTAAAAGTCATATTTCATTTTCTACTGTATGTAGTCTGGGGTACAGTATCAAAAATTGCCAAAGATTTTTAGGTAGCTTGCATAGATAGATACTGTAGGTTACATTAAACACAAAACAAGTCATACATTTCATAAAAAGGTACAATGCAAAATAGTTGAAAGGTCCAAATGACAGTTCAAACCAAAACAAACCAGCACCATGGACCAAAGAATTGCTTGTCAACATTTACTCCTGTCAAAATATATTTTTTTGGTATTTGTTTCATTAATAATATATCAAAAATGACTAAGAGCATGAAAACTATACAATTAATCATATTCTTGGCAAGGATTTATATTTGAATCCTTGAAAATGAAAGAGGGATAATGACCTGCAGTAAGAATCAGTATATAGACTTCATTTTGTGATTCCAAACATATAAGACACTGCTGCAGTAATCATTTCTTACAGTTTTGCATTGCTTCACTTCATCTTCATCTGCCATAAACTACTTAATACAGTTAAAGTATGTCACTGATTTAGGTTAAATTAACACAATTTTCTCTGTTGTTTTACAGATACATTTGCTGTGCTTTGGAGATCCCGTGGTATCACACAATTAGGTATAAATTCCATGATATGTGAATGTAAACATACCTAAGAAATTATGGTAAGTATGAAACCCAAAATAAAATCTATATGTGATAGCAATTACATAAATAACTTAACAGCTGGACTAGAACAAATGACATAATACAAAAGGATGATTGAGAAATCAAAATTTTGCATATTTGCATATCTCTGTTGAACATAGAGTGGAGACAGTAAGAGCAGAGGTTTTTCAGAAAGCCTGGTCCTGGATGACTCTGAGAAAGGAGTTGTGATTACAGGAATCACAGATGACAAAATTGCTGCAAAGAGTGGCTTGCAAGCAGGTAAGAGGGAAACCAGTGATTACTGAATTATTACTGATTACTTATGTTATTTTTTTTTCCTGCGGTTTAGGGATAATTCAACCACTAGATAAAGGATATAAGGAAACTATAGAAACATGTTTTGAGAGTTGAGTTATATTTTTTTCCAGGGGATGAGATTGTCGCAGCCACTATACACCTCGACCACCTCAACAAAAATGAAGTGTTGAACATATTGAAGATCCTGGAACCATACGACGACAACATGAAGGTTCTGACAAAGAAGGAGCTGAATGCCAGTGCAGGCCTAGGCTCCTTGGGATTAGGTCTCAGTGACCCTGCTAAGGTGAATATCACAAAAATTGGTTTAGCTAACAAACATCTCTTGCTCATCAAGCCATCTGGATTGTTTCATCTTTGTGGGGTTTTGAGATTTCTGCCTCCACTCCAGTGCAATAAGGGTGGATGGAATTGCATTTAGTTATTACATTCTGATCATTTTTTAGGGACAAGTAAGCTAGAAAATGATGTGAGCAACTTTTTGTATGGTGTTAATCTAATCAAAGCCATCCTCCACTGATCACTTGGACTGCCTTATTATGTTAATTAGTCCCAGGTCACAAATCTGCAACAAATGCTTTCTTAGCACATTTTATTTAATTTACTTGCCAGAAATATTTTGCATGCAAAAAGATTATCTCTTTGATACGTGTCAATATTTTTTACCAACAGATGCTCAACATACAGAAGGATCTATCACTTGATGCATCGGCTGAGGCACCAGTTGTTTCCCTTGATGGCCTGGGTGGAAAAATAAATACTACAAAGGGACTGGGAGGTGAAATAAGTGGTCCAACTCTCAATGGAGACCTTCCCAGTCTAAATATACCCTCAGCTAATGCTGGTGCCAAATTTACAATGCCTTCTGTTGGACTGACTGGACCAGATATAAACACACCTGACGTCAGTGTTTCGACTCCTGAGCTCAACACTCCAAGAGCCTCGCTCGACATCAAAAAACCTGAAATCCAGACAGGCAACCTGAAATATAAAACCCCAGCATTTACAATGCCACACTTCAATCTGCCTAAAATCAACACACCAAAATCAGAAATGAAAGTTTCTGGTGATGTAGACCTCCCTTCTGTCAGTGGAAACCTAGAGAAACCAGACCTCAATCTGTCTGCCCCAAAATTAGATCTTAAAGGTCCAGATTTGGGCCTGAATGGGCCAAAGGTGGATCTGAACAGTCCGGATGTAAACTTAGAAGCACAAAGTGCTGATATTGACATATCAGCACCATCAAGCAAAATCAAGTGGCCTCATCTAAAATGGAAAGGTCCCAAAGTTAAAGGGCCAGATGTTGACTTAAATGCTGATCCTGATGTGAACCTCTCCACACCAAAGATTGATGGGAATCTAAGTGCACCAGATGTTGACATTAACCTTCCCAAAGCTGACATAAATGCCCCAAATCTTGACATGGATGCACCATCTGGTAAAATCAACTGGCCTCATCTGAAGTGGAAGAAAGACAAATTTCAAAGCCCAAATGCTGATCTGGATTTAGATGCAAGTCTTAACACGCCAGATGTTGACCTCTCAGTTCCAAAATTGGAAGGAGGAATAAATTCCCCAGATGTTGACATAAACTTGCCCAAAGCTGACCTTAAAGGTGGTGATCTAGACCTGCGAACCCCAAACCTTGATGTGGAGGCTCCCTCTGGTAAAATCAACTGGCCCCACCTCAAATGGAAGAAGCAACGCCCAAAAGCAGACATAGATGGAGACCTAAATCTCCAAGCCCCAAAGTTTGAAGGTGACATCAATGTACCAAATGCTGAGCTAAATGTCCCAAAGGTTGACCTGAAAGGCTCCAATGTAGATGTTCAGTCTCCAGATCTTGACATTGACTCAGGGAAAATAAACTGGCCTCATTTGAAGTGGAAAAAACCAAAAGTGAATGGCCCCAACATGGACCTTAATGCAGATCTGAGCACACCAGACATCAACGGCTCTGTTGATGGTAAGATTAGCACACCAGATGCTGATTTTGATTTACCCAAAGCTGATGTTGATGTTAAAGCACCAAATGTAGACGTTGAAGCTCCATCTGGGAAATTCAAGTGGTTCACTCTCAAAAAGAAAAACATGTCAGTCTCAGGTCCTAAGGTTAATGGTCAAGATGTCAATGTAGATGCTGATGTTTCAGTCCCTGACTTGAATCTCTCAGCTCCAAAGACTGGTGGTGAATTAAATGTGAATTTAAAGTCACCAAAGGCTGACCTGGATGGCCCAAAGTTAGACATTAATGCTCCAGATGTTGAAGGTCCATCAGGGAAATTTAAATGGCTTCCCAAATTTGGCACACTGAAGCGTCCAAAGGTTGACATTGATGCTGATGTGAAGGAACCAAACATAGACTTAAAGGCACCTGATGTGGATTTGAGTGTGCAAGATGTTAATCTTTCAGCGCCAAAAATTGAGGGTGGAATTGAGGCCCCAGACCTAAATGTCAGGATGCCTAATGCTGATGTCAAAGCTCCAGATGTGGACCTTGAGGGTCCAGATCTCAACCTTGATTCAACTGATGGTAAGTTGAAGTTCCCAAAGCTTAAACTACCAAAATTCAAAGGGTTAAAAGTCAAGGGTCAGGAATTGGATGCACCAGATGCTAGTCTCAACTTACCTAAAGTTGATTTGGATGCACCCAATGTAGACCCAGATGTACCGGATTTGTCCTTGTCTGTACCAAAAATTGAAGGTGACCTTGATGTACCAGATTTTGATATTAATTCAAAAGCTGATCTCAAAGGCCTTGATGTAGACCTTCAAGCACCAGAGGCTGATGTCCCAGCTGGAAAATTCAAGCTACCCAAATTAAATTTGCCAAAGTTTGGCTTTTCAGGGCCAAGGGTAAAAGAACCAAATCTCAATGTTGATGCTGACCTCAAGAGTCCAGCTCTGGATCTGTCCCTTCCAGATGTAGATGCAAAGTTACCCAAGGCAGATCTAATGGCACCTGATTTTTCAGCCCCCAAAATACAAGGTGGCATTTCTGCTTCAGATTTGAATCTAAATGCACCAGATGTTGATATTGATGCTCAGTTACCTGATGCAGACCTTAAGACTCCTGACATCCGTGTTCCTCATCTAGATGGGGATGCTGATCTTAAGACAAATATTGACCTTTCGGCTGCCAATGCTAACTTCAGTTTACCAGACTTCGGTGTTTCAAATCCAAATATCAATGGTCCAGGTGTGAACCTTAATTTGCCAAAAGCTGATGTAAAGGGACCTAATTTGGATCTACCAAAAGCAGACCTTCAGGTACCTGATCTCAATTTGAAAGCACCAAAAGCTGAACTGAAAGCACCTAATGCCTCACTGAACACTCCAAATGTGGGCATCAACCTGCCCAAAACAGACCTCAAAGGCAGCGATGCAAAGTTAAAAACCCCAGACGTAAATTTTGATTCCTCTCTGGGTGACTTTAAACTGCCTCATTTCAAGCTTCCAAAACTTGGTCTTTCAAGTCCTGAAGCAGAAATTCCCAGTGTCCATCCTTCAGTGGAGGCTGGAATAGAGGCACCAAAAGCCAGCATAAGTACTCCTACAGCAGATGCAGACATAAGTGTACCAAAATTAGAGGGAGCTATCCAAGGACCTGGAATAGACGTGAAAGCTCCAAATGTAGATGCTAATCTTGAAAAGTCAAAACTGCCACACTTCAAGCTTCCAAAGCTTTCAGGACCTAAGATAAAATCTCCAGGGATTAATGCCAATGCAGATCTTGAAGTCTCACCTGATATGAAGGTAAAAGCGCCAACTGTTGAGGGACAGATCAGTTCACCTGATGTCAGTGTCTCTGCTCCTGAAGTAAAGACAAGCCTCCATACACAAGAAATGGGTATTGCATCTGAAGCTGAACTCAAAGATTCCCCAAAAACTAAGCTGAAGTGGCCCTTCAAATGGGGATTTAAGTCTAGTACTGATGAAGAGGAAAGTGGAGTTGACTCTAAAACTGAAGTTTCTAATGATGAGATGGAGGTTCCCACATTCAAGTTCCACAGACTGCCCAGGAACAGCACTGATGGCATTGGAGGGATTGGTGATACCTTGGGCTTATCAAAACTTGACACAGAGGCAAAGGATTATGTTGTTAGTAAAGGAATCCGCTTGCCAGTGGTAAATGCAACATCAAAGACAGGAGAAAAGATTGACATTATGGAAAGGCTGAAAATGGCAAAGGAAAAAGCACCCACACTTAGCGTTCCATCACCTGAAGCGAAAACTGATATCGATGTGAAGCTTGCTGCCCCAAGTCTTGATGTCGGTGCCTCTACAGAAGCAGGAGACTCCTCTTTGATGAGAGGGGGTACTTTCAAAGTAGAAAAGCCGGAGTCTGTGTTGGGCCTCATAGCCCCTGAAATTTCGACATCAGATGAAAATGACAAAATGTCACTGAGCCTCTCCAATATGCTTGGCCTTAATATCAAGGACTCAGGGGATGACTGAGTCCTGCAAGGCTTAGCTGGTAAATAAAGCTTCAGTCTAGAAACATTGTAAATACATTCAATATATACATACAACTAAACCTATTCAATACCTGTTTGTGACAAAAAATAGAGAAGTTAACTGTTTATCTCACACTTGCCATGCTTCTCTGTAGATAATGCCAATCACAGTATACTTATACTAATGTTGTATGGTAGCCTAATGAAAACATGTTAAATTAGTTTTTATAAACTCTGTGTATATTAGTGTTATTTATATAAGCTGTTTTCCTACACATTACTGATTTGAAAGTATGTTGCTAACATAACTGCCTCAGTATTGCATGTAATCACATTGTTGTTAAGGTTTCTGAGAAGTGCATTACTTTATCTTAAAAATGTTAAATCATGAGTGAATTATGATAATGTATTTGTTCATTTTTTGTTCAATAAAGAACTCATTTAATATGCATATGACTGTGTACTAATTTGAATAATAAAAATAGATGATTTGATGGTTTGTATCCAAAGTAAATAGATGCATATAAATGTGGAATTAAAAATTGCTTTACAATGCATTATTCTTAACTGACAGATTGCCAGTTGTCTTTGTAAATAAAATCCCCGTAAATACAATATGGAATTTTGTATTTTTTTGAGGGCCAATAGGAATATACAGGCAATAGCTATTAACTGGAATTTATCAAATGTACTGAACTGAACATAGTCTCTATTTTCCTCAGAACAAAATTCTGAAAATATGGAGTCATAATATAAATAGTAACCGTTAAATCAAATGAAATATCATTAGAGAGGCCTTATTAGAAACAAAACTCTGTTGTACCTGTGTTTATTTTTATTTTGCTCCTTTACTTTCCTTAAAGAAATGACAACAGCTTTCACTGAGTTTTAAGCATTTATTTTATACTGACAAAACAAGCAAAATAAAAAAAAATCCAGTTGTTTCTTCAAACATAAAAAACCGAATAGAAAATAACACTGATATGAGCCTTGGAGGTTTTCAACACAGTTTTGTTATGGAAGCTTAACAAATTAAATTTGCTGTTTGGTTAGACCAAATTAAGTGATAACTATGTTCCTTGGTCGTCTAGCTCTTTATTTGTTCTGACATTTCCTACATAGCGCCATTTCAGTAGAAAAGTAAATGAGACACAGCCATTACTGAAAGGTTGTGACATACATCCTGCTAACATGGCATTTATGTGTGTTATTTTAAAAAAGAAAATAGAATACTCAGTTCTAAATGGAATCCCCTCTGCACTTTGCTTGTTACCCAGATATATACAGTCAGATGCACACTAATGAGATGATCTATAGCACAAGGTCTAAAGTGCATGACACAAGTACATTTAGGGGTATAATTCTACTGTTGGTGGTTTAATGGAGTGTAATCTAGGGGCAAGGTAAGGCACAAGGCACAAAGGGGCTGTATTTGGTTATTATATTTATTTTTTTGTTAACTGATCATTGGTATGTTTTGGACCCTACCTAGGCAAGTCGTACTATCTGAATAATGTTCCCTTTAATAGCAGGAAAATATTGTGCCATTAGCTGCAAAGCTAATTTGCTACTTACACATTGTGGGTGCAGCTAACGTGCAAATGATCACAATACTTATGGTACTAAAGGACAGAATCTGGGTATCAAGTACATTATACTTTGTTCTGAGGGGAACATGAATGTCTGTATTGTTGTGGTAGCATATCCAATTTCTGTTCATACGCTTCACTCTAAACCACAAATGTCAATTTACTGGTCAAGCTTGGGGAAAAGTCAGGGCTCCACCAAAGTCATTAGGACACATCATCTGGGAACCATGAATATCTGTACAAAAATCTGTATTAATTGATCAAGTACATGTTGAGACATTGAACATAATTTGACCTGTTGGTGGTGCTAGAGGAAAAGTCAGTGGATTCATATTCTGGGGACCACGATTCATTAATGTCTGTACAAAATGTCAGGGCAATCTTTCCAGCAGTTGTAGAGATATTTCAGTCTGGACCAAAGTAGACCAACTGACTGGCCAAAAAGGGATCTAATTGTAAGTCATGGTTTTATCTTTTCCTTAAGATCACTTGCTAAGTTTACCAATGATAAAAATGTGGTAAAATTATTATGAGGAAGAATAATCCCTGACAAATACGACCCTGGCAGAAGAAAAAAAGATATGAGATAAATATATAGAGAGTCAAACTGATTAATGAGTCTGTTGCCAGCGTGATGGCCAGTCCTTCTCTATCCAAGTCTGCAGCAGTCGCAGCACATCAATGCGCTGGTAGATGCGGCAAAGTTCGGTGAGCTCAGTGACTGTCTTCTGGTTGTAGCGCAGCAGGAACTCCTGGGTCGGGCTGTGGGACAAGGAGCCCTGGGTTCGGTGCTCCAGCAGGGTCAGTTCATCGTAGCTCATCCCCCAGCGACTTGCAAAGTTCTTCCAGTTTTTGATGGTACAGTGATTTGGATCCAATTTCAGCCGCAGTAAGTCCAGAAGATCTTTGTCATTCATAAGGTCGCTGATTTTGGGAGGAGGTGCGGGGTAGCAGCACTTTTCACAGGGACTGTTGAGTAACTGCAGTTCTTTGGGGTAGTCTAAGCTCAGAGATGGACAAAGAAGATTGAGTCAGTACAAGAAAGTGTGTACACTGCAAATCACAGTAACATCAATGATATGGGAATTTATATGGTCAATCTTATATCTGTAAAGTTTAATTACTTTCTTTATTCATTTCTTCAGTTGTTCTGACAAGCTGCCTCATGGTAGCCATCAGAAAGTATTCTGTTTGTTATTTCTTTACATTTTTAAATATACATATAGGAATACACACACATGCACATGCAAACTAGTGGGGAGATACCAGAGTGAAAGGTTTGCCCTCCTGAAGCGCCCTGAGCAGATCTGGGGTTCGGTGCCTTGCTCAAGGGCACCTCAGCAGTGCTCAGGATGTGAACTGGCACCTCTCCAGCCACCAGTCCACCTCCATGTAGACTGGTCCATGGGGGGACTTGAGCTGGCGACGCTGGTTTCCAAGCCAAGTCCCCACAGACTGAGCTATTGCTGCCCCAAATAACATGTATCTACTATACAGTACATTTTCAAATGTCCTTGCCTCAGTAAATATTTACATATAAAATAAATATTTTATCTGGCAAAAATTAAGGAGAAACTATCACAATTTTCTTATCATGATAAGAAGTGATATACCTGCTGAGATAGATGCTGGGCAGGTGCATTCTTCAACATCTTCAACCGGCTACAACAGAACAAAAACACAAATTATTACTGTTAGTTCTCTCACATCCATTTTAATAGTAATTTTATTTCAAACAGCCAAACTTATTTGTAAACCCAAAGTATACAACAAACCGTACAAATGCACTGAAAACGTTTTCATTTGAAAAAAGAAATAATTTCATGAAAAAAACCTGAAATTTCTTAATTTCTCAACTACACAGCACCTGGAGTCAATACTTACCAATAACTACCAGTGTTTTGGGGTAGCTCATGTACAAGTTTGGCATTCTCAATTTAAAGATCTTGTCTCACTCTGGGAGGCACACTGGGAGACATTAGTCAGTTTCCACTGATTATTACTTGATTCTGCAAGTTGTTCTACAGATTTTCTCTGGGACTTATGTCCAGACTTTGACTCAGCCACTCAGATCTTCCACCTTGATTTTTGAAAACCACTCCATGGTCGCTTTGGTCTTTGGGTCTGTTGGAGTAATCTAGTTGGATTATGGATTTCTAAACCAGCCTTTTTTCAGTATTTTGAGAAACCACAGATCTGACCAAGTGTGTTCTCTCCTGGTTATCTAGGTTAAATGGATGCCCTGATCCTGGTAGATTGTGGGTGGTGGTGGTGCTTTAATAGTCGTCTTAATGCTTCAGTGTGTCTTCAGACCTTGAATATCTTTTCACAGATCCACCCTTATGTGTACTTTTTACAGCCACAGACCAGTTTTGGGAGATCTTTGGATGCTGCAGACTTTGTGTGCACTTGCAAACAGAGGGACCATGGAAAACAGCTGTTTTTATTCATGTCTAATGCTAACTGTTGTGATTCAATACAGATACAGACAGTGAGTTACTGTATGATGGTCAAAGCATTTGATTATTCCTAAGACAGTTTAAGAAAAGCTTCAGCAAAGGTAATGTAGACATATCAAACCAAGTTATTCAAGACGTGTTTTTTGTCAACTATTATTATTATCCCCTTTAGTCATCCTCATCCCACATCAACAGCAGACTCAAATGTCTCATTACATTACTTTTTGTTGTGTTTTATTTATTAGTCCTTGTACATCATTTTGTTTTACATTTTGAAATAAGTGTATTTAACGGCATTCATTGGGTATCTTAATTTAAATATTCATCTGTAAATCTGCAGAGAATCTGTTGAATTTTATTCTGAGTGATCAAGAATTGGCCTAAAAACATTGTGGAATTACTATATAGCTCCACAAAACTGTGTGTTTATCAGTTACATTCTTTGAGTTGATTACTTATAGTAGTAGAAGGTAGGTTACAGACACATTACAGTGGACGTGTTTTCAAACTGCTGTGCCTTTCTCTGCTTTTTTCAATTGTTTGATTGTGGCAAGAATGTGTCTTCTCTTATCTAAGTTTTGAGCCACGTGATGCTTTTTCGTTGGCCTCTGCAAGTCAAACAGCCACCTTGTACAGTGGAGTACATTCAGGACAGACAGAGAATCAAAGGAGGACCTGCGTTTTAACAGTGAGGACTGATCAAGCTGAAATGGACAAAGTATCTTTTCAGTGCCCATTTATAACTTTTCATGATTCTTTTCAGTAATGCTTTTAGAAAGGTGCATGACAGAGAACAGTGTTAACACTCTTTCTGCCTTCAGTGTTTCTCTTTTGTTATTAGCAATTCTCAGAGCTGCATGTCCAGGTCAGTGTGTCAAAACCACCACTTGTATGTTCATGGCCCAAAACGTGTCAGTGTGTATGACAACTGATTTGTATGCTGCTGTTTAATCCTTCTATTACATTGTATTGCATACATTGCTGTCCACACACACACATATGTATAAAAAGATGGCTTATTGTAATGCCGTAATGTCACATGTGGGTGAAACACCATCACCTTTTGCAGGATCTGACAGAGCTGATATGCACAAATAGTACTATAGTACTTTCTATGAAATAGACTGCAGTTACAAGAATCTGCCAACCAATTAAAGGATAAGGCCGGCAGCATGTCTTAAATCATTGTACAACTTTAATGCACAGAATCTGTGTCCTGCTGTGATGTTTCTGGTGGAGCAGCCGTTAATCAACACCAGTGATTTTAAATCCTTCATTACGAGTCAGTTTGCCAACTCGTTTCCACGATCTGACACCTCTTTCATCCCACAGCTCTGTTCTCCATATGATGTTAACAGTGAAGTTAACATGATGGATATGATTTGGATTGTGATGATTAAAGATAAGACAACAACGTTAAAGACAACATGATGCTGTGAATTGTTGCACCAAGCACAGGCACATAGATCGTTTAAAAAGGACATGCTGTTTGACTAACTGACTTGTGTTAATAACGACAGAGAAGGAAAGATCAGAGTGCATCATTGGGCAAGTGAGAAAGTGTGTGGACGGAAGTGAAACAGAAAGAAAACTGTTTGGTTGTTGTGGAACATAATTCTGTGTAATTCTATCGTTTCTAAGTGACGTATATGTATGTGGAACTGACACTTTGAGGTGAAGATAAATGACTAATGTATGCAAAACAGATTTCACATGAAGGTGTGCATCAAAGCAGGAATACTGACCTGTCTTATTCTGTCTGAGGAGGGGCTCAGGTATCCAGACGGCATGGAGCTTATGTGGAGTGTCACTGCATCTACTGGAGACACATTACTCACATCAGTGTATTCTAGTGAAGATTACTGCAGGGATACGTTGATCACGCATAAATAAGTGCAAAACTGTTTATCAGTAACAGGAGACTTTTAAAAATGTAGCTATTGTAAATCTGTAAAATGGACAGATCTAATTTTACACGAGTCACACAGAGAGCTAGGCCTTTATTTCTAATTTGCCATTGATTTATAGATTTTATTATGCTCTAGTATATTTCTTCATATTGGGCTGTTGATGTAAACTCAACACTTCATCCATGTTTATCTGCTGTCTTGACAATTCATCACAACATAATTTGTTATATAGTTTAAATAACATCATCGTAATAACAATAATGGTAAAATGGGTAACATTAATAATTTCCACAGAAAAAAAACAATTACATCATGTCATATCTATTTTTAGTCTCTTTTCTCAGTTTCTCAGTTTTCATTTTCTTTTTTCTGTTCTTTTCATCTCATTTGAACTTCTATTTTGTATTAATGTATCTTGCTTGTTTGTGTCATTATGAAACAAAACTGCTGTAGGACTACAGGAACTCTATTCATCCTTCTTCGATCTCTTTTATCAGTCACTACCATTTGTTGGTGCCAGTTTTTCAATCACTGTTAAACTACTGCCAGTGAAGCTCAACACGTCCTGCTAATCTTCAACATGAGAAGCATTCCAGTGGCTCAGCGAGCGCACAGTAAACCCTCCTGCAGTTGAAAGGCTTAAGGAAGCGCTGAGTTCTGTTGACAGCAATAAAACAATGACCGAAAAAACGAAATAAATAAATGATTAATACATGGATAGATGTACTGATGGAGTTAATGCTGAGGAAATACATTATGCTGAACTGACAATGTGAGCTATTATAGAACAGAAAATCCCACCTCCCCATTTGTTTTTTAACGCTGGCTACTCTGTAAATACATTCAAATACCATAATAAATAGATAATTTACAGTATATATAAAATATGTTTGAAATGTCCATGTATGCATGTAAGTTTGACCACAGAGGTCTGAGTCCTTTATTTACCGTGAGGATCTGTCACCTGCACAGGATAATTGGCCTCCAAGGACTGTGAGAGATAAGAGAGGATGAGATAAGATCAGAAAGTAAAATGAGTAAAGCTGAAAACAAAAACCTGGGAAACACAGACTTGTCTGATTTGTTAAAACTCCTCCTGAGAGCTTCATAATCAGTCTGTCACGACACTGAGGCAACATTCAAAATGTGATCTGTAACTGTGGAAGAAAATGACTCTACTGTGTGCAAAGACGGGGAACAACCTGCTACAACCTGTTCTTCAGTGAGCCCTGCGGCACAAGCAATCACACCACAGTGTGTTCGGTTATGGTACATTTCTTAGCAGATTACTGTAAGACCTTACTTTTTATGGATGTACAATGAGAAATCAGCACAAAGTAAACTCGGTAGAAGACAAGTCAAGACAATGAGACAGTTAGACAAACACATGTCTGGAGGAGAGAACAAAGAAAAGGTGCTCACAAATTCTGCCACGAAGCTGGTGGTGTCTGTGTCCTCCACAGGCTCAGAGCTGGTTCTGTCTGGTATAGAGAAAGAAGAGGCTTCAATATTGTAACCTGCACCTCTACTCATTTTATCCACTTCCTGCGTATCACCAAATATCAACCGCAAGGATGTGAAGGAAAGCCACATCCTCCAACCTTGTGTCTACTGGTAGTGAGTATGACACTGTTTGACATCTTAATGTAGGTAGTAAATGACACATATAATGACACATCAGCATCATGTAAATGAGTGAAAGCAAATTTTAAAAGACAGAAAGACTTTGGGATATTGCTATTTTCAAATAGATACACCAGTCTTGCAAAAAAATGTTTAAAAAGAGTTTAGATGCCCTCCAGTTGTTTTAGTGCATGAAATCTTCTCAGAGAGAATGGAAAGCCTGTTCAGCACAACATAAGAAACTCTTAAGTCAAATGCCCCCAGTGCTGAAAAGGAATATTTGTAACAAGCACATTCATGGAAGGGATGGGAAAGCAGCACAAAGGCAGCTTTTCAGCTTCAGAAAATACCTGAACTTCATCAGTCTACGTCACTATGAAGCCTTTGTATCCCAGCTCCAAAAAAACAACTGCCCTCGCCTGTGTTGGGTTACCAACTATGATGCTGAAACTTCAGTTTACATTGGAAACTGGAGCTTATATTCAGTATGACCAGCTGCTTCTAATAATACTACATTTTCTCATATGGATCTGTGTTTTTTTGTTTGTTTTAATTCCTGAACATTTATGTACAATTTTACCAAAAATATCTCTATCAGGTAAAATACTGAAGTAGGCCTTCTAGTCTGGTTATTCTATGTATGTATGTATATGTACTGTTAACCAAAAAACTATTAAAAATACTGTGAGTAAATCAGTAAGTCGCCCGTTATTGTTATATTACTTATACATTTTATGTATTTGTTATATTACAAATACACTTACACAATCCATGCATGAAACATGTCAATGTGCACTGAACACTGGATGTCAAAGAACTGATTCACCTTAACAGAACACCGTCAAAGCAGTTTGGTACATTATTCTGGTAGTCTATTTGTTTTTTACACTCACTGAAAATGTACAAATACTGTAACTGTATTTAAGAACAATAAAAAGATTTCAGTGTATTTCAGATACATTTTTGCTATGTCATTTTCTAGAAAAAAGGAAACTCCTCCGTTCAAGGTCTGACATAGATGTGATGAAAAATGAAAGAAAAGATCTGAAAAGACAGAAAAGCTTCATTTCCGTCATGTTTGTTAGAGTGCATTTAAATTCTCATAAACTTTGTAAAATGAGAGGAGTGAGAGCTCAGTCCACCATACAGTGTAGGTCCAACAGGTGGTGTTTTTCCATCTCTGTTTCATTTATTACATGAACAGTGTTCCCTCGTTTAACGCAGGTTACGTTCCAGAAACAGTGAAATCCGCAAAGTAGGATTTTTACAATTATTAAATGTTTTAAGGCTGTAAAATCCCTCACCACACACTTTATACACTTTTCTCAGACAGGCATTAATATTTTTTCACATTTCTCTCTTGTTTAAACACTCTCAAAGTTCAAACCTTCGTAGATTTATAAGATGTAAATATGACAAGCTGAACACATTCTGTACTGTACAAGAGACACGGCACGGAGGAGACTGATTGACATTGATCTACCGTCCCTTAGCCAATCAGGATGCAGAACACAATGTGCATTCATATGCTGTAAAAAACAAAAAGGATGTAAAACTGTACTAAAAAAATCTGCGAAACAGCGAGGCTGCGACAGGTGAAGCGCGATATAGCGAGGGAACACTGTACTTGAACAGTTGTGTGTTGCACTGACAGTGGATTCCTCATTACAGTATAAAATGATTTCATTACATGTTTTTCAAACAACAGAACCCGCAGGAGGTGACAGCAGTGTAATCCTTTAGAGGAAATGAAAGGTAAATCCCCATCACCATAGCTTCAGTGTACCAACCCACACAAGACTACAGGGAAATGTTGACATGTTGCACTTTGGATCCATGTCGCTTTCACTCTCTTTATTTCTAGAAAGTAACTGACTGATATTTGAGTATGGAATTATCGTTTTCCTCGTTTTCCTTTTCCATTCGTGTTTTTTTCTTCTTTCACATTCATTCAGCTCCGGTCTTTATTATGTTTTTTGTGCACAGTAAAATCTTTGCACTTTATATTTATAGAAAAGTCATGCTGCAGTTCTTGTGGGTTAGTGCAAGAGACTATTGAGAAAAACAACAAATAGAGGAAAAGGAAATACATGTACATGTAAAAGTCAAATGTAAAAAACTTGTGGCTTTTGTCTGTGTGAGAATAGAGCAGGAAATCACCAGCTGCTACAGTGGGACAGAGGTGCCAAGTGGACTCATTATAAGTGTACTAAGAACGTTCAAGCAAAGAAGCTGAACCTTCAGCAGACTGAAGAGGACTTGGCGGTGCACAAGACTTGCAGACTGACGCTAACAGAAGAAGATGTAACACAACAGCAAGTGTGTTAAAATTGCATTCTCACCCTGCCTTGATACAACCCCCCCCCCCCCCACACACACACACACAGAATGCCTCAAGTCTCTTCCCAAGATTCACTACTTTGCAGGTTTTATGGTGCCACTTTAGTACCATGAATATTTTTATCAGTTAGGGTTGAAAAAGTACCCACTACAATATGACTGAGCTCACTGCAGTGTCTATCACAAAAGACAAAGGAAAAAAATTTAACTTGCAAAATGACTTAAATGATTAAGCAATATCAAAATAGTTACACTCCATTTTCTGTTAATTGACTGATCAATCAACCAATCAACTAAGCCTTTCAGCTGTCCTTGGAATTCAGCTTACGATCTTAGCATGACACCTCCAGAAAGAAATGTGACTGTGTGCATTACTTGCAGAGGAAAAGCAGCACTCTCTCAGTACACCAAAAAGAAAAGAGTTTAATGTAAAGGAAAGCAATTGCTCACTGGGGCGGCTTACCTTTCTATATTAAGCAGCAAAGTAATGGTTGCCAGAAAAATAGAAAGCCAGCCTCAATCAAAGTTAAGTTAGTTATTCATAAGGAAAGGGTGGGGTAATATAAAAAAACAGCTGCTGTCTAGCTGATATCTTTAAACATGCTGAGCTACCTTAAGACTGCACCCCTGGATGGAATTCCCCTTTAAATAAAGTGCATTAAGTATTAGGACGTACAGAAAGTCACCCAATTATGAAGTGTAAGTCAAACCCCAGATCAGTTGAGCATTGTTTCTCCCTCTCTGGGAATGTAGGGGCATGTTACTGCATGCTCTGGATAAAGTTCAAGAGATGAAATATAAACCACATCATAATACGTTGCTTAGGGCCATAATTCCACACAGGTGAACCCAGCTTTTCTCTGTTTTGACCACCCATGACTCCTATGAAAGGATAAAGCAGCTCTAAGTTTCGAAGTGGCCTATGTAGCTGGCTGTTTGCCTTATCATGAGTTTGCTTCCACACATGAATGGAGGTGAATGGCATGCCAATACCTGACCCATGCCACAGAGAAGTCTAGGCTGACAGCAGCTAGACACACACAGCTTATACAAACTCTCTGCTACATGTGCAAAGAAGGATGGCAGCTGATAAGTGTGTCTCTTTCAATGTGTGTGTATTCTTGAGCTGCACAAGATTAGACTGGTAAATTAGTACTTATACTGCCTCTTTAATGACATACGGCCTAAAATGGACATGTTTCCCTCATCGTTTCCACGTCACATAAAACATTCAGCAATGTACTGTAGTATCGCCCAGTGTGTGTAGCAAGAGGTGCAGTGGGTAACTTGGCCTTAATGGAGCACTTAACATTTACATTTTGGAAAATACATTTAAACACCGTGTTCAGTCCAGAGCTGGAGAGTGTGACATGGTTGGCTTCACTTAACATGAAGACCGAATGCAAGAAAAAACAATGATCCTATCTGTCTCTAAAGAGTGTACCTTCCATTTGTAAGGTGAACGGTAAAAATGAAAACTTGAGGGTTTAGGTTAGATTATGTACAGAAACTATTTCTTCCTCTTGTTGGGTGCAGTGACTGTGCAGCACTTCCCATAGGCCTACTGTCACAGTGGGGTTGCCAGGTTTGGTACCACTATGCCTGCACAGAAACATGTGCTCCCTGAACATATCTGGCAGCACCTGCTATATCTGAATATGTTGCATGGAAATGCTGGACCGCTGGATGTTAGTCAAGAAATAGTTGTAACTCGCCCTATTTAGTAATTTTCACTGTCTGTATTTTTTCTTTTTTTGTCTGTTTCTGCAACATCCCTGTCTTTGTTACTCTTATAAGTAACTTTCACAAAAAAAAACAAAACAAAAAAAAAACCATTTATCTCTATTGCACTAAGGTGGAGACAGAAATCTCTGACAAAGAAAACCCAGAAAAAAATCCAACCATCTGCATGGTTAGAAACAGTGAGACAATATGTGTTTGTGTAATTTAAATAACTGCCTCCTTTTAAATACCTTAAAATGCATCCCAAACTTAAAGCAAAGGCGTCTTTTAGATTTTGGTGGAAAGGTCAACTTTAAACAAAAGATATACTAGCCAATAAAAAACACATACAACTGTCAAATACCAGATGAGTAGACACGAAGCAATTAATGTCAGCTTCAACAGTTTCCAACCACTTTGTTGGAAAGGTCAAGTAGGTTTAAACAGGAGCTTAGTGATAATGAGACCTGGATACTGTAGTTTCCTTTTTCTTTTTACCAGCAGTACAACCAACCTGCTGACCATGATGGCTAAAACAGCCAGCGTTCAGCTTAATCTAACTGCATTAATAGAGTGCAATGTTTGTTCTAACATTTACAGACGTGGCATCTGATTACTCATTAACATTATCACAGTGTGTGAGTGTGTGGTGTGAATGTGTCACTGACACAGCAGCTGTGGTCTGTGTAGTTGACGTGTTGCCCAGCGTAGGAAGTAAAGGTAAAAACACGGCTGGTGCTATAGGAGAACTAAAAACGTATTGTAAATTTACTTGACCATTATTACCCCACATATTGGGGTAACTTAGCCTACTGTCCAGTTCACCCCACTTTTCTTAATGTTAGTTACTTGATCATTATAATATGATGTGTGCTGCTAGATCTAGATAAAGAAAGTCCAATTTCAAGTTACAACCAAACCATGGTGTGGTTGTAACTTGAAATTTGACAACTCAACATCCTGGCTTATTTCTAGATGTACTCAAAATCTGCTATAAATTACAGGTGAAGGGAGCTACAGTGTATACTTGGATCTTATAGGATTGCAGACAAACAGTTATTAACCCGCAGAGTGACTAAACACATGTTCATTATCCTGTGTCAAACACAGGGTTTGTGTGAAAGTGGCTTGGTTAACTACAGGCAGGAAAAACAAAGTCGGTTGCACTTAGCTCACCTAAAGGAAACTCTGCAGTCGCGTGTAAATAATATGTGTGCACATGCATGTAAGTCTACGCATGTCGTAAGATCAAGTTTGCTCGTGAGGTGAGATTGAAGGTGTCGTCAACCTGTAGAAGAGCAGGACTGTTGTTTGAATCCTACAAAAACCTTTGCATTTGGCTCTCCTACAACACAACAGGGCTGAGGAGCTGCATTTACATAATAGTTGATATAATGTCTTTCTTAATGTCGAATGAATCATTTACTACTCCTCTATAGACCAGTTATAAGACAGAAATGAGCTCTATCTAATTGTGGCTCTGTCATCTAATATATATATATTTGAATTTTAGACTAACTATAGTCAAATTCAAATCAAAATATAATATAACTGACTCGACATTTCAAAAACACTTAGTTAACTTAGTTATAGCAAATAACTATATATAGTTATAATAACTAAAGATTGAGATCATGTTTCTGATGGTAATGGGTTATTTGGTAGCAAGTCAAACATTTCCATGTTGGGTTAAATCCTGTGGAAATTTGAAATTTTCCTCTCAATATTTCTAAAATTGTGGTTGTCAGGTTGTGTAACATCCTTTTATTTACCTGCCTCTATCACGACAACTTGCTTTCAAACTAGCTGTTCAGTCCATCAGGAATCAGCTGTGTTACACCGTGACACTGGGAAATGTATTTACTAAGACTCCTTATTATTAATTAAGAAAAGTTACATCCTATAAATGTTATAAAGTGTGTTGATTATACCGAATTACCCTTTGCTCCTATCTGTTACAGATTACTGTGGTAAAATGTCCCTTTTTAAAGGAAATTGTGAGTTAAAAATCAGGTCACTGCACACTAAACACCCACGTTCACATAGAAAAAGCAACCTGCCATCTGATCTGAATAACCTTTGGTCCTGTGTGGAGGAAGCTTCATGTCCACTGAGGACATCACTAACCCTTTGTTCTTCTGTCAGTGCTGATCAGGGGGGTGATGATCACTCACTTCATTTATTTATACACTGACTGGGCAGCAGTCATCAGTAAGCAGAAGGTAACAGCATTTCCTCGTGACAGTGAGGGAATTTTTGAATTGTGGAAACTTTCTCGATTGTGGTTGGAGACGTCTCGCCAGGAAACAACTGCAGTTTCCCCCCAAACTAATGATGATGACGAGTTTCAACAATGTAAACTAAACTAAACATGTTCTCAGTGAATGTAGTGAGGATATATCTGACCAGAGCACAGACTAAGGCTAAACATACTTTGGCTATAAAACCTAAAACCAAATAACAGGTGATAAAACAAAAAGCATGCCAAGAGACAGGGAGGATACATTTACACAGTTTGGGACACCATGTAAAGCAACGACGAGCAGCTGGAGAAAACCGAGTATCACTGTTAACTTCAGATGAACCGTGAAGGCAACTGAACACTTCACTTACCGAATGGTTCCGTCAGCGCCCTCAGACTGTTCATGTTTGAAGCTGAGAGGTCTCCCATGCAGGTGAGTGTCTGAGGATGCGGTGTAGAGTGTGTATCAGGCTGAGAGTAGAGACAGCGGGCAGTAATCCCTCTCGGTCGGGTGGAGCAGTGATGGTGCCTGCCCGCCGGCGGCTCTCCCTCTTCAAACAGCTCCGTCAGCCCGCAGAGGTACCTGGAGCACTGCTGCCTTCAGGGACCCTCGGATTTTCAACTAACTACATTTAGGAACTCCTTACTAGGCGACTGCCGGTAAATAAAACGAATAAAGGCTGTAGCTTGCGCAGTGGAATGAAGCAGATATTGACAATAATCATAAAAGGTGCGCGACGTACAAACCAGTAACGCGGAGATCTGCGTAATGTTGCTCGTCAAAGGCAGACGCGGAGAAATCCGAGCGGCGTTCAGTCAGAGGGGCGGGACCAGCGTCACACACAGGAAGTCACACAGGAAGAGAGGCAGGTACACACAGTGGGCTCTTATCACGGGATGGATCTTCACCAAGTATGAAACATTCTTAAAGGTCGTTAAAAACGGACTTCTCACTATCACCATAGAGAGAAGAACAAGACTAAAAAGTAACTCATTTATACGACACGTATTTAACAATATGCTCCATGTTTTTAAAAGCAGCACGGCATGGTTCACAGGTCAGTGAGCATCAGTCTGTTTCTGCAGAGGAAATGACATCTTCTCTGTGTCTTACATGATTAACTTATTTTAAGGCGTCAGTCAACATGAAAGCAGAGAACATTGTCTAAACTTACCAAAGTACGCATTTAAGTTATTTCATTTGCCTTCATTTAACAGTATCAAGATATTTAGTGGAATTTGTACACCAGGTGAGTTTCAACTGTGCATCAGTTCAGAGCTGAGAACAAGCCTGAATTCAGCCATCTACAACAGCAGGAGACAGGAGCTTGTTGTAAATATCAGTTAAATGACTTTTTTGGTCAGTATTTTGCTTTGTTGTATTGACAGCAGATACCAACTATCAGAGAGAGTTTATATGTCTCTCAGTAGCTGCTGAACTTCAGTGAATGGCACTGACATCCTATGACAATGATCCACAAGCTGAGACACTGAGGAGATGATCTGGAGAAAAGCATGCACATGACGTGGGCATTTATCAGTGTGGTAATAATGGCCCTGTGTTGCTCATCCTGTCTTACTGTCATGGCTCACTGGGACACTTTATGACAAGACAACATGTGTGTGTGAAAAAAGTTTTAAAGGTGAAGGAATCATCATCATCAACGTCATCAATTACTTACCTACTGATTGCCTGATATGATGAAAGTAGAAACAGAGTGGATTTCCTGGAGGTCGCACAGGCACAAGTTGATATATATGACAGATGAGTTCATTTTCAACAGAAAACACATGAAGGCTCATCAAATACAACACATTGGCCAGATGAAACCAGTGCGTCCTAACCACTGGACTTTCAAAGAACCTGTCTGTGTTGGGGAGTTGTTAGGGTCCATTATTTTACAAAAAAATAACCTCAAGGCCTCTCAAATTGATCTTGAGATTCTTTGCGTTTAGTTGTAAACCACTTAACTGTATCTTAAGATAAACTAACTCCACTCCATGCTGACCTAATGTCAGATATGATTATAATAGATCAGTCACAGGGGACATTTACCTGCAGAATGATTACTCTGATAAATTTTGCTGGCAATACTTCTGCGTGTTTTTATGTTGTCACATTGGTATGCTTAAGTGAAGGACTGGAAAGCTTCTTTCTCAAATTTTAAAAGAGCTCAGTGCTGTCAAATGTGTCCTGATTAAAGCCGTGTGCCAGTCATTCTATAAGCACTGTAATGCTCAGATCTGCTCTGAACAAACAATATAAGCCACCTGAAACTCACTACAGAGCACAGCAACTATAAGTACTTGTCAGTATGTCACATGCCATGTAACGATTCAGGTTCCTTCACTTACCATCAAACTCTGGCTTTTTAAAAATAATGGAACTCTGTATCCATTTGTCCAGCCTTGCAGGTGTACTGACAACCTGAGATGAACAAACTAAACCAGATTTGTGTGTTTGCATTGAGCAGCAGCAGCCACTCAGAAACCTGGCCAGACTGGCAGACACGTCAGAAACACTGCTCTGGCACCCACCTGGCTCTGACTAATGAGGAGTGGGCTCTGAGGCAGAGTGGGATGTGTTGCGTGACAGTCTCAGCCTCTGCAAACTTGGGCTCCACTCTTACATGTTCTGTAATCGCAACAGATAAGATCCAACTCTGACCTGTAGGTCAGGCCAAGGAGGATTACAACTTGCCAACAGTTTGGTAACATGTTTGATAACATGGTAGCTACTATAACTACAGTAACACACCTAAAACAAAGTAATACAAACCGGTTTCAGCTGAACTCAGAGGAGGAGAAGACAATAGGTGAGCGCTTCAACCAGTGAAAATAAGATTACACTAGACCTCTGCTGGATGGTCAAGGAAACACAAGAGCAAGCCAGGTGGGATTGCAATGAATCAATCTGTTCATGCTGGTTTTACAGACTGTAACAAATTGTTGTTGCTGTGCTTCAGTCTCAGCAGGGAATAATGATAATAATAATAATAACAATAACAACAACAATAATAATAATAATAATATTGATAATAATAATAATAACAATGATAATAATAATAATAATAATAATAATAATAATAAACTGCACTAATCAACATTTTCATGAAAACAATTTGTTCAATTTAGCATTATATTTGAAGTGTAATATGAAAGGTATCACTCGTAATGTTGAAGCTACAGAGAAATATCAGTTGATGGAGGCTAACCAATATTGGACTTACAATCAGCAGATGGAAATGAACCTGAATTCAAATGTTTGGTTATGTCGCTGCATGTTTTCTTGATGTGCAAATAGGTGCTGTTTGCTCAGTGGGGTGGGAGGTGTCATAGGTATATGTGGGACCCAGCAGGGGTGGCCTGTTATCTTGATGTCAGTGTTGGAGGAGGACTTTTCACTGCTAGTTGTCAATTTTGACACAGCAGAATGTTCAAATGGAAACTAAGTCTTTAATTAGATTTCTAAAGGGGTTGAAAATGTCATCTTAGAGAGGCTGATGAATTCCTGTGTGGGTTAGTCTTTAGTATTACTTTAACCCCATTTACAAGTACAAACTTTGAACAAAGGTGAAGTGTCCACAGGATGAATACCTTTATGTCAAATACAAGTGATACTGATGTCAAACATTCTAAAGCCACATATTTTTATTATGAATATTAATATGTGATTTGGTAGAGAGGAAAGGTCCCTTGGTAAAATGGAATCATGTATTAGAAACTGATAGAAGAGCTCAAATTTTCTTATACTGTGGCAATACTCTGCTATATTTATTTATTTCACGAACCGAAGGCCTGATAAACATACATTCGAATCACGGTAATTGTTAATGATCTGATGGTGATAAATGGTCCTTTTGTCGCAGGTGTTCATACACTACTAAGACGCCAGACATGTTGACATTGAAAAATCCGACATCCTCTGAACGCGTCAAAAGAAACACTTTCTGCCTCCGTCATCACGCACAGAGACGTCGCCCGTTCATCCAATCGGCGAGCAGCCTGCAGCTCAGGGAAGGAGCAGATGATATGGCAGCTTTGAGAGCGACCAAGTGGAACTTGTTTTGTTGACGACTCAACCTTTGACTATGAAAGCGCAGTGACTCGGAGGAGGCAGCTGTTCGAAATGATGATTTATTTAATCGTGCTGTCCGCGCTGTCCGGGGCCGTGCTCACGCTCATACTGCAGTTCCTGCTGATCTACCGGAGGAGCCCGGAGCACATCGGCAGGGCAGTGCAGTACGTGAAAGTAGTGCCTGATACCGCACTGAAGGATTACTTTATTGGCCAACATGCCGAGCCGGGCCAGCAGCAGCAGCAGCAGCAGCAGCAGGACGGCTCGGCCGCTCCGGGCAGGGCGCAGGAGGCCGCCGCTCGGCCGCAGGACGCGCCTGTGAGCGGCGGCAGCCCCAAACAACAGCCGCCCTCTCACAGCGAGCCCGAGACCTGCAATTTCCTAAACGCGATCTTTCTCTTCCTGTTCAGGGAGCTGCGAGACACCCCCGTGGTCAGGCACTGGCTCACCAAGAAGATCAAGGTGGAGTTTGAGGAGCTGCTGCAGACCAAGACGGCGGGCCGGCTGCTGGAGGGGCTCAGCCTGAGGGACGTGTCCCTGGGAAACTCTCTGCCGGTGCTCAAGTCGGCCACGCTCATGAAGCCGGTGCCCCTGAACGAGGACGGCATGCCCGAGGAGCTCAACTTCGAGGTGGACATCGAGTACAATGGCGGCTTCCACCTCGCCATCGACGTGGAGCTGGTGTTCGGGAAGTCAGCCTACCTGTTCGTGAAGATGCGGCGCGTGGTGGGCAGGCTGAGGCTGCAGTTCACGCGCATGCCCTTCTCCCATTGGTCCTTCTCCTTCCTCGAGGACCCGCTGGTGGATTTCGAGGCCAAGTCGCAGTTTGAGGGGAGGCCTCTGCCCCAGCTCACCTCCATCATAGTGAACCAGCTGAAGAGGGTCATCAAGAAGAAACACACCTTACCCAACTACAAGATCAGGTAGGCTCCAGGGCCTGCAGGGCCTGGATCAACCTGCAGACCACAGTCCGGTCTCACATGTGACCCCTCGTACCTGAAGCAGCCTGAAGTCAGCCAGCAGCTTCAGAGTGTTCCTCAGCCTGAAATATGGGTTAGTTTAGTCTTTCATGTGGGATGAGACCTGTCAAAATGGGCCGTGAGTGAACACGATACCTGTACATACAGTCACATTTGAATATATAAGAAAAAAGCTGCCAAGCCACAGTTTGATCATTTAGAAATCAAATCACTTGCGAGGTGTTAGGACATTTTTTTCACATGGTACTTGGCTGTCCTGCTGCACTGGCACAGCTACGTTTTTGGGGGACCAAACTCTCCACCATAATCTAAAATAACATCTCCCACTCCATGAGTCAGATGATTTTAGATTGCTTCCCTCCCACTGGCAGCTGCTGCTTGTTTTTCAGAGATCGCTTTTGTTTTCAGTGTATCATTAATCATAAATGGTGCTGCATGAGGCCGCTGAGACTTAGAAAATCCACAGGAGGTTCAGAAGATGGTTAGTAATAATGGGCTGATGTGGGTTTTTCTCCACAGTGGAGGAGTACGTTGTTAGGTAAGCCATCAGTGAAAGCAGCCACCACAACTGTCTGGTTCTCCAAAGATCATAAAAACGCCGCTTGGATTGTAGTGGCTGAATTTCACTTCAGAGGGGAGTAACTCTCCAGTCCAATAAAAACCACTGTGTCTGATCCAAGTACAGCTCAGATGTGTTTACATGCCAGCTGCAAACAGGAAACTACTGGAAAACAGTGTCACTTGAGATCTCACTTCACTGCTCAAGTGCCTTTTTGGAGGTGCCTTCCTGACGGGCAGTGAAAGGAGTGGGAATCATAAGGACCCTCAGTTTGATTCAGAGTTATGTGATGTGATTATACTACCATTATTGATCCATCTTTATACATCAATTTTCAGATTTCTATACATATTTATTTTTTCTCACTGTGGGACTACTTCATACGTTTAATACACAGCATAATTGTAATGATCCATAATCGGAATAAACTGCTGAATTTACTTCTATTACCGAGTAGTGACTAATGAAAGGTTACAGTTCATGACATATTTCCACTATTACAAAGAACCAACAAGAAAAGAAACAATTGTTCCTGTATCGGCTTCCTGTCTGATTCTAGTAAACCAATGCTAAATAAATGGTTAAAATCATGTTCAGTTTGCAGACTAGAATTTGGGCTTTTACTTACTACATCGTCATTCATATTTTATAATTATATTAGTAGCTGAGGGGAATGGATGCTGCACAGTGTCGATGGTCCTCCATTAGCTGTACTGTTGTTTACTTGTACTTTCCAAAAGCAGAAACTGGGTTAGCCTGTCTTAGCATATGGTGAAATAGATTCATGTAACACTTTCATACTGCATACTTCTATGAAAAGCAGTACAGTGCTCATCAGTGGTTCTGAATACAGCCATCGTCTGGATTACAACATAAACACACATCTTTAACCTTCGATATGCCTCACTGCCCAATCGCTTCAGCCATGAAGAATGTACTACTGATGGTCAAGTTTTAGTTTCTGATTATTGAGACATAATCGTTCAACAGATTATTGTGATACAATCTAAGAATAGATTTTTCCTCCCAGTCCTACCACGTGACCTCTGATGTTCTCCCTTTCACTTTTAGTACTGGCATTTAGTGTCACCACCAAAAAGTCTAAGTTGGACACAGACAGTAATTCTTTCAGTTCAGTAGTAGCTTCTTTTCCTTTATTTCACATTCTCCCACATGCCCTCTAGCAAACACTAGACCAGATGTCATGTGACATTTTTTTCAGCACTGCTTTCTCTTTGCCTCTCTGTACAAAGCTGCTGTGGTACCTGGTAGTTGTTGCTATACGCACACTTTGCCACACTGAGCCATACAGTGTGTTTGAAATGATCGTTTAGGCTTCCTCTGATTTGTTTGCTGTTGTCCTGGTCACAGATGTGTATCATTTGTCCTCATGATGTGTCCAGCTGTTATACCTTCCTCATGCAGGCATTTTTAACACAGTGATAATCACCATTTAACTGCGTGACTGCGTTGGTTCAGGAATATCATTTACAAGGATGAATAGTTACCGTATTTTTGGACTATAAGGTTCACTTAAAATCCTTAAATTTTCTCAAAAATCTACAGTGTGCTTTATAGTCCGGTGCACCTTATGTATGAATTCTGGTTGTG
>JBAJHX010000033.1:1606559-1623764 GCA_037176925.1 Amniataba percoides | reverse complement strand
CACACACACACACACACACACACACACACACACACACACACACACACACACACACACACACACACACACACATTAAATTGAGAGGCAGAATCTCTTGGGAAGAAAAGGGTGTTCACAAGTCCTTAAAACATCAGAAAACTTGACATACAAGGTCTTAAATTATTAATTGGGTTGCAAGACCCACTAATATGAACAGATTTGTTGCTAAGCATCATGTACAAGTGATTTACTCTGTAATTTAGTAAGTGCTCCAGGACTGTCCTATGAATCATGTAAAAATAGTCTGCTTTTTTGCACTTGGAACCAGCATCATTTGTTTCATCCTGCATCAACAGTGTGATGTCATCAGCTGCATAACTATCTGACATCAATGATCTCTTGATTGTTTTTACTGTATCTACTGAGACTTCAGTATGAATATTAATTGTGTTTGGTCCCCTATTACTGCTACTGATTGAAAATTGATTCTGTTTTCATCTGCTGACACATGGTATAAATATTGTTTTACTATTTGGTAGTTTTTCTGTTCGTGAAACTGACCCATGCAGAACAGATGGCCTTAAATAACTATTTGGTAGCCGCCATGATATTAATGATTGAATCTTACAAACACACACCGACATACAGGGAGCTTACATTGAACTGAAACAATTTATACTGTTCTGCAGGTAAAAGTATGGGCTGTAATCCTGGAGAAAGCTTGTGGATTTGTGACTGTGTGTGTTTATGAATGGTGGATTTTCTAAGAGGAAGAGTTGTGGAGCATAAAGGGTCTGCTGGTAGAGGCTTTTCTTATTATTGTAAAGTCAAAGGATAGAGATTGATATACACTGTCTCGTCTGTGTTTTTATGATATCGTTTAGAGATGATTAGTCTAGTCTTGTATGAAAGCATTCAGTCCCTTTTGTTATATTCCTGTACCCTGTGCTCTGTTGACCACAACTAGTTTCTTTTGATCATTGAATCGCTCTTACACAATATTCCTTGATGCATTGAAAAGTTTCTTAATAGTTAAAAATACCGATGAATATACCTTGGTACTTTAGTCCCAGTGTGATTTCTCTCATTTCCAATTTATGTTAATCTGTAAGCATTGTATTGCAGTGCTGTTTGGTGATGAGTTTGGTCCTCAGCACTATATACTATACTCTGTATACTATATACAATACTCTGTTCTCTGAAAGTGTTACACATCTTAGTTAATGCACATGATGAGGTGTAGAAGAAGCATAGTTTTAGCCAAGTCAAGTATCAGGTCAGGACTGATACTTGACTGTCTTGACTGATCAGGACTGTCGAAGCCCCCCCCCACCCCCCCCCCCGCCCCCACCGCCCCCCACCCCACCCACCCACCCACCCACACACACACACACACACACACACACTCCTTGCTGGCGCTTATAGATCTTCTGCTTATTCATGGCCAAAGCAATCACTGTCTTCCACCAGAACCATAAGAAATGACAGCAGGGGAAATTGCAGTCATTCGTCTCTGTCTACCCACATCATCCCTTTTTGTCTTTTAAACCACGACACCTGTGCCGTCTTCATCCTCCTCCTCCTCCACCATATTTATGTTTCTCTGTACATGGAAAGATCTCATCAGTAATCTGATGATCGCCACTCGTCACAGTTTACGTACACCACTGATCCTCAGCATAAGTGGTGCAAGTTTCTTGCTATTGCACATGCACTGTCATTTGATAGATGACCTGTCAGGCGTAAAGCAAGTCACCTCTGCATAACAACAGGTGTGTTGTAGGATATGTGACTTGGTCTGTGTGCAGTGACTGTCATTAAGGCAGCTGGGAGTGGGGGTTTAATTGCAGCTCTCTCTTCTGCCACACAATTGCCACTTTCGGTTTGAGTGTCATCAGAAAGCTGGAGGCACATGTCAGTGTTGCACTTGAGGTAGTTGTCAGCTTACAGTTTATTCTCATTTTTATCTGGACTAAGCAGATTTGTAGTATCTGTTAGGTGTAGACCTCTAATGTTTTACTATTATTTGCACTTTAATTTTAACCATGAAACAGATGCTTTTAGTAATAGGTACTTTTTTCTTTTGCTCACAAAATGGTGTCCTGATCTGTCGGAATACTCTGATTCATTGCACTTTTATTTGACCCTTCAGTAGAATAACTGTGAGTCTCTTTGATCCAGCCAAATACTAAGATATTTATACTCTCAAAACTATGTCCCTTCAAAGAAGTAAAATGCAAACTGTTGTTCACAATATCTCTGGCTTGCATACATATATGTAATCTTGTTTGAATTCAGATCTCTTCAATTTACAAAATGCGTCTTGCGGGTTGTCAAACTCTTGTTTTATGGTTTAAGTGGCTGAGTGTGCAGAATTAGCAATGCAATTTAAACTTGTCTGCATGAAGATGGGTATTACAGTTGGTCATAAAGGATGTGATAATAATTATGAACAAGACAGGACCCAATATTAAACCTTGTGGAACCCTCTTTGACAGTGGTAAAAATATGAAATGATCATTTCCCCAAATCATACATTGCTGTCTCATAGACAATTAATTTCAGTATAATACATATCAATACCAGTATGATTTTCAAACCAATCTAATAGCAGAGCTAGCAGTATACTATAGGTCTGAAACCAGATCGATCTGGCCTTAACAAAGAATTTCTGAGCTGATTATTAACTAATGACTCCAGGACTTTAGCAAGATAGGACAGTTTGGCAATTGACTGTTACTTAACATTTCTAACTCCATTAGAAATGGAAAGATTTTAGAGATATGTAATTTGCTAGAGATATGTTATTAATTACTTTTTAAATAGTTTCTTAAATAGTTTCTTTATTTGTGTAATGATATTATTATTAAAAAATAAAAATTAAAAGTAATGTTGCACAGACCTTCTCTGACCACCATGTGTTAAAAAATATTACCAAAACCTTTTTAGAATACTCTCAACAAAATGCAATATCAAGTCATACAATTTCCCAACCATTTTTCAAAATCCTTTTCACCAAATACAGTCTGTCAATATATCAGTGTAAACAAACTTCTTCCATCTCTTAATGTATTGCATTTACTAACTATAAGGTATTAATATTAACATTGGGAAGAAAAACTCTTACCACCAGTCATAAATGAATCATATATTTTTGCACACTACATTTCTACATTAAGAAACAAATGTAAGGAACAAATGTGGCCTGTAATCTCCAAATCAGTGCTAGTTTCATTGTTTAGTTTTCTCTTTTCTCTTTTCTCTCCATTTATGCATCAGACAGAGGTTATCAAGGGGTCATGTGGCAGCGTGGGGATGACATTCAGGCACATCCCTGCCAGCGATGGAGATGCAGTGCATGTCAGTATTGAGACAGTCATGCCCTACTCCCCTGCAGCTGTGGCAGATCTGCAGAAGGGTGATCGACTTATTGCCATCGGAGGTTGGGATATCTCACTGCATCCATTATTAATGAGCAGAATTTAAAAAAAGATTGTCATTTAATTCCTTGCACTACTGATGGCTAATTTTCTGTTCTTGTTTCTGTTGTCAGGCGTCAAAGTAACCTCCTCAGTTCAAGTGCCCAAACTGTTGAAGCAGGCTGGAGACAGAGTGGTGGTACTTTATGAGAGACCAGTTCGTCACCAGACTCCCTCTTTTGGAAACCTAGGACCACTTCAGGAAGGGTTTGGGCAGCTAGAGGAAACTGGTTTCATTTCCCAGCCAGGGGGTTATGAGGAAGACCCAGCTCCCATCACTACCCTTTCTGACATATCCGACAGCAAAGACATGGACTCTGAGTTTGAAGAGTTGATTGTGGATTCCAAACCTAGCCAGACTGGTGGCTCTAACAGTAGTACCACAAACACTGACTCTAAGGAAGATTCCTTACTTACAGTAAACCAAAGCCCCAAAAGGACTGTGTCCAATTTGGCCTCTAAGCCCCTTGGAAGCATATCGCCCATCCTCAACCGTAAGTTAAACCTGGTGGGTCTCCAATCACCACTAAAGCCCCAGCCCAAAGAATCACCAAAGCCCTCACCGCATAAGACCAGTAGTGACCCAGGGGAAGGTGTGCAACGCCCCACCATCCCTCCCCCTCCTCCTCCTTCTCGCCCCCCAGTGCCACCAAGACCTCAGATAAGGCTGACATCAGCCTCCTCAGAAACCAGTCTTTTGGAAGGCACTGATTCTGTTATGACTACTAACACTATTGCTGCTTCTACTGTGACTACCACCATTAGCACTTCTGAAAAATCTCCAGAAAAAGCTCCTCTCACTGGAGCCATTGAGGAAAAGGCTGGCAGTGAGAAGATATGTGTCAAGCAGGCTGAGGTGAAGCAGTCTACTAGGCTTGTAGAACCAAGTGATGAGCCACCAGTCCCTTCTGCTATGAGCAGCAACAGCAAGGCTGATCAAACAAAGGACAAAGTTTCAGAGAGCTCCTGTAGCACTCGGGACAGCCTAGAAGACCACTCTCTCTGGGAATCCCCAGAAACCATGTTTCGTAACCAGACAGCACGCTGGCCCAAGGCCTCTGTGGTATTTGAGGTGGAGAGCAACCACAAGTACCTTAACGTGGCCCTGTGGTGCAAAGATCCCTTTAAGCTCGGCAGTTTGTTGTGCCTGGGTCATGTCAGCCTACAGCTGGAGCATGTAGCCCTAGAATGTATGGCCACATCCTCAGCAGAGTACCAGAGCAGCTTTAGGTTGGGGCCTCCAGAGCCTAGAGCTAATGTCAGCCGGACTGCATTACGCAGCCTCAGCACCCACAAAGGCTTCAATGAGAAGCTGTGTTATGGAGATGTTACTCTGAACTTCTGTTACTTAGCTGATGGTGAGTTAGAGTACCCGGGGGGTGTAACAGAAAGGGAGCGAGAGGGAAGTCTACATGATGAGGATCTAAGGGAAAGGGAACATATCCCCTCAGCACCACGTGATGACTTGGCCTATGGTGCCATGCAGTTGGTAGAAGTTCGTCACAACTTCCAGGACACCCAGTTCCAGAACCCCACCTGGTGTGAATACTGCAAGAAGAAGGTTTGGACCAAGGCAGCCTCTCAGTGTATGGTCTGCGCCTATGTTTGCCACAAGAAGTGTCAGGACAAGTGCCTCGCTGAGAATCCCTTCTGTGTGGCAGCAACAGAACGTCGTGGAGCTGATCCTGAAGCCAAATCCACCATAAACCGGGCAACAACTGGCCTCACGCGCCATATCATCAACACCAGCTCCCGCCTTCTTAATCTCCGCCAGGTGCCCAAGACTCGGCTGGTTGAGCAGGTGGCTGATGTGGTTCCTGGAGTGGTGGAGCCCTCACCCAAGCACACCCCCAACACATCAGACAATGAGAGCAGTGATACTGAGACCTACACCAGTGGTGCCAGTCCCTCAAAGCAGCCTGCCGGCAGTGGTGGCAGCAGTAAACTTGTTCGCAAGGAGGGTGGGTTGGATGACAGTGTGTTCATTGCTGTGAAGGAGATAGGTCGTGACCTGTACCGGGGGCTGCCCACAGATGAGCGCTCTCAGAAGTTGGAGTTGATGTTGGACAAGCTACAGCAGGAAATTGACCAGGAGCTAGAGCACAATAATGCCCTTCTACTGGAGGAGAGGGAGGCCACAGATGCCCGTCGCAAGGCCCTAATTAGTACTGCCCTGGCCAAGTCTGGGGAGAGACTTCAGGCCCTCACCCTGCTAATGATCCACTACCGTGCAGGTATTGAGGACCTGGAGTCAGTGGAGAGCACCTCTCCCTCAGAGCAGCAAGGCTTTAAAGGCAAAGGAGATGGCCTGGAGGAAGAGGCCCTGATGGGGACAGAGGTCTATGACAGTGACATATGCAGCCCTGTTGAGGTGCAGTTGCTGGATGACATTACAGAGGAGCAGATCTGTGTGGAGGCTCTCCACTAAATAAGACTAGAAAAGAAAAGATGAAGAACAAGTGCTTTGGACTCGGATCTCCCAAATTATGTCTAGTTTGTTTTTTGAGATTGAGGTTTTCAGAAGTCTGTTTTAAATATTGGGGATGTTGGGGTCCAATGATTGATTCACATGTTTTTTATTTTTACATGAAAAAGAAATTCTGGGTAAAGTCCTTGGTAAACATGTTATTGATATTTTGATTTGCACAATGTGATGCCATTTATTTGTTTTTTAAAGGGATGCTTGAGAGATACACTGTTAATTGCCCTCAGTAGTGCTGCATGTGTATCCTCCAGTTAAAATTTCTGTGGCTCCAAAATGTCATTGTCAGCATTTAATTCTGTTTGCTGTTTTTTTTCTAACGGCTTTGACACAAGGAATTGAAACATTTAATGAATCATCTTAACTTTGGAGAAGGAAAATAATTGTTCAATATTTGTTTGCTGTGAGTAACAAGCCAATATGAAGGTGAAATAACAGTGTGAATACTATTGTGGAAAAACAGGACTGGATAACTACTTCAGTTGAATATGTCTTGGCTAAGGACCCTGCAAGTGATCATACAGATCTTTTGTTTTGAGCACATATTTACTGTAATATATTTGGATTTTAGAAGGGATTCTCCTTGCTCACAGAGCTCTTTGGGATTTCAGCAGCTCCCTAAATATTAATTGGGTTTTATATATCATTTGCTTGTTTGCTTTGTTTTGTTTTGTTTGTATCAGTTAGGTTAAACATGTTTGACTTCATGACCATGTTTTTTCTTTGGGTTAGATTTTTATCACATTTCTAAACCTCAGTTATAGCACATTGCTAACTGATCTAAATGTTCATGAGTGCACTGTTAAAAAACTGCTATCTGAATGAATGTTGCCCTGAAGTTCTCAACTAATTTATTTAATTGGTTTAATGTGCGAGTGCGTATGAAGATGATTTCCAGGTGTGATTAAGTGCTGATCAATTGCCTTCATGAGTTGTTTTCATGCCCAAATGAATGTATGCGCATTCCTTTCTGTTTTTTGTGTATATATAGCTCTCACCGCCTTTTTTCCCTTCATTTCCTAGCAAAACATTATTAATTAATGTAGCCTGTTACCTTGATTTAATTATAACCATCTACAGCTAAGCCGTTCATTTTTATTTTATTCCCCAGGAATGTCTTACTTTTGTGTGTCAAAAAGAAAACTCTACCCTAAAACTGTTCTAAATGTAATTTAGTGGTGATGTCCTCCTTTTCCTTATTTTCATGGTTATTTTGCCAGTAGGTTCCATGTCGCATATTTCCAGCACAAATATATTTGAATTACTTAATGGATACTGACTGAGTTTGAAAGCCTTCTGAAAATATCAACAGCAGTCAGCAGGTTTTGGTACTAGTCCGTCAGAAATGGGACATTCACAAATATAGAGCAAATGTTTGATTGAAAATAGGCTGATGAGTTAGGAGGCTCATCGGACACTAAAACATTGCTCAGCAGTAAATATAAGAATAAACTATAAAAAAATGGATTTGCATTTATCACAACAGCATTTTAGCTTTCATCCTGATGATCACAATGTAAACAGATCAGCTCTTTTGCTGGATTACTTTGCGTATTTTGTCAGAATCTCTGCTATGGAAATCCTGCATTTTTTGATGTGATGCTGATGGCAGTCTGAATTCAACCCAACACCTTTTTAGATCTTGTCTCTGGGCTGAGACTTTTCAGCATGCTTCAAATGAAACACTAACAGATCCTGAAACCTCGTATCTGACAGTGGAATCTGAGGCGTGTGTCTGTCAGTTTTGCAGACAATCAAAGCCCACTGCACGGAGTAGTGCAGAACTTGAATTTCTTTTTTGTCTCATTCTGCAACTTCTTTTCATGTGCCCTTTTCCCATTTGTACAATTCGTGGCTTTAAGGCACATGGTCATGGAGAGAAATCCAGAAATCAGAATTCTATAGGGATTTAGAGGGATGTGGTAAAGAAAAAGCTGCAACACAAACCTTCCTTTAAGTTAGGTCATTCAGACAAGTATAAACACTTTTGCCTTTAGTTGTGCTGACACATTATATTAACTGGTTGAAGCATAGTGAGGGCTTTATAGCAAGTTAGCACCAGAGATCATTTTTCATCAATTGCGTTGGTCATCTTGTCTGTCCTAATTCTTCACAACTGAAATAATGAGTATTTTTTGACATTAAGAATTTCAAAACACACATTACACCCTCAGGCTTTGCCCACCCACCCAAGCCCACCTCATGATGAGCTTTTGTTCTGATGGGCCTGCTTAAAGGCTCCGTGGAAACTAGTCTGTAACAGCATATGAAATTGTATAAATATAGTTTCTTTTTTGCAGTATCATACTGTTTCCTCTTGCCCCGAGATAACCTCTGTAGCCTGCAGCACTGTGGTTTAAAAACTGCTTTTGGATTTTCTTCAGACCTCTTTAGATTATCTTGCTTAAAGTTAAAAAAACCAAGCTGATAGTAGACTTTAACAAATATGAAAATAAGACTTTTCCCACAATGCATTAAACCAGTTGACTGCAAGATATTAGCGAGTAGATTAATGTAGCAAAACAACTTGACCAAGCTAATGCGATAAGACAAGGCCAGACTCAAAAGAAGCAGAGGCACCTTTCCTGTTCTTTTCTGTGTGATATGTTACTTATGTAGATATTGGCTTACTGGCTGCTGTACTTCTCTTTCAGTGTCTGTATATCCACATTTTTTGTGCAATATTTTTGTAGGAAATGAAGCTGATAATCAGGAATGAATTCCCTTGTGCGTGATTTATCTTCCTTTCTCTTTGAAAATGTGCAGTCTGTGACTCTGGTAATATCTGTGGGGTTTTTGGGACCAATGAGAACCTAAGAGGAGGAGTTCAGTCATTAAACCCCTATTTTGGCCTGAGAAGCACTGCTTTTGCTGCTGCTGCTGCTGCTGCTGCTGCTGTTACAATGTGCTCTTACACTCATTATCACATGCTTCTGTCCTCCCCATCCCAGCCCTAACCTTTGAAACTGCACTGCCCCCTCCCATGGCTTTCAGCAGGTCAAGATGGCATTTGTTTCTTTTTGTGTATGTGAGGGATGTTGTGCACAGTTTTTGAGAAAGGTCATGTGATGAAGCTTTATTGTACATAACCTAAATAAACAAGCTCAAATGAATTTCCATCACTCTGTTTTGTGGTTTAATTGGATCACACAGAAGAAGGCATGGTCTATTTTCCAAGTAGACCCCATCCGAAAGAACAAAAGCTGAACCTTTTTATACATCTGAATGGAAAGAAGGATATTTCAGGGATCTTAAAGGTTTATTTGCATAAAAAGCAAGATCAAAGGAAAGCGTGTATTTTCAGTTAAAATTAGCTGTTTTTTTAAAAATGTGCATATTCTTATTCTGCGTATCTGTCACACTTGGGATGTAGCCAGTTAAATTTGGATTGAGCCCTATAATTTTCAATGTGTGCTAGTGTGCTAGTATGTGCAAAAAAAGCAGTGTTTTAGAGTTTGTCACATTGTAAACACAAAGAGTTTGTGTATTGCACTGAAGACAGTGTCAAACAACACAACAGTAAGACTTAAGTCAGATCTTTGACAAGGTGGCATACATCACCAGCACTGCACTCATACAACTCGAGAGATTGTGGACATGTTTTCTGCTTTACATATATGAGTACATTGTATCTGAAGTACATAATATTTTCCACCTATGTTGCTGGAAGAACCACAGTTGTCTTGGTGAAGAGAGAAAGGAGGGAAGGTATTGTGTGAGCATCTGCAAAGTAATTGAAGGCCAGTGCTGAGATGGACAGGCTGATTACAGTGTGTCTGCTCCCACATTTCCCCATCATGCCAACTCATTCTGTTGTCTTCCTCCACCCAGCACAGGCAATCAATGTCAGGATTTCTGTAACCAAACTGAAAAACATGCACGTTCTTAGCTGTTTGATATGTTCATGGTACCTGTACATGTTCACTGTTCATGTCCAACAGTAATGGAAAGCAGCTTTCTGACTGCTCTGTGTTTTAAATGGTAAGGTAAGAGGCTAATGGTGCTGAAAATCTGGCTCTATTGTTTTTCAGTGTTGTCATTTTAGAGGAGAAAACTGCTTTTATTTTGGAGTATCCCACATTTAACAGAAAACAGAGAAAAAGATAACAACCAGCCAATGGCGGACCTGTAAGAAGGTTCACATTGAAATGGGCACAAATATTTATTTTTGTGAATGTTTTCAATGGTTTTTAGATGAACAAAACTACAAAAAATATGTCTATCAATATACTCTGTATACACTAAACTCTGTAGACTGATGAAAAAATATAAACTATTCTGTGAAGAGAGTATGGTGTGTTAGTCCCTGCTCATATTTACAGATGACCTGCTCTAGTTCACTTTCATATACAGTAATCATGATGATATTTAACTACTTTACTAAAATCCAGCACAGTTTTCATAGCCTACCAGCAAGTTTATGAGGATCAAAATACACTATACGTGACACAACATTTTGAACATTAGTGTACTATGAACACAAAAGACTCTTAATAATACTATAATATTATAACAAGTTCATATTTTCAAGACATTTCTGACAGGTAGAGCTGCCTACAGAAATATTAACATTCCACTCCATCAAAGTTTAACAAAAGGGGAAGTGAGCTTATCTATCTATCTAGCTATCGGTAGGATTGTCAGCTTTGCCTCAAACCTGGAGGTTGCCTTGGAAGTTGCCTAAATACTGTGTTTGTCATGATAAACTGTTTTAAATGAAATAGTGCTAAACGACAGTTCCATTTTACTGTCTCTTTAAGAGAAAATGATGGGTCAAAAGTGTTTATTTTGCCACATCCTTCCCGGAAAAGGGAATATGATGAAGTCTTCTGGCTTTGACAATGTTGAATCTCTGAGAACGAGAGGCAACCAATGGCATCAGCTGCGTTAAACTCATATATAAGGCGGATATTGGTATTTTAGTAAACATCAAATCCCAAGTCAGTGTCATCTGATTATTGTCATGATTATCTATGAAAAAAAAAAACCTTAATATAAATTATTCCAGTTATTCCAGTTAGATGGTTCAATTACCTTACCTCTATTAATGGTGTGTGTGTGTGTGTGTGAGTGTGTGTTTGTCATATTGTAAACACACACACATAGATATGATTTTGAAATTTAGAGACAAAGATAAACAATGTCCCCAATGACTGGGGAATACTCAAATACAAAAATACACTACAATGCCACTTGTTACATGTGGCAACAGACCACTCACACCACTGACATTTTCACTTGTTACTGAAAGGAAACACAGGTGTAAGCAATAACACACTGATGGCTTAAGGCAGAAACATGCAGAATGGCAAGGTTGCCAACAACTGCAGACGCCTCCCCCACTCTGCTGCAGGTCGGTAGATCCATTGAGCTGTCAACCAAAATGCAGTTTACATCTTCTTCCACTGCAGTAGCTATTCTGACTCATGATACAAATCCTCAAACGATTCTCACAGAAAATGCAGCAAGCTCTTCCTGCTTTTTTACATGTTTCTCTCCTTGATTCAACAAATACCAAAGTAAGCCATTGCAGCTTGCACAATACCAAGACCCTGGAACTGGATTATCTACATGGCATGCAGTCCTTTTTTATAAATAACAGCTGATTACAATACATCACTGATTAAAGTGTGGCCTAGTCTTTAAATCCTTTGATAGCAGTGCTATCAAAACCAGCATTTTAAACGTTAAATTCAGTTCACTTCATGCAATTTAAGAGAATCACTGCAATTATTGGATGCTTTGGCAGAAATGTTCGTTAACCTTTTGCTTGAAGCTCAATGTCCAACACAGGAGATGCCATAATAAGCTAAGATACTAAGATGCATATTCTATTGAATATATTTTTAGTTGAATATTTTATTTAGGTGTGTTTTTTTTATTTTGAAACTATTTAATTTTATTGCCAGGGTTTTTTTTTATTCCAGACCTATATCTATTTTTCTTTTGTACATATGGTCTCTAATTCTAAGTTATTTTGAACATTGTATAAGGAGTCGGAGATGCAATCATTTCTTAGCTAACGATTTTAAACCGACTCTGCTGCAGTGTGAATTGCTCCACTAAAGAGACATGACTTGCAGCTATGAGTATCTAATAATATTACTAATAATGCTGGATGTAAGTCTGTTTAGGAGGCGGGATATTATGATTTTAAAGCTGAAATATATGATTCATTAGCAACAAGAGGCGTACAGCAAAGATGAATTATTGGAACTTTCTTTTTTAACAATGCTCAGCCTCAAAGAGGAACATAATGTGTAAATTCTCAAATTCATTATTCAAATAATGGCCCAGTGGGAACTAAAAGCAGTCAGTATGACAAATATGAACAATTTAAAGTTGGTCCCTTATAAAGGCAGGATTAAAAGAAAAAGGAGCCACATACCATAATACTCACTTTCTAAATACAGCAGTGCATCATGTACTCACCACTGTGCTGCTCTCACTCTAGTTATACAGATTTTTATGTAAAAACTGTTTAAAAAAGTGTTACTTTTAATTCTCTCAAAATCATTTGAGCAAACTGCAAAGTGACAGTGACTGGAATTAGAGCGAATACAAACAGTATTTAAGTAAAAAACAAGTGCAGCATAGTGATGAGTAGGACATGACTTGTGTTGTGGCATATACATCAGTACAGTGGAAGGACATTTTGACTTTGCATTAACTGGGGAACAGAGGAAATCAGGAATAAAGCATGTCCTTACAGTAAGCCTGCTCTGGGCCTGGTTCTCCTGTCAATAAGGTAAATAAAGGCCACTATTTGAGAATTTACGTTAATGATTTATTACATAAAAAACAATACTAACAACAGCTATAAATGATGATTTCCAAAATGCAAGGAAGGTTCTGTTCTTATTGGGAGGATATCGTGTATCTATAATGTGTTTTACAGTACATTCCTCATTCTTTTCTTAAGCAGCTCAGATGTGTTGAGTTGAATATGTGAGTCCAGTGCTTGGACTTTTGGCACTGAATCAGATCAGTGCAGACAAGAACCATGGACCAGGCCAACAGATCTTCCTGGATTACAAACAAACAACAGTTTCTTGACATACCACACAATTACCCAATATAATGTCAACTTGAACACCATGGTCTGATAATAATACTCTGGACAATTTCATGGACATACAGAAGATGAAAATGAGACATTTAATGGCTGATACATGGATTAAGACAGATTTGTATTCCAAATGAACCAGCAAAGCGTACTTGTTGCTCAGCACCCTCCTACTACCTAAAAAGTGCTTTTTGACATATCTCTCTACTGAATAAGGCTGTTGGCTAAAAAATATCTCTCACACAATGCGCTTGCAACCACAGATCAAGAACAACTTTGGTTTGCTCCAGTACAACTGCTAAGAGGACACTGAACAGTGAAGACTGAACGTGGGACATTCACATGGAAATATCTTGGCTGTTTTGTTGCTGTTTTTTTTCTTCTCTGTTCCTTTTTTTGTACAACAAAATAGATCCTCTGAAGGGTTAACCTGTATGGCTGGAGTCCTGTTAATCATAATCATCATACTCTGGATCCATGTTTTCACCTTGGTCGAACTTCCCCTGGGTGGAGTAGGACCTTGTCTTCACTGAGCAGTTGGTGTCCATCAAGATGGCCTGAAAAGACCATTATTAGAAATTATTAGAAAGAGTTTAAAAAAAAAAAAGGTTCAGTGTAAGTTATGGTGAAATAATACATTTAATGTTTTAGGTTTTATGCCATTAAACAAACGTGTAGGATTTGAAAAGGTCACTTTGGTGACTCTTGCTTGTGGAATTAAAAAAAGACACTATAGCAAAAAGTAGTATGTGTCACCATGCCTGAAAAAGATCTGAAGGGGGGACCATAAAGAGGTAAAAGAAACACATCACTGCCTTCACATTAAAATGCTCGCATACTAGAAGTATTTATCAGCAGTAACACATTGAAATTAGCTCACTGCAACAAATGAACAGAGCAGAACATAAAATATTAAAGTATCTAATGTAGAGTGGTTATATCTGACTGATGGCCAATGTACATAATAAGGCCAGAATCAGCCGACCCTGATGAGACAGATCAGAGCTCCCCCTGTGAAAACAAGACACACAAAAGAGACAAATACTGATGGAGCGAAATGGCAGAGGAGATGAATAGTTGGGGGTGAATACAAACAGAATGTAATGGAGAAGAAAGTTGATAAATGATAGCAGATGCTGAATGAAGGCGCTGGGAATGGGGGTGGGGGGTGGGGGGCTTCAGTCACAAACATGCAAGGTGGAGATTTGCATGGCACACATTAATGTCCAGTGATGGTAAGGTTTCTCCCCAGTAGCCTATGAGTTTCTGTAAAGGCCTCAAAAGAAATGTCAAGATGTGTTCATCCACAGCAGACAATGTGACTACATTTTTACGTCACTTGCACGCATTGTGAGGTTATTTAGACAAGTTATGTATGTGATCCACAGGGAAGCTCTTCTGTTATGGCACTATACTCCAATAATGCATGCAACAATCCACATTTATTTCATTTGCAGACGCAAGCTTAGATCAAAATTGTGATCAAAATCCAAGAAATTTTGAGGGGTTTTACATTGCTAATCATAATATAGATGAAATGAATATAATATGAACTGTTATGTCAATTTAATCCCAACTAATCAGCTGTCTCAGACAAATCAGAGATATAATTTATCATTAATTCAATATTATCACATCTTGTCTGGTGATGAGAATGGTAAATTTGATTATATTTTATGAATTTCTTTTTCCAGCTTTGTACCAACTTTGATAAAGTTGGTGCAGTTCAGACATTTTGTCCTTAAACCATGGACACAAATGCTTTAGATTTTATTGCCTGTAAGTGATCATGGTAAAACTGTAACTCATTCCTAGCCACATATATATTATTATATAATACTCTATAACAATAATGGAATATAATATTATATAACAATAGCCATCACACTGGGAATTATTTTCTCAAATACCAGTAAATCTTCAAATACAGCAGACCGTTACTACACTAGACATCGTGGTTAATCCTTTTCCTCCTGTTCTGTCATTCTGTGACATGATCTGCACATGCAGCATTTTCTTCTTTTTCTTCAGAATAATTTTGGCACATCATTAAAAAACAGATAAGATGAGACACAATGTGTACAGTTTCTATACAGAGACATGACAATGAATATTAGATGAATACACAGGGCACTTCATGTTTTGCACAGTGCAGTTCTGACACTGATATGATATTTACAGTATACTGCATGACCCCCCCTCCCCCCCATACATCTATTTTAGGCTTTATGGAGGTACATGTCAAAGTTATGAGAGAAACAATGCAAGAAAAAAAATCATATTTGTAGATTTTATATCTATGTTTTTATGTTGTGTTTGTTGACCTTGCATCACACAGCTTCCATATTTCTGTGCATTTTTGTAGCATTTGATTGGCTGTGTTTAAGTGTATTTCAAAGCTTACAATTTTCTCTTCTTGTCCCGGTGGATTCCTGAGGAAGAGGCAGAGAGGAGCAAAGAAAATATCCACTATTCCAATTATGGTCATCAGCCAGGGGAAGCCAATACTTTCAGCTATGGATCCTCCAATAGATGGACCTAAATCAGCAGGGCACAGATGATAGACTGGTTTAGTCTAGTTTATTTGGCTAGATAAAAGTATGGTATAGACATAGAAACCCAGTCATTTCTTGGTAACAATGAGAATTTTGGTGATATTGAGATATAATAAATGCAACAGGGTACCTCAAGGTTGTCATCTAATCTCATTGATAAAATGGTAATGATGCAATAATAACAATAGGAAAATCAGCTCATAATAATAAGGTTGTATCAGGGTGAATAAAAATGAAATATTAAATGGTAAGAACAGGGTAATAATGAGGTAATTTATAATGTGAATTAAAAAAGCAAGGGAATTATCATCTTTGCTGCATGTAAGATTTTAAGTTTTGCAAATGCTATTTCTAAATGGACCTTTCCATCAGCCCTCTCTAAGTACTTCAATAGATTACAGAGTTTCAGTAGATCCACTACAGTGGCTTTAAGTTACAACTGTGAGGTTCCATTCTGTAAGAGTCAGAGAGCTTTTTCTGTATAAGAAACAAAGTTCTGGAACCACTTGTTTACTACAAAACATCCTCAAATTAGAGAGCTGCCTGGTTAAATAAAAAAAGAAGGTTCTTTCAACAACAACCTTTTTCATCCCAATGTTGTAATCTTAGTTTCATAAAAGACCTTCTAAAGATGGTTGTTGCAAACTAGTGTCCACAAGCATAGGGCAGCTGTTTAACTTCTTTATACACATTTATCTTCCTCTATCTATCCTGCTTACCCAAAGCAAATCCCATGCAGAAAGCCACATCAGCAATGGCATACACACTTCCATAAACAGACACATGCCGCAAATCCACCAGGTAACCCATTATAGGCATCATAGAGGAGTCCACCATGCCTGTAACACAACACAAACAATAAAGATCTTACATGTTTGATGAGGAGCATAGTTGTTTAGCACACTGTTAAATTTAGCAGACTTACCAATAGCAAAACCAACACCAAAGTTTGGAAGAATCAGACCATAGATATTGGTGGCAAATGGAACCTTGAACAGACAGGCAAATATGTATGTATGTTATTCAGTTTTAATGTTTTTTATGTGTTACATGAATGTTTCCACTGGGAAGAGATACTGGCAAATTTTTGATTTTTGATTTAATCACTGGAAACCCTGATGTACATTAGCAGGATGAGATATGAAGAGTAATGAGACACAGAAAAAGGGAAATCTTGAGTGTTTGGACAAGCTGGAAATTTTAGACAACAAACAAAACAAAAAGACCAATGACCCTCTCTTGGACAAGAAACTTAATGTATAATGGGATATGACGACAATAAACATTTTACACTAAGTGAACATATTACATCATTTTAACATCCACAGCATAAGGGTGTCCATCAGTGCACGTGGCACCAAGACACCCTAGGCCTGAAGTCGATAATCGACTTTGTTGTTGTTTCATCTGGTCCCGTATGCCTTGGGCACTCGGGTGAAGAGAAGGGCTGGGCTGCCAACCAATCACAAACTGGTTGTGAGTTGGAACTGCTGACGGAGGAGGAAGTTGGACAGACCTGGCAGACCCAAACGTATTGTGAGGGTCTGTTGGGAACGTCTGGCTGAGGCCTCTGTCAGGGAGGTCTTCAACTCCCACCTCCGGGAGAGCTTCTCCCAGATTCCGAGGGAGGCTGGAGACATTGAG
>JBAJHX010000033.1:1555047-1568027 GCA_037176925.1 Amniataba percoides | reverse complement strand
AGAAGAACATAGAGCCAAAAAAAGTCCACCTGTCAGGTCTTTGGAGCCATATGGACTTGAAATCATCTTGCATCTTCCTCTCCACCGCATTCAAACCACAGTCCACAGTCCGTGACCCTGAGTGCAGGATACAGCGGGTTAGAAAATGGATGGATGGGCTCTTTCAGTGTTAAAGGTTGCCGATTGACTTTTACCAAATAGATCTCGTATATACAGCAGACCTATGTGCCTCTAGATAAGCCAGCATAGTACGTACTGATACAAACATACATATACAACACATATGAAGGATAAAATGTCAATAATCTGGGAGCTGCATCAAAATCCTACACAAGCATCCACCCTTAACTTCTGCTGGTGAAGTTAGTTTTAGTTTGGGTGGACGTTGAAATGACTCCAGCATTGCTGCTCAGAGGGTCATACTGTGCCCTGAAATATTAAAATAGACACCCAGTTGTTAATTATTTATGCTGGAAATACTACAGGTTGTTTATTATCTCTGTATTCACTCACTTCACATGTTGTATGTACATCAGTATGACAGTATGACACTTCTGACAGTTGGCTATGCCTGATAGTTGTAACCAAATTCAACACTCTATAGATGCACCAAGAGCCCTGTGTTAAGCACAGCAGTTCTTTAAACTATTGTAAATGCTAAGGTTGGTGTGCTAACATGCTCACCACTGATGGTAATGTCATTATCTTTAATCTTTATTCATTAACAAAAGTTAAGAGATCATTGAAGTTAGTAAAATGTGGTGAGCATTACTATCTATATCAAACTGTGTGGCAAGTTGTCACGTCAATAAAAATAAAAAATGTGACTCACATGTTGCCAAGAAAACTTCAACAAAGATAAAGTCATTACAACTTTTAGTTTTACTGAAACTCCACACTGACAAAACTAGTGGTGTAAAGTCCATTTTGAAGGATTTGTAGCATAATGAATAGGTGAACAGGTTGGATATGTGGGATTATCAAGTTGATGCCATTATTTCTAATGGCGCTGAAGGCCTACCTAGATGTTTAAAAAGGATGATAAACTCAGTAGTGTACTTTGGCAGGGCAGTTCTCAGTTTACTGTAATAATGACCATAATTGGTGTAAGACTGGCAGACTGCAGCATAGGGGAGGTCCAGGGAATGTTGGCTTCTCTCTTTAAAATGCATGACTTGAACAACTGTTACGTCTGCTCAGCATCAGAGGAATAAACATTTCGACTGGTATTCTTCTTAAAATAAACACCCATCAGAAAGTCACTGTGCTCTGGCCTCTACTCATCACATTAACAGCGACACCATACCAACGCAATTAGTCAGACAAGAAACACAGTGATGTCCTTGACAACGCTTTTAAAGGCAACAAAGTCAGCTGTGTTTGGGTTAGTGTGACTAATTTTGAGATGAAGCTTGAGGAAACCTTACTTGGCCTGCAAAGATGCTATGAACACTATTAATGTTTGAGGTTAATTTTCAAAGAACACACAACTCTACTCATGGAAAGCCCTTTGCTGATGATTGTCATAATGCAGTATGGGTGCATGGGCGGTGGCCTTATCTACATTAAAACACCAAGATAAAGGTTTCTAAATAAATCTAATAAACCTAAATTATACTGAGTGCAGCTCAGTGAAGAAGAGTGACCAGCTTAGCTAGGATAAGCTGTAGCTGATTTGTGTCTACCACAAAAATGGAACTGCAGTCAGTCTTACATTGGGCTTCAGAGACACTACAAAGAGATCTTAAACTAGTCAGCTCAAGCTGCTGTTTTCTCTCTAGGTTTCTGGTGCAGGTGGAAATGATTTAAAGTGAAGACTGTAATCCTCCTCAAAAGCTATTTCCACTGCTAGCCTTCTACTCACTGTGCTCACTGTGCTCTGTTACAGTGAAGAAAGCAAACAAAGACACTTTGCAACATTTTATCAGCATTAATAGTATGTAAAGTCTTGTAACAGATATAACAGAGGTTACTTTGACGTAGCTCCAGCTCTATAGGTAAGTGCATAGCCTAGTGCTGCTCTATACCATCAACTAAACAGGAGGATGTAAAGCACAATAAAACCTCATCTCAAAATCTATCCTAACCTTAAACAGAAGTTTGTGTTGACCTTTGAATAGAGAGGTTCAGTGGCTGGGGGCTGTGTCAGCTCATACTCGTAACTTTAACTTAACTAACAGCCACACTTCATATGAAGTAGTTTGTCTGAAGTGCATTGAACCCTCTTACATGTCCATACGTTGGAGTGAATGGTTGTCTTGTGAGGACCTGATCAGGATGGATCTTGGCCCTTGTTCAGATAGATAGTTCCAGCCTCGCCAACCCTGAATGAGATAAATTAATAAAAAATGGAATTATTTTATGCATATTGCAGAGAGACTAGCTAACACTTTGTGAAAGATACTGAAGATTTAAGAATGCAGAATAAAGAATTGTGTCCAACACTTTGGCATCATGTGGTGTGAAGAACAAAGCACACTGTAGGGGTTTCTAGCCGGTATTAGTCCGGATTCAAAGTTTCATTATCCATCTTCAGCTGATCTACACTGACAGCATACTACTATATTACTATACTACTGTTAACACTACAACGGTGCCTTTTTGTCTCAGTTATTGCAGTTTGATTCTGTTATCACTCAGAATCATTGCTTCTTTTTTTTTTTTTTATTTTTTTTTTTTTTTAGCAATTTGAAGATTAACAGAGCATTTAAAACTTGAACAGAAAATGGATCACTATTTTTGAAATACCTTTCTTAAGCCATGATTTAGATTAGCATATTTTACATTAATCCATAGAATGATCAAGTCTTCAGCAGCACGGTTCACAAAGAAAGTTTCTCAGAAAAAATTTGATTATGATAAGATTGCCATCAATTCCATTTGGATGCAGAGGGCGTTGATAGCATATAAAGCTTTACGTCACACCCTGAAGCCATTAACACAATCTAATTTCAAGTCTTAAGACGGTGCCTTCCCTCCAGCTACACAGAGATTTTCCAATAATAATGTTCTCTCTCTTTTACCACTCAAAGCTGGTTTTTGGCTTGGCACCAGCAGCTTTCATTAGGAATAAGTCTTCACTACAAACTTTGTTGTTAATTATTTTTCAGGCTTTGTCATTTTTATACTCAGAGCCTCTTATGCTTGACAGATTACTAAATTAGCTAATTTTGGTCATCCCCAAGACATTTAGCAAAACATTGTTTCCTGTTTTATTCATTTCTGTCTCATTTAGTTTAGACATCAACCTTCCCACAAATCCATACAAAAAGCCAGCAATGTGTGAAAATGACTGAGCCAACCATAGATTTAATGTATACTGTATGTCAAATATTTATTGGAAAATAGTTCAAGTGTGCTTCAAAAGTTGACATGGGGCATTGATTATACATTGATTATATTTTTCTTGGAAGAAAAGGAGACAAAATGGGAAACAGCACACCTGGCTATAAAAAAGTGATAAATGACTCAAAAACTGACTTACAGTCATTATGCTTCTAACTTGATCTGTGCAACAATACATGCAATATACAGTGTATGAAAGGCTGTATTCATCATTATCAAATTAGCTAAACCCATACCAATTAAAATACAGAATAATCATGATTTAAGCTCATTCCAGTACATAAAACAAGGTATCACACGACAAAACAAGCATTTCATTATGTTGGCGCAGTTTTATGGAGTTAAAAACAAATCCAGGTTTACATTACAGTAATTATTAACTGCTTAACCATTTAAAGACTGACTGATTTTATAGGATGTTTTATTGGGTGTAGGTCACTGCATCTGTGATATTTTGTGATTCTCCATTTGAGTTCACATGTGAAAAAAGTTCCTTCCTGACTGCCACAATCCTTACCTTTTACCAAACTCAGCACAACAGAGAGTTAGGAGTGACTATACTATACAAAGCCTGAAACCAGCCATTAATATGGCAACAGGTATTCTGGCCACTCTCCTTATAAGCACCTCAGACCGTAAGAGAAATACATTATCAATTATTCAGTTCATTAAGTGCTATTCTGAGGCTTTCAGTCATATTGCATTATCTTCATTAGTAAATGGAGGTTTCCAAGCTGAGTTGTAGATGTTTTAATTTCCTTTTTTGAGCACTTAGGAGACTTTTTTTCTACACTGACTTGAAAGCTGAGGTTAAAAGTTCATGTTGATGAACCTAAGCATTGAAAACACTGTTTCTACATATCCATGATATGTTGTTTTCTCAGTATGTTTCAAAGGTCAAAAATACACTTTGAACCTTTTAAATACTGTATGTGACAACAAGCAATGAGCAGAGCATATGTGGCTTAAATGGTGTTCTATCACAAATAATGTGTTTCCTGCTGGCAGTAGAGTATGTGAGTGTAGCAGCTCACTCTAAAAAATAACCTGAACTAGCTTGCAGACTTTTCTGCATTTTTAGTTTGCTTTTTGAACAATGCATTGTAAATTATGAGAGAGCATTCAGCCAGTAATTGAGCAATAAAACATTTGTGTAATATGCTCTAAAGACCCTTGTCTCTTATCTTACTCTCCTTGCACTTTGACTGTTGACTGTTTTTTCCTCTGTGTGTATGTTTCGCTGCTGTGGCACCGTAAATTTCCCCATTGTGGGACAAATAAAGGAATCTTATATCTTAAATCTTAAATCTTAAATCAAACTCAGAGAACTGCTAAATCTATGTGACAGTATGGTATCAAAGCTTATTTAGGTGTGGTACTATTTCATTCATCAAAAAAAGAAATGCATGTTCAATAAAATGTATACACAGTTGTGTTGCTGTATGTATGTTTGCATTCATGACATATATGATTTGTTTCTCCTTTTGATGATTAATTACTATTGTGCCATTTTGTATCTTTATACGTGGATATATCAAGCTAACTAAAACAAAAAAACGATAATGAGAAAAAATGATGATATATTGAAGAAGCGCTAGGCAACTAAATCTGATTAACAGTATATCCCTCTCTGTCTGACATTCATCAAGCTTATTATGTTCCAGAGACTTTAGACTTACTAATGATCATTCTAGAGACATTCATTTCTAGCACTGTTAAGCAAATCCCCAGTAAGTCATATTACTTTTAATCCTGATTGCAGTAGCCTCCTAGACAGTGGTGTAGGCAATTCGAACAAGAGTCTTTTCATGGCAACAGCAAGAAACTTGTTGCAATAAAAGATGCCAACTAAATCCTGTCTGCTATTTTATTTTGGAAGCCTTCCTCTCCAGGGCCTTGTGCAAGGCTTCAAAGATGCTTTCCTTGTTGTTTTTGATGTTGTAAGTGGTCAAATCCACCAGAGCTTCATAATCCTCTTTTGTGTAGGTCATGTTCTGGGTGATATATGGAGAGTTGCTGCTGCTCACATCCACCTCCCCAGCCTTTATTTCTTCTTCCGTCTCACGCCTCACACCTGCAAAGTTATATGACAATGAAACAACTGGTTAAATGATATGTAACACAAATATACTAATTACTACATAAATAAACACACACCACATATTTCTATGTTTGTATGTATATCTATCTATCTATCTATCTATCTATCTATCTATCTATCTATCTTTCTACATACATATATATCAGTGCTCTGTCATGATCCGTTCCTTGTCTGTTTTTTCATGTCTGTCCTGTTTTATGTCTTGTCATGTTTAGTTTTCATGTTTTTCATGTTTTAGTTATGTCTCGTCTGGTTAAGTTTCATGTTTGTCATGTTTCTGGTTCCTTGTTCTGGCGTGTTTTATTTTGAAATCTACTCTCCCTCATGTTTCAGGTCCCTTGACTTCCTGCCACAGTGTGTTTCCCTCCTGTCTGATTGTCTGCCCCGCCCTGATTGTGTTCACCTGTTCCTTGTTACCTCGTGTATATATAGTCTGTGTCTTCCCCTGTCTTGTGGACAGACTGTCTCGTCATGTTTCACAGTTCACGTTCATGTTTCTAGTTCAGCCGTTTATGTCTTGTTTCCATGTGTGAGGTTCGTTGGACAAGTGAGTTTTTGAGTTTGCCTTTTTCCTGTCCCCCTTTGGATTTTTGCCTTTTGAAGGACTCCTTTTGTTTGTTAAACCTTTTTTTGAACTTTGATCATGTGTTGGGTCCTGCATTTGGGTTCTGCCTTGTCTGTCTACCTGTGAGAATCGTAACATGCTCTGATAAATAAACTGCATGCTAATTGTTCAACAATGCTATTACTGTCTGCTTAATGTGTAAAAACTGTTTTCTGATATACACCAAATGCCAAAAGTTCTCTGGGTGACTTATCGAGTCCTGCAAAGGTAGTGTTTAAAGTCAGTTGCAATAGTAGTCATGTAGTGCCCTGCTGGCTTTGGTGTCCTGACCATAAACCATTTCTGTCATCTCAGTATAGTAGAAAACTAATAAAAACATAAAATCATGAAATGCTTCAATAATAATGAAAAAATATATAGGCAGAATGTTTAATATAGATATATCTCAATGGAAATAGATGCCCCAATGCTTGTATATAGGCTTGATATTAATTCAGGATGGAACGAAACAACATATCCTTCCAGTTCCAGACTGCTCCATCACTAAACGCTAACCATATTCTTCATATTTCTATATAGCTATTGAAATAAAAACAGTGAAATTCAGATTTAAAATGGGTAGGTATACCAGGGTGTTTGAAGTGTCTGTATGTGACATTGACAAGTGGGAAATGAACCACTATTGGAGCCTTGACATTCTCCTTATCCTCGAAGATGTAAACCTCCCTTTGAGGCTCCTTTTCCAGACGGGCAAAATCAGCTCGGGGAAAGGGAATGTCACGGTCTTTGCAGAAGGCAGCTGTCAACTCTAGGACCTGACAGATTAAACATGATCATACAGAATAATGTTATATTATATAGCATTCTGCTTTCCCCCCCAGATAAGTTCCTCCTTCCTCTGTTTACCTGGAGGATGTGTTCTTGGTCCCATGAGTAACTCAGACATATGATGACGTCTACATCTCTCGCTGGCCGCAGGACGGGTGCACAGCCTATATTGATGGCATGACCAGAATCAACAAGGAACAGGGTGGAGTCACTGGGTGTTAGTTGGTTTGGGAAAGCATCTGGATGCGAATCTGGACAGAAAACCATGAGGGAGATGATAAAAAATAAAACTTCAGCCATTTGCAAAAAGTCTCGAAAATGGATGTCTGGACTGACTCCAACCCTGACCTGCCCATCATTACAACCATGGCCCAGCAAGCTATATAAGAACTCTGACACACCAAGCAAGTCAGAATCTGTTGCAAACCTGTGATGTCCTGCAGAGCTGCCTCTGGTGACTCATCTGAGCTAACTCTTCTGAGGTTACAAATTCAACACAGTAAATCAAAGCAAAGATAGTCACGAGTCCCTGGCTGTGTGCTACTATGTTAGCGATTTATCTGGTGAATGAGAGGGTCACCTCCATGTGGCTATAAGATGCAGGGAAGAAGTCTTTGACGGTTGTCTGTGCATATACATCGAACAGCAAGTCAGACTACCAGGCCTTCCTGCGGTTGTTGGGATCCTGGAAAAGGTTCTGTCTAGGAACTCTATAGTTGTGCTGGGGGACTTCAACGCTCATGTGGGTAATGATAGAGAAACCCACAGCAATGTAATTGGGAGGAACGGCCTGTCTGTTCTAAACCCAACTGGTGTTTTGTTATTGAATTTCTGTGCTAGTCATGGATTGGCCATAACGAATGCCATGTTCAAATATAGGGTGGCTCATAAGTGTACTCAGTACCAGAGCACCCTGGGTAAGTGGTCAATGATTGACTTTGTTTTCATATCATCAGACCTGCAGCTGTCAACTGATTACCACTTGGTGGTGAGTTGGATAAGGTGGAGGGAATGTTGCTGGACAGACCTGTTGAACCCAAATGAGTGAATGTAGAGAGAAGAGAGAGAAGAATGAGATCACAGATACAAGTGGCTGAAATGACTTTCCTCCATAGGGTGGCGTGGCTCAACCTTAGAGTACTGTGAAGAGGTCAGACATCTGGAGGGAGCTCGGAGTCGAGTTGCAGCTCTTTTGCTTGGAAAGGAGCCAGAGGAGATGGTTCAGGCATCTGATCAGGATGCCTTGTGTGTTCCTCCCTGAATTTAAATGCATTTCATATGGATACTGTTTGAGTCCTTAAAAATCATACTAAAGATGGAGTAGTAGTTAAGCTAACTTCAATGCAATAGTTATTAGCCACAGGTGTAAGTCAGATAGAGAATCGATGCAGGTAACCCCTGTAACCCCATTAGTGAGCTAATGTAACGCTCTATATTTACACGATGATAGTGGACATAAACATTCCTGGCATTCATTTGCATTTTCTTTTGCCAATTTTCTCAAAATTTGTAAGACAAATTGCAATCCATTTGGGTAGAAACCTAGCCAATGAAAACACACTATCGCGTGGGTGGCTATGTGCAAAGCTTTCTTGAGCGACCAGGAAGTATAGGTTTGGGCCAGTTCCCTTTTTAATGCAGCAATTGTTTTTATTCTGCCCTCGCCAGGATGAATAGGTGATTTCTAGCTTGGCAGATAGCCAAACAGTTTCCCAATAAATCCTCCAGAAGTCAACAGGTGAGTTTGAAGGGCTTTAGTTAGGAAGAGCTGTAAAACTGCAATACAGAAATAAAGAAAATAAAATATTATACTGTGCTTGGTCTCTGTTTTCACTACAAAGACACTTTTTAATACATAACACACAAAAAAAGTAGCGATTAGCTTAATGCTAACATACATGGAAAAACCCATGTTCCTCCCAGTTACAGCACAGGAAAAAGTGAATGTAGGTTACAAACAACACCTTGAATCTAAGGAGAGACCACAATGAGGTCAACAACACAGCAGCCAACTATAGTCAACTATATCCTGACTCTCTTAAAGGGGCAGCACAGTTTTTCCCACTCTATGTACAGAGAAGGTACCCCCAATAGTAGAATCATAAAAGCCCTGGATTCCTACAAACAGTAGCTAAAAAAATCTTACATCAACAATGACAAATGCACAAAAAATCAAGAGTAGACACACACTAACTGTACTGCCACCATCATTTAACAGATGGACTACTCATGGAACTAACAGTTAATACTAATAGTGATGTATGACTCAGGTCCACCTGATGGATCCTTTACCACTATTTGTCAGGCTACAAGCAGATCAGCAGCCACCATGAAGTCAGAAAGAGAGGACGGACAAACATAAGGGTCAACTCCAAAAACTTCCTATGTTACTAACTGGAATGTTCTCACTCTGAACAAAACCCTTTGAAGTTTTTAAGCCTTGAAAGAGCCAGGCTTCTTGAGGTGGGTATTTAACAGTCAGAAAAAGCCAGACAGGCTTTCCACTCACAGGTCTAACCACTGTAAACTTTATTCCAGGACTGGCCTCTTCAGCCATGTCAAGGCTGAAAAAGTAGGAGTGCTGACTGTACCCAATGCACCACATTACTGCCGTGAGTATTTGAAGAAACCTCTTTGGCAGTCATAATCAGGAGGGGTCAGTTGTGATCACTGTTCAGTTACACTCAGCCTGGGTATTCCTTAAGTCTATATGCTTCTTTAACTTCATTTCCCCTCAAGGCAGTGCAGCTAGTAGTTTAGCATTGTTAAGAAGCTTTTGAATTGTGGCTAAATCTGTACTGAGCTTGTAATATACAGTATCAATCACAGGACTAGGGGCACTTACGTTTCCAGGAGAGGAAGTTGCTGTTTTTAGAGTAGTTCCAGTGCAGAAAGAGACCACGCATGAAATTGTAGATTTCAGTCACAACTGGACGAGTTTTGAAGAAATTAGTTAGCATACTGGTTATATCGGTGATTGGATTAATGAGGTATGTGTCCAGAGTTGATGGTTTAGTGTCAACCTCTGTCAAAAGAACAAACAATATCAGTAATGTGCAGTATAATGTTATATGGTTTGTTGTGTAAACAATGAATACCTAGGATGGCAATGTTCAGTATTTTCCTTTCTTACTTGCTTAACAGACTAAAAACAACAAGGAATTGGTCCCACTTACAAGTATTTTGTAGCTAAAGTCTGATACTTTTTATCTTATTCCTCTGTGCCATAGACTTCTATTGATCAATGAGCAACACCATTGCTGTGAATGACATATTCCTTCATTATGATGAATGTGGGTACTGCAGTTTATTGTTAGTCCATCCCACATACAACAATATGGTACCATAATATAAGTACTGGCACACCAAAGGCTCTTTTTGAGAGAACATTGCATGTTCAGTAATTTGTATAAAGCCAAATTATGTGTTTTGGTGCACCATAAAATAAAGTGCAGGAGATGTACTTATGCTGCTGACATCTGGTCCGAGCCAGGGGGTCCAAGAAGGCTGACTGCCGGTCACATGTGTCCACAGCTGGGTCAGGTTAATAGAAAAGGCACTGCTCATTATTCCTGGTAAAAAACAAAACAACCATTGGATTATTTTAAGTATTTAAAATGACTAAATAATACTAAAATACACACAAGTATTTTAGTAATACTGTGCTTTGACATTGCAACATATGCAGAGGTCTTACCCATCAGATAAGGGATGCGGACTTCTGGGAGTTTCTTGATAATATGACCAAGGAAGAACTGACTCCCAAAGTCCTCAGTTCGAACAAATGCACCATACTTCTGGATGCCTACCTCATAGGGGGTAAACTCGCACCACTCTTTCAACAAGAACAGGAACAAGGTATTCAGTCACCCTTTCACAAACTTCAGTAGCAGTTTTTAAGGTTTGAATCTTAAAATGTGTTATCATACTGATCCCACTGAATATTCCTAAATGTGACTGGAATCAATTTAATGTTTAATTCATTCAGTTGCAAAGATCGTGACATAACAACAACATCTTGGTATTGATAGGTTTCAACTCTGTTCCACGTGAGTAAACCCCCAGTTGTCAAATATTTCCATATGACATAATCCTTAGGTGTCATCACCTTGCATAACATATATTACATGGTCAAGTGTCATCAGCTATTCCAGTAGTTAAAATAGGAATGAAAAAGATCCTCTAGGATATTTACCAGCTTCAGATACACTGCCACTTATTCTCTCCTTCATATTGACAGCAGTGTATATGGGTAAAGGGTTTTGGCCTTCATTCACTGCTCTCTGCTGCTCAGACAGGGTACTGGTGACTTTCTGTAATTCCAACCACATACACTACTCATAAGTTGGAAATCATCTGCTTGTCAAATGTTTGTAATCATCTGCTGCAAAATCTTTACTTGGAATGGTATTTATTTGGTATTGCATACCTTTGGTTGTAGAAAGTCCTTTTCACAAATATGAGCTAATTGCAGAAAAAAGTAATGTTTTGTACATGGAGAGCAAACTACTGTCTCTTTCTGCACTTTCAGCTATCACTGTGGTTAATTCATTTGTACAAAGATAACTCCTAGCAAAAGTTAAATAAGAAATGATCAATTATCGGAATAAAAACAAAACAAAACTGGATGCATAGGATCTAAATCTGTGCAGATTTCTGTTCAAGAGTCAAATGCATTCTAATGCCTATAATAAGCTGGAATTAGCAGCCATGCTGCCTTGGCAGGAAATTTCAAAATAAAAATAGAGGGTCAGTCTAGGGTTGGCAGAATATCAGCTGAATGTAATGATGAACTATGAACTGACTGAAGTTTAGACCTATCCAGTCACAGTACTGACTAGACTGCAGAGGGCAAAAAGAAAAAATGGATTTCCTAAATATGGAGAGCCCAACTGCACTTCTGTGGTTCAGTAATGAACAACAAATTAAAAGTAAGAAATTCAAAATTGACAGTATTCTCTATGTCATGTGGCACTGCTGGAACATTGACTAAGAGAAGGCTTTGATTATTTATTTATTTAACTTCTGGGGCAGAACCATTCAGATGTTAATAACACATTTGGTAAATAATACTGTTTCTATCTATGTTAAAATAGCTATTGTTGAAGGAAAGCTGGAAAAAAATCAATATGTGATTCAAAACTTTTGAACTACACTGTATGAAAATATTACTCTTTACAAAATAATTCAAAGTGACAAGAGGAAGTTTTCTGCTGCTCACCCTCCCAAAGACAATATGCTCAACCATCAGGCCCGCCATATCAATGAGTGACACAATGTGACCCTCATTCTCTTTCTTTGCCATTTCTTCACTGTAATACTGCAGTTTCTCAGGAGAGAAGACAGTCAGGATGCTCTTAGTCATTTCTTCCTTTGCTGCTGAGATGATGCTGTCTATGTCCTCCTGTGACCAGTTATCTTCCTGATACAGAGTAAACATAGCCCTGTCCACATGAGAAATAATAGTGTAAATGCAGTACAATGATCTAAAACACATTCATATAATCAGGCAAGCGTATTAGTGGCCAGGATAGGAGTTGACATTTTCTGTTTAAAGCCAGCACACAATTCATTTGAAACTAATCACATTTTTGTTGATAAGCAACAGAATGAAGCTAAACAGGACTGTGATATTCAACTATGGCAATATATGGCAATAATAAATGTCATGGGAGTTCCACATGGCTAATGAGCAATGGGGAGCCCAACACATTGTGCTAGTTCTATTTCGTCTCTCCTGACCGCCAGAGGCGGTGCTTTCAGCACATGAATGTCCATCGCACGAACGTGCAAGTTGAGTGATAATATCAACAAATTAACGTGTCCTGGGTGGCGTCACTCTGTGACCCCGTGACCGGGTACAAAGGACCGGTGAACCCAGGAAGCAATTCTCTTTCATCTTCTCGCGTTCATTGCGAGTCGCAAGATGGTTTGGAAAAGTTTGACTAGCGCTGAAGTTTCGCTGCCATACGGCTGAGGCTATGCATTTTGCTGCATCCCTCAAGAAACTGAGCTAGGTTGCTACAATTCTTGAATTATCGTTTGGAATATTATTTTTTTTTTCCCCCTGATCCGAGTGAACACGCTCTGTGGGAGTTTACCTGTTGTGTTACCTGTGCTCCGAGGCGGTGTCCTCGCCGC
>JBAJHX010000033.1:1540976-1551355 GCA_037176925.1 Amniataba percoides | reverse complement strand
GGTGTCTGTCATCTCCTGGTGTAAAGTGATAACTAATTTTAGTACCGTATTTACAGCTATGGCCCGTTTAATTCAGCGATGAAGCTTGTCGCAATTTTGTGACTATGGCGCCTAAAGGGTTAAAATGTTTTTCAGCAGTGTTTGTCTGAGTGTCGCTAAAAGTCTGATCTGCTGCTATTTTTATTTTAATAAGTAACCACAATTTCAGCTACAACTGGGAATGACATGATTCTTATATTCCAAGTAGGTGACTGTTTAACTTCTTCAGGGTTTCAGCTGACACAGATGAGTACAGTGTAACCTCCTGGAGTGTATTTACTGTATTTTAGTGCTGGTTGATGCCAGGTCAGATGTCTTACCATGAGGGTGCCATTAGTGAGATATTCACAAGGAGAGTCCTTACTATAAAAAGACACAGGATTAGAGATTAGTATTTATTTTGAACCAGAGTAGAATGGGTATTACAAAAACTAAAGGCAAATGTAAATATTTAGCAAGAAATCAAAGTAAAAAAAGAAATATATGGAATTCAGTTACCTCTGGAGTAGTTCAAACTCTGTAAAAAGTTTGTCATCTGTCTGTATAAAAGTGAACAAGGGAATAACATTCAGTGATAATCATTTGCTTTGTGAGTAAACACACATACTGCGAAAATGAGCAATAAAATAACCTACACGTGAAAACAACTCTTCTTCTTTTGACCAACTGCAGCTGGTCACAGATAACCTCTAATTCAAAATGTATACAAATAAGCTGTAGAAGTATTTTTCTACATGCCCTTGTTGCCTTTACCTCAGGGTTTATGGTGAAAACCTTTGTCTTCCTCTGCCCTATTGTGAGATTACTGACGTCAAACAGAAGTGTGGAAATGATGTCATCACGCCCCATGGGATCATTATCAAACATCTTCATCTCTAAAATGTTCTGGGGAAACATCAGAGGAGCTTGCTAGTTTAAATTCTCACATTAAAGTAAACGATTTGCTGTTAAAATGTAGCAAAAATGTAAAAATGAAAGAAATGCATATGTGTTATTACATGTATATGTGTTGTATTATCATCAGTGTGAATGGGTGGTGAACTGGCCGTACAGTTGGCTGGACTTTATTTGATGTCATGGCATTATTGGTTATACTCACTTTCACAGTACTGGGAATCCTGAAGGTAAAAGTTTCATTCCACTGTGGGTTGTTGGTGTTTGACACAGTTTTTGTGCGGTAAGTTTTTGCCGTTGCCGTCGGGAGAGAGAGAATGACATAGCAGTCGGATTCAGACCCTGTGAAAGAAGAAAAAACAGGAAAATGGATCTGATATATAAATTTCAACCCAAGACCTGAACAGCACAAATGTGTTGTTAAATATCATCTATACTTACAGTAATCTCTGGAGTGATGGATTTCTGCTCTCAGTATGGTGACATTCAAGGTCCCGTAGGACACAGCCTCCCGCTGTAGATTGAACCAAAAAAACAACTATAACAAGACCCATGTCATCTGCACAGTCAATGTCTTACAGGTATTTAGTTATAAACCGAAAGAAGAAACTGAAATTTTCAGCTGCTGACAGTGGAAGGATTCATTTGCTGTGGATCTTGAATCTGTGTGTCATATTTCATGGAACTCCATCCTACTACTTTTTAACTATTAAACTCAAAACTAGACATTTTCTACAATGTATGTAATCACAGTGTAGTTGATGTACTGGCATATGGATGGATGCATAGATTAGATTATGTAAAAGTTTCGGTGAATTAACTGTCTATTTAATCCTGTAGGCTCGGCACTACTGCATGTCTGTCTGTCCTGGCAGAGGCATTGCTCCTAAGTTCTTATTGGTTTCTATCATTTTTTCCCCTGTTGAAGGTTTTTTGGCAGAGTTTTTCCTCTTCCAAATTGAAGGGGTTAAAGACAGAGGGTGAATAACATTAGCCTGACTGACTGACATAAACTCCCTCCATTTTCCTTAGATCTTCTGTGTTTTTATAGCACAGAGTAGATTCTCAGTGGGACACTTCCCAAAATGGGCTAATGCAGTAACAAATGGAAAATAAAAAGAGAGACAGAGAGGGTGCAAACCGCTTAGCTCACTGTGTTTTTTTCTCACTCACATCTTTCTCCCTCCCCCAGCCAACTGCATTCACTTCCACTGACGTCAAAGAAAACCCCTCTAAAATCAATTATGGGGTGCTGTATTTGTAGCTGTAGTGCCCATGTTAATTACTAATTTACAACAATACTCAAAGAAACCATGAAAATGGTGGAACTTCAAAAATACAAATACCTGTAAATGTATTTATGTTCAGTTTTTATTGGTACTCCTTTGGATGTTTTGGTGCCATCAGCTTCTGTCTCAACAATACTACAAAGCATACGCCATCTGAGCAAGCATTATGTTTGTTGGCCGTTCCTGATTCTGAGACGTGTATTCCATCAAAGGTCAGCTCTGTCTAGGTGGTTTGCAATTAGTTAAAAGCACAACATTTTGAGAAAAAGTTCAATTTTACACTTATGTCTGTTAGGATCTGAGTGAATGGTTTTCAATCTGAAGACTCACTGTTCTACCCATGTGTGTTTGCAGTATTTGCTAAATATAGATACTATTCTGCTTTTAGTGATTGGTTCCATGATTCAGAGAGTTTTCCATGGGGTGTGTATGTAGAGATCTTACCCTTGAGGAGCCATCTTGGAGGTGACAGAAGACTTGCTCCTCACTAAAAAACATAAAACAACATGTGATTTTAAACTCATTTAAACTAAAATGTAATGTAAAATGAAAGCAAAAAAACTGAGAGATGATGGAAATCAGTTACCATTTACACAGCTCAAAAGCCATCCAGAATTTACCCTTCCATCAGAGGAAAGAGGACAGGAAAATATGTGAATGTGTTATCCTGGAAACAAAACAGTGCTGCACAGAAGCTATTATAAAAGACACACACATTTACTCTTTACTTTACACACACTTACTTCCTCAAACAAAAGAGTCTAATTAGGACAGAAGAGCAAATCATATCTACAGTATATACAGTATTTGTTGACATAGCAAGATTATAATGAATGAGAAATAAATGAGAAAAGTTCATCTATCAGAGAATAACTATTTGAAATCAATTGAGAATTGCTGAAGTCCTTACTGCATTATAATACACAATATTTCATACTGTCACCCTCTGCCTGAATTACGTTTTTTCTTTAAATAGATACAGACTACCAAATTGGGCCAAAGACATTCACCAGGTTGCAGGAAATGTAGGTCCCACAGACTCCTGCTTAACTTGACCTTTCTACAGATACTACGACTGAGATTTTAGTCCAGTGTGAACAGGATATCAGATCTAATGCTCTTTTAAATAAAAATGCTATATTGGAGGAGAGTGTGTATCTTTTTTTCACCAAGTTAGAAATCAGCACGTTGTGCTAGAAAGTGAAATCACATTACTGCCACCCATTGCTGACAGTACATTATATCTCCCTCTCTTTCAATACACTAGGCAACACATTAGTATTTTCATTATTGATTAATGTATTATAATTAGTCTTTACTGAATCTAGAGATTTTTTTTTGTCCCAAACTGACAACATCAAAAAAGTCATGTCATGGTTTTGCCCCTGTTATTCCCTGCTGTTTCCCTGTTCTTGTGTCTGTTGTTATCCTGTTTGTCTCCCTCAGTGTGTTCCTCACTGGTTCTTGTTCTTTGTCGCTGTGTCTGCCTGTTTTCAGTTTGGCCATGGGCACTTCCTGTTTTATTTTGTATTCGCACCTCTTCTCATTTGTTTAGCACTTTTTTGTGCCCTTGTGTGTTTCCTTCCAATTTGCTTACCTTCTCCACCCCAGTAAGTTTAACCTGTTAGTCTCTTCACCTCTTTGCACTGACTCATCACCAACAGTAAATATACCAGTCCCTTCCTTTGTTCAGTGTCTAGCTGTTAGCATTATTTTCTTAGTCTGTTCCTGCCTTCCACCTGCTCATCCTGTCTGTACCTGCCTGCTATCCACCCATGCCTTCAGCTCTGCTACTGTCCCGTTCTGCATTTGGAACAGCAGCCTCTGACATGCAGAGGACTCTGTTGTGAAGTGTGTCAATGACAGCAACATTATTGGCTGGATTTCAAATAATGATGACCTTATATAGGGAGGAAATTAACAATCTTCCAGACTTGTGTGGAGACGACAACCTACTGTTCAATGTCAACAAAACCAAGGAGCTGATCACTGATTTAAAAAAAAAATGAAGTGAAGACACACACCCCTGTATACACTGATGATGATGAGGTGGAGCCTCATGTCCTGTCATGACCATCTCACATGTCCACCCCTGAGTGGCTGTATTTCTTATAAATCAAAAAGCAAAAGCAATAGAAAGCATCCTGACTGGAAACACTACAAACTGGCAGCGTGTAATTAAAACCTCCCAGAACATCACTGCTTCTACCAAGCATCACTGACATCAGTGAGGTGAGGACGTCCTCCATCCTCACTCCTCCATAAGTACTTGTGTTTTGTTTGATTTGTGTGTAGCATAAAGGAGCCACAATGTCAGAGTTATTATACAACCGTGTGTTGTATAAAGATAAATAAATGAATCCCTGAATCTTCAAGTAATAAGCTAACTGTTTCAGCTTGGCAGTGCAATCTTAGACAGTCACGTCTGCTTTTAGTTTTGTTTTTAAGCTGCTTTATTGTTGCCGACCAGACTTGCAATAAACCAGCACTTCCACCTGGATCAGTGTGCAGATGTTTATGCTGTGTGTGCTGCAGAGGTATGCTTGATGTCTTTACCTCGGGTTCTATGATGAATTCCTTGATTTCCTTCTTCCCGACAGTCAGGCTGCTGACATCAAACTTTTGGAATGAGATCAGGTCGTCGTTCTTCAGAGGGTCCTCATCATGCAGGTGTACCTCAAGAATGTTCTGGCAATATAGCAGAGTCTTTTTAGAGAAGTATCATTAAAGCTCCTCATCTGGGCTGCTCTTGTCTTTGCTCTTACATTAAGGGTGTTGTAAAGGAAAATATATCTCCATATGGATTCTCTCTGAAATTTGGTAAGTATGAATACAAGAAAGCACATATACAATCCAAACAAGGCACGCATAGTGTAAAACTTTACAGTATTAGCTTAATAGTTCCTCAAATGCCATGTTTGATCAAAAATTCAGGCCTAGTATACTCCAAAGGAAGGACAAAGGAAGTGTTATATAAAGTGCATGTATCTATCTAACTAAAAGCAACATTGGTGCAATACTGGCAGGTATTTTCAGTGATACATTTCATTCTCCGAAAACCATATTTTTTCTTCTGAGGTAAGTGCAAAGTCATTTTAATTGCCTGAGAAAAAAAACATAAAGGAGGATACTAGAAATGTGTTGAATTATGGTGGATTCATAGTGAAACAATTGAGGGAGCATTTTATCTCTATGAAAAACAAACTATCTGACAGCATCTCACACAAATGTTTCAAGAATAACCAGTTACACATGAGGGCATCTCAGGGCGTGTGCTGAAAAAGAACCTCTATACACAATAACATGGGTTGGTACTGTCCATGTATTATCTTTGCTTCTTTGTTATATGTATTTCTATGTTTCTTAATCAAGCAGGTGTTCGGTGGTCTCACCTTGAGATTGTGACTGATCTTGAAAGTAAATGTTTCGTTCCACTCCGGGTTTTTGCTGTTTGTCACAACTGCTGTCTTGTAAACTCTCGTAGATACGGATGGGAGACACAGGGTGACATAGCAATCTGCTTCAGAGACTGGTGTTTGAAACAGAAAAAGTATTAATAGACAGCATTCAGGCAAACTGTAAAACTGTAACTACAGTCATCAGAATGTTTGCAGCACAACTGATGTGCTTTTTCACTCTTATTTTGTGGCTTCCCAAATAGTCCTGATAGTAGTTGTTAAAGGCACTTCACAAAATGTTAAGTCATGAGCTGTAAATCAAATCTGATTAAACCAAATTAATTAATTAATAAACCAAAAGTATTCCTATATATGTATGACTCAATGTTTTAACACAAAAATGAAGCTTTCACTTGCATTTTTTCATTGCTGAATGGGAGTCAAACTGAGTGTTGAGCAAACTGTGTGTTACAGGAGAGGCATGTTTCTGTGGCAAAACAGTCCTGTCCTGTCTGCCTGTCTGATGAAGACACAGAGCAACATGACCTCAGTACATACCCCATATAACTGGGAGGGATGCAGCAGGATTTATCAAAACATTGTATGCAAGTCACAACATTATTATGAAACTGATTTACGTACAATAATCCGGAGAGGGGATGTTCTCTGCTCTCAGGATGGTAACACTGAGTGTCCAGGAGCTGTCTGCTTTCTGAAGAAAGCAAAACATGACGTCATAGGATAGTGGAACCTGTCTAAAGGTGGAGTCGCTCGGTTAAACACAGTCCTCTCTTTGATTTTGCATTTGACTCAGTACGACCTTAAGGCCCCGCCCCCTTCCCTCCCACAGAAGACTACTAACTGTTTCACTCTAAAGACCAACCGGCCAGGTGAGCAGCTGGGTGGAGACACAGGTCAGATTGCTGAGTCAGACTCTGTCAGACATACAACAGGATTTACTGTGACATTGGTCTGTCTAAACTGTGGCCGTAGGTTTGGTTCAGTGGCCGTTTATTCCCCGAGTGTGAATAAACACCAAGTGTTTCTGCTGTCAGCTTGTTTATGACGCTAACATTTGTTAGCTTGTTAGCTCGTTATTTCAGCAACCAACCATATTTATATTTGTCACTTTGCACAATGTGTGACGTTTTCTATCCATATCGAGGTTTAGATGCCCAGATCCTGACGACGACTTCACCCCTACACAATGACCACGGAGCTGTGAAAACAGAGGAGGCTCCGCTGGGCCAAACACCGGAGGAGTGCTGAGCTGTGCATCCATTTATTATATAGCTTCAAAATGTCTATTTTAACATGTTCAAACACCGTAATCATCCATTATTCAATAAGTGTTTTTTGAGTAATATTTTTCTAATTGCATGAGTGTAAAAACTAATACACCACTTTACCATATTATGATATTGAGCTAACTTTTGGCTCAGTTTTAAATTCAGTAATCTTCATTCACAACAACACTAGACATTGAATATCTCCAAAGTAATGTCTAAGAAGCTTATAAAAAAAGTAAGTGACAACACTTCAGAAATATCAACAAGTTTTATTTTGTGTAGGAAGAAAAGGAAAGTTACTTTAGATTAAAAATGCACATTATTTATGGTCAGCATAAACTTTGATTTGTGATGAAGACAGGATTGTTAAGTCTTCAAAGTGCAATAACAAGCCTCTGACCTGAGGAGAGAGAATAAAGAAATGAATATGTCATCAAGACAGTTTCATTTATGAATGAAGAAATATTGGAGGGACACTCTTTTTAAATAAACCAAAATAAAATTAGAGCTGGACTTGCCACATGAGGCCTGGCTTGCTTTTAAATGCATCACTGTGCCTTTTACAGCTTTGAGTAACAGTTAGGAGGGAATTTTTTATGACGGTTAGACCAAAACTGCCCACAGTCCAAAATGTAAAACTGCCAAGAATAAAGATAATTTTCTTAAGCTATTACAACCATTTACATATACAATTACAAGTTCTTGTTCTGCTGACTTTAGTCTCTAATAGCTCCTGTGTGGAGCTGGCATCAGGCAGACTCCGTGTTGATGTGCATCATTTTGTTTGTTAGTGTGAGCAGGTGTGAGCAGAGGTGTGAATCTCGACTGGCCATGATTCAGTAATGATTCACCTATCTATGATTCAAACACAAAAATGATTCTCTGTTTTTTAGCTGCTACTCTGGAATCTCCTAACCTATTAAAGTTATGCAATACAAACGCTCATCCACAATACAAGTCAGTTATGCGGAATACAGCTAAGTGAGTTACACTATACATAGTTTGGAAAAGTTCACAATCATGATCATATCTATCTGAGAGACTCACCAACAACAGCACATTGGACAGGATGGGATGTGCTGATGTTTTAAGCAAAGAACCTGCCTGATATCTGCAAGAAAACAAACAGCACATATTGAATCTACCGTAGTTTTCGGACTACAAGGCACACTTAAAAGCCTTAAATTTGGACAGTGCACTTTATAATCCTTATGTATGAATTCTGGTTGTGCTTACTGACCTCGAACCGATTTTATGTGGCACACGGCGCTCAAAAATCTGTCAAAATGTTTTAGTACGACTTTGGTAAGCTACGAAGCTGCACTGCTTGATGGATTGTTGGAGCATTACGGCCACCGTAGTCAGGAGCCTCACAGAGTGATACGTACTGTGTGTAATGTGCCTTATAGTCCGGTGTGCCTTATATATGAAAATTGATTGAAAATAGATCATTCATTGACAGTGCGCCTTATAATCCAGTGCGCCCTATAGTGCGAAAAAATACGGTATATGGTTATGTTAGATTGCTCTGATTTGATAAAGACGTCTAACGAAATATATGTCCTCCTACCATTTATCAGCTGTCAGTTTTAATCATCAGCAGGTTTACACACATTCGAAAAAGCTGCTGATTTTAATATTTCAGATCAAGTGTTGGCCATCAGACAAACAAAGGTGAGTGTTTTCAATATTGAAAGTAATCCACTGTAATATCTGCTCAATAGAATAATGATCACATGTATTTCAGAGCTTTGATCTTTAATAAGCGATAAGAGAGTCGCTAATAACATTAACTAAGCTGGGATTCGCAGTCATACATCAATACCAGGCCAAACACCAAAACGATACGACTTTCTGAAAACCTAAAGATACTTTTTTAAACGATCTCTAGATAAAATAAAACTAACTGTATTGTAAGCAGTGGCGCTTACCAAAAAGCTAACATTAGCTCGGCTTCAACGTTACAGTGACATGAGATTCACCGCAGACTATAATCACTGACATCTTATTTTTGTGGTTAATTTAAAAGGAATTCAAACATGAATCAAACAGATTATTACCTGTCCAGCAGAAATGTGTCTAACTCTCCATCAGTGTGAATCTTTCAGCTCTCTCCACCTCTCAAAGGCTCCAGTGTTTCATCTCGATTAATCTCCAGTTCGGTCACATCCCTTTTAGTATCAGCAGTAAATGTCAGAGGAGGGAGGCTCACTTTTCCCTCTGCTGCTCCTCATTAAGTAAACAAACAAGTTCGTGACCCCGCTGTGACCCAGAAGAGTTTCAGCGTCATCACTCCCTGACCGGGGCATTGCTGTGTTCATGAACTTTGATTGACACTGCGTCAGACACACCTCTTGCTCTGATTGGTTGTTTCCACCCAGGCGTGTGGATTTTTACTACTACATGTCTACTGTCAGGACATGGTGACAGTTTCAATGAATATGACTAAAAGTAGTGTTTAAAAAGTTACCTAAAGTATTTATCAACCACCCCTCTCTGAACAGCCACTTTACCGTGGTGGAGGGGTTTGTGTGCCCGAATGATCCTAAGAGCTATGTTGTCGGGGGCGTTATGCCACTGGTAGGGTCTTCCATGGCAAACAGGTCCTAGGTGACGGGCCATATTAAGAGCAGTTCAGAGGCCCTTGATGAAGCAGTTAAAAACAAGGACCATTACGTCGCCCAGATTGGCGTTACCAGGGCCCCACCCTGGAGCCAGGCCTGGGGTTGGGGCTCGCAGGCGAGCGCCTGGTGCCCGGGTCTTTGCCCACGGTACCCGACCGGGCTCAGCCCGAAACGGCGACGTGGGCTCGCCTTCCAGTAGGCTCACCACCCGCAGGAAGGTCCCTGAGGGGCCGGTGCAATGTGGTTTGGGTAGCGGTTGTGCTGGGGGGCCTCAACGACCCAAACCCTGGACCAAACCTCTGGCAATTGGGACATGGAATGTTGTGGAACAACTAGAGATAGTCGGGCTCACCTCCACGCATAGTTTGGGCTCTGGAACCCAGCTCCTTGAGAGGGACTGGACCCTCTACTACTCTGGAGTTGCCCAGGGTGAGCGTCGGCGGGCTGGTGTGGGCTTGCTCATAGCTCCCCAGCTCAGCCGCCATGTGTTGGAGGTCACTCCGATGAACGAGAGGGTCGCTTCCCTGCGCCTTCGGGTCGGGGATAGGTTTCTTGCTGTTGTTTGTGCCTACGGGCAAAATAGCAGTACAGAGTACCCGGCCTTATTGGAGTCCCTGGGAAGGGTACTTGATAGCGCTCTGACTGGGGACTCCATTGTTCTGCTGGGAAACTTCAACGCTCACGTGGGCAATGACAGTGATACCTGGAGGGGCGTGATCGGGAGGAACGGCCTCCCTAATCTGAACCCGAGTGAGATAAGGGTTCATATATAAGAAAGAAAAGACATCTAGAATAGAATGTTCACAATAAAGTATTGAATCAGCATGAAATGCACATGTGGCCATA
>JBAJHX010000033.1:1506854-1534187 GCA_037176925.1 Amniataba percoides | reverse complement strand
TAAAACAGACCTATGTACACGTTTTCATGTATGATATGATATGTATAATGTGGTTATTGTGAAGCCTGCCGCCTGAACGACTTTCTATGGCAGGGTTAAACAGTAGAAAAAACATTGGTCAATGTCATAGATATTTTTACTACTGTCTAATTTAGTGCTGAAATAGTAAAAAAATGCATGCTTTGCAATAAGTCATAGTTGTTGTAGGCCATGGTGTATCATGGGAACAGAAGTTTCAGGTAGACAGACAGCCAGAGATGTGCAGGAGTGCATGAGTTACCACCAGATTATATGCATATAATTCAAACTGACAGTAAAAACAGCCCTGATGCTAATTGAATAGCCTTGAGTGCTCAGCTTGGGAACAGTTTGTATGTGACACAGTTGTCTTGTTACATCACTGTACTGTGTCCTCAGGCTGTAATGGAAATCTTTCATTGCCCCCCCCCCTACATTCCCACTGAATATGATTAAAGTCTGTGCCATCTCCTCATGTTTATGTTGTGTATGTTCATGTTGATGTTTCTGCTGTGACTTCTGCAACTCTACACATACAGTGATAGTGATCACATGTGTTTCAAAACAAAATACTGTCAGTGAGTCAATTGAAAGGTTTGAATGAAATGTCTTGAAATGTTATCACTGGAATTCCCTGGTGAACTGAAACATCACTGATCAAAAATGCCAATATAACAAGCTCTGGTAAAGACTTGGGCCATGGTCTCTTGACCTGCACTTTGTCCATCTGACATACACACCCTACTTTTACAAGAATGTAACACTTGAATGCACAACTTGCGAAGCTAACTCTTTTAAATTAGCCATACCCTCTTAGTCCCTTACCGCTGACTGTCTGTCAACAAGTCTTTAAGCACTTGCAAGTACATAGCTTGGAAGTGCAATTAACCATACGTTTGCTCACACTAATGCCAATGTGACTGTTCTCCACTTATTCACCACCAGGAGTCAAAAAACAATCACTACACTGCCTGACTAACTGATTAGGCCCAGTACTTTGAAGGTTGAAGGTTTGCTGTCAAACCTCTGACTAATGATTCTTGTTGTTATGAGCCATTGACTAACCTGGGGAGTATTACCTTCAAAGGCCACATGAGGGCACCAGAAGCTCAATAGTCACACATCTCTACTGATACTGAAACATTACAGACCTATCCTGTGATTCTGATTATGATGTGTCCCAAAACCTTATATTCATGGCCCTTGGCACAGAAACCCTGCCTTCATATGCAAATCTGTGACATGTATTCCAGCATCATAATTTATGGTGGTGAATTACCCTTTTGATTAAGGGATGGAAGAATAGAAAATCAGAATGTGATTACATGTAAATTAAACAAGACATTTGCTCATCCACTGAAGATATGGTCAATTAGAAAGGCAAAGTGTAGCCTTGTAAGAAAGTTCTAGGTTTTTCTGTCAAGTGAGTAAATATTATAACTTGCACAATGTGATCAGGTAGTCTAAATTCATTGGGCAATTTTAAATACCTTGTTGACACATTTGATGTCTGAAGGGCCACAGTACTGTGTCTGGAAATTTAGTGGTTTTAATGAGGAGGCTGATTTTAGACATTTATAGACAATGAAAAATATTAAGTTAAATATATCATATATCATGATTAGTATTGCTCACCCCACTACAATATTCAAGCAGTGTGAAGAAGACTTTGACACAGCAAATTTAGAGATAGCGTTCACAGAAAATATCACTTAAAAAAAAATATGACAGCTACACAAATGTATTATTTTCCTTCTTTTTTTGGTGGTTAGTGAAATTGTCTTCTTCAGTGGGGTGGTGTTAGGGTGATGTGAATTCACCATCACAGGGTCTCTAAAATTCTGACTATGGCGCTAGTTAGGTGATTTTTATTAAAAGAGCAAGGAGAATAAAATTATTATTGATGTCACCTAAACATTATGTTGGCAACATAGAATACAACGTCCACCTGCAACTGCGGTATTTTTGATAAACGGGTCCTTCATGGGACACAAAGATGAGCTGATGTGATCTTTATGGGCATCGACAGTACACCTGTACATTCTGAGATCATTGCTATATTATACTGTTGTATTGTTGCTATGTTTTCTAGCCACTACCTGCACATATATAAGACATAAGGTGGATCTGAATTAACAGCCTATTATTTGGGATCATATTACATATTATTTAGTTTTCTGTAGATTTATTTATTTATATTTATTTCATTTATTTTCTTCAGTGATTTTTTTTGTCCATAAAACATCAGAACATGGAAAATATCTGCCTGACATCTTGGTTTGGTGACCTAAGGATTTTGAGTAGTTTTAGGTAAGTAAATGTCTTTTATTTCAAAAGCAACAGATGTTCACAGTACAATAATAAAAAAATATAGAATAACAACACATCATCATCATGACATCAAAAAATGTTTTTGGAATGGAAAACAAAATGGAATTTTTGCTTGATAATTGAGTTCGATTAATTATTGTCAACTTATTCTTGAGTACTTTTCTGTAAATCAGCTAAGCAATTATTTGACAAATTATTTTACCTGTATTTGTAATTTGTAATGCTCTCCCACAAACTTTCAAAATATCATCCTTAAACACAAAATGTTGGACCATACTATACATGCTGAATATTTACTGGTCTGAATTAAACATGTAATTACACCAGTTTAGTCTAATGGAGATACTTACATGTTGTATAAACATTGGTTTATCACAACGCCCAAAAAAAGGAAAAAGAAAAAAAGAAAAAAAGATTTTCTTAAATACTGAAAGTTAATGAAGCGCCAAGGACATCTTTTATATGGCAGAAGTGAAATGAAAAGGATGTTTTGATTAGATGACACATTACCAGACTAAATCACTTTCCTTTGTTTAGTATGTGTGAGAATGTGTAAACACTTTTACTTTTAGGTAAATGATGCACTGGTATAAAGGATTATAAAAGTAATATATCTTTTCGTCCCATCATCAAATTGAATTACAACCACCATGGCTGTGACCGCCTCTACCTACTCTATGATTCCTTTTCATCTCTCGGTGAGACTGTTATGTGGTTTTGATGCAAGCAGAGTGACAAGAAAGATAGTTCTTAAAAGTCCCACTTATTGATGAAAACCATCTTGTGAAACACTTGTCAAAGATGTTGCTGCAATTAAGAAATACAAAAACAGGAGTGATGAAGGGCTAAACATTTCTCTTATCTCAATTAGTCATCTTTGTATTCATTGTTGCTCTTATGTGACTGCCCTGTTTTGTTTCAGGGACAACATGCTGCCACATGCCATTATTGATTTCACTGCTTTCAGTGTTTGACCACACGTGAGACCAGTTGTGTGTTGGTGAAAGTATGATCATGTTTTTATGCACTTGTGCATCTTCTCAGCTCTCTGAATTGTGTTGCATTTCCACTGTGTTATTGCATCATCATTAGGGTATGAAAGATACCTGAATCTCTTTAAATGTGCCTTTTCACACACAGGTGAGCCAGTACGGCGTTTAATTTGTTCCTTTGTGTCTTTGTTGAAATCATAGTCACTTTCCCTCTTCCTTTTATATTTAGGTGCAGCTGTGTTTGTGTAAGTCATACAACACCTCCCTCATTAACTGACCTGCAGTGGATGTTCTGGAGTCCTCCAACAATGCAGCCAGACACCTTGATTTTATGGAACAGCAGAGGGCTCTAAAAAAAAAACAAGCATCGATGCTCCATCCAGACGTGTGTGTTGCAGGTCCTCCTCCTCCTGGAGGCTTCGGCAGTGTTTGCTCCGTCTTTGCTTATAATAATTCTCTCATCATGTGTGTTCTGCAAGTTGCTGTTTTATCTTCTTTTTAGCATCTCCTGTCTCTTCTGAATGATGTCCCTTGGGTTTTGCCTCTTTTGTGTGTGTGGTCTCTCCTCTTTCCTTGTCCTTGTGGTACAGGGGAGATTTTGTGTTCCAGCTTTCAGTGGCACCTGAAAGTTACTCCATATCCTCTCTGATATTCTGCACAAATGTTTGCACAGTTCTATTATTATGTATTGTCATTATTTTCCTTCAAAGCACAATGTCACCACTGTTATTTCTATTCTAGAAACACAATACATGCTTTTCCATATAAATGATCTAATGAGTATTGTATATTGTACCAGAATCTACATTTCCCCTTAAGGAAAATTTATTTGTGGCTATTTAAATTAAATGACCTTGACTTCACAGACCCTTTGGCTTTTCAAAAGATTGAATTGATATAGTCAATTTTGTATTCCTGTTTTTTTTCACTGATACATTCAGCTACTGGCTTAACAACTGTAGCTACATTAACATCCTAAAATCATATTGGTATATCTAATGCTATTAGGTCCTGTTATAAAGTTCTATGATAAATAGATATGTTGACAACAGAAAAGAAAAAATCCATATCTTAATTGTCAAGGCAGGTTTCTTCTCACAGCAGCCTCCATAAGTTTTAAACAGGAATAAATAGAAATTATTTTGTCTATTTGCACAAAAGTTAGAAAGGAAATGAGGTGCCCAGCGCAGAGGTCCTCACTCCCAACATGCTGCTTTCTTAGAGGTTACCGTTCAACAGCTGAATACAACTTAGGAGGTACAACTCTCAGCGGGAATAATTTGTTGTAATTCTTTATCACCCAGTACAGTTTGGATGAGGTTAAACAGAGAGCGACGCAGCTTCACAGCCAGGCCCGCTGTGTTTCCAAACACTCCCAAAAGATTTGCCCTGATAAAAAAATTCCATCTGTGTTCTGACAAATGGTGGGCTGAGTGGTGAGAGAGGGGAAGAAAAAAAATCATGATTTATTTTCAAAGCTTTTATGATGCTTTCCATTGTTCCCCTCATGCTTTAGTCTCGATGCACACTACGACTGCCAATGGGGACGTAACTGTTGCAGAGACACAAAAGAACTGCTCAAATTACACCTGTGACAATTACTACAGCAAGGCGCTGTCTGTGGGACAAAAGAGTGTTATCTAAAACTACTCACAGGGAATGTACAGAAAAAATCAATTACTGCCAAGGCTTTGTTGCAGGTTTTAGGCTGTCTGGTATGTCACACTTAAAATATTGTATTGTCAACAGCAGATTAGCACAACAGCACTAAGATGTTTTCTCTATTTAAAATGACAAAATTACATGTACTGCCATACATACAAATGACCTCTGAGCTATACATTAGTCACTTTTCCATCTACAATCATATGCCTCTATTCCACATCATAATGTAATATGCTAAAGGCTTGATGATTTCCAGCCTTGAAGCAGCAGCCTGAATCTTAAACTCTTTGTACGAAGATTTAAACCTGGAAAACATTCAATGAGATGTGCTTGTACCCCGCTGCTGAAAGTCAGGCCTATTAGAAAACTAGATGATGATGTTACTTGTTGACGCCAAAATCAACTTGTTAATCTGAGTGTTATTCATAAATATTAAACAACAGAGATATGTGCAAAAAACACTGGTGTTGGTGGGTCATGTTCAGGAAATATGATTTCTGAAAAAGCTAAACAGTTCAGGGAGTCCAGTCAATTCAAAATGACACCTATCAAAAAGAAATTCTTGATGAGCCTTATAAAATCAGAATGAGCAAAGCACAGACTGTAAGCAGTTTGGCAAGTGTTAAAACATGAAAACAATGTAATTAGTTTCCTTCTGTATCACTGAATGTCAGGTAGGAAATAGAGCTTTGAGCAACTGGAGTTGCATGTTGACAATCAAATGAAGCTGCAGGGGTATTTTCTGACAATTTACGTTTTCTAAAAACTGTCATTAACTTCCAGCAGGTGCACTTTAATGCAAATGTTACTCAAATAGGAGGGAATAGTGAATGTGTTGGACACTATTTTTAGCAGCGGATTAATCCACATTTGATGCTCTAGGACAGTGTATTTGGAACTGGAAGCCCTCAGTGCCCATTAACAATACAGTCATCACTGACCGCAGAACACAGGGTGCCTACAACAGAAACCAACACATACAACACATACCAATTAATCCTAATTATTAGCTCAGTTGTCAAAACTGCTCAGAGTTAAAATCCAATATGTAAACTTCAACAGCTCTAGTGAAGGTTAATTGATAGGAAAGTTTGTTTTCACAACATCATCAGTAACTCAGTCATGAACTCAATATTTATAATGCTGCAAGGATTTTGAACTAAAGGAAAAAAAGTGGGATAAATATTCGGTGCCTGCAGAGAAAACCATCAGCGCTCAATTTTTGAGCTCAGCTGCCAGTGTAGCCCTCCGCCATAGATGGAAACAAGCTCTTTATTTAGAGGGTTCAAGAACAGCTTGCTCTCTTACTGTGAAACATAATCACCACATTTGTAAACGTAAAGCAGGGCTTTGAAAGTAACCATTCATCTTGAGTTACCATGTTGTCATCAGACATCAAGGCTCTCCAAGGCCTGCGCTCTCCACACCAACCTACCTTGTATTAGACAACCTAAAAGGCTTTGCCATAAAGTGCCAAGTAGCTCTGGGTCCTAATAACGAGACCACAAAGAACCAACATATAGCAGCTGCAGGAGGCATTAGGAGCATGTTAGGCACACTGTTTGCTTCCACTGTGTTAACTTATTTCGGTGTGCTACTGTCATAGAGGAACAGGCCGTTATAAATAGACATGCTTGCATCTCAGCATGTCCTGGTACAAAAGCAACCATTTCCTCCCTTGAAACAATTTGAAATTTCACCCCCTCATTTTGTTCGGTCAGCTTGGGCAGTTTAGGGTTTGATTTGATTCCCTCTGACACATTAATTTCTAACCAGACATGAAATGTGTTCAGACAACTACTCTAATTTCCGGTGTTGAAATACTGGAAACTGGTCCAAGCGGGGTCACATTACAGTCCAGCACACTGTGCAGCATTTTAAAAAATGTCACCGAGGCCTTGTTGTGTTAAAATGATGACTGTAATAGTGGCAGTAATGCTGAACTGTGGTGAGCTCCCCAATGCAGAGCTTTGTGTGTGGGTGGTGGTGTAGGGTCGGGGTAATATTCACCTCCAAAGTTGGGTGCTTCCACTAATCATGAAAAAATACATCAAAATGTTTTACATCATGGATGGCTTCTGCTGTGTAAAGATTTTAAAGCTTGGATTAAATGCAAAAGGAATTGAAATTTTGGAAGATTAAAGATTTTTACCAGTGTAGACCTTTGCCATCTCATTTCCACCTCTGTCATCTCACATCTCTGTTCTCCATATGCCAGCTCACCAAAGCTTTGCTCTGCTGTCCATGAAGGAAGCTAACATGATGGATATGATGGTTAAAGATAAGACAATAATGTTAAAGAGAGCATGATGCTCAAACACACTGTTGGAATAGAGGAGACACTGCTGTTAAATACATTTAAATACAATCCTTACCACACACACTCTCTCTCACACACAGACAAACATACATAAACAATAACCCAATCCTTAATCATCAAATTAAAGTTGCTACTTCAATGGAAAATGCTAAAAGCCCCTTCTCAAGCCAGTCTGACTGTTCTGGGTTGCCATAGAGAAATAACAATACAACATGGGGAGTTCAGTGGAAGAAGGCTTATATAAGCTAACAAATGCTAATGAAGCTAACAAAAACACAGCTATTCTCAATTTCATGTGAACAAACGGGAGTAAAACAAAGTTATAGAAACATTTTTCATTCCAGCCCATAGATCCCCTTATCCGTTCTTCTCATTGCTGTTCAGTGGGGACAGCTGCTCCTCTCACACCAACACTGACTCTTAGCTGCAGTGTTGTACCTTGGTACTGTGTCCACCATCAGCTGGGGCAGTTTTCAGACAAACTGGTAGGTTTTCATGGCCTACTGTAACTAGCTGACACTGAGTGTGTGTGCAGCATCAGCTCGTCCCTGAAGTTTCCTCACTTTCTCAGTCTAGCCACCTACATGTGACTGATCACCCCACTGCCTCCACCTGGCTCCTAGTTTATGAAGTTTCTCCATGTACAGCTAGGTCAACATAACATTACATCAAGTTAGCACCACCTACAGACTGTACGTCTGTACATGCTGCATTTTATCAAGACTGTTTTAAGCACAAAGATTTATGGTTGTTTATGATTTCAGCCAGCAAAGACAATGTTGGGATATTTCCCTTTTCCTGGTGCTAATTTCAAGTTGTATAAAAACTGTCACATGGTCTTTAATGCTACAGTCAAATGAGCCTAAAGGATGGCTTTCTGGCACTACCTGTATAGATTTAAGCAGATCAGGATACCTTAGGTAACGTTTATCTTATCTAAGTTAAACTCTTCCTGCAGTGTCATAACAGCATAGCCTGAAAGAGAAATCTGATCTGGTCTTTAAAATACTATTCATATTTTCTACAGGGCTAATATCATTAGAAATGCGTAATTTAATTTTATTGCTGTACCAACTGAAATTCCATAAATAGTTTGGTTTAGATCGCTTGAAACAGTGTTAGTAATTTACTATTGGAAATGTGTGTGTTGTAAAAAGGATTACATTGTGCTGTACTGTAGCATGCAATATTCTTTGAACATTGTGGCACTGAGTGTGCGATATTTTTGTAGATGTAGAGACTGAACACATCAGTCTATTCTCCCTCTCAGCCATTGTGTGTCGCTGAGAGGCCAAGACGCTGCGTCCTCAATTTATTTCCCAGGCTGGGGCTCTGCACCACAGCTTGAGAAGCCCAGGTCCCCTTTAGTAGCTTCCCTTTTTAGCCTCCTTTTTACCTTTCTCAAACAATGGATCCCACCCCACTTCACGCAGCAGCCCCCCAAACACTCAATGAATAAAGTTAGTCCAACATGCGGCCCTTAAACCCACCCCGAGACTGCTGCCGGGCAGCCACACTCGCAGAATTGTTTGTTAATAGTCCAATTAGATAATTGCCATCTTTCACTCCTTTTCCTCTCTGTTTCCCATAAAGGCATGAATGGCACTCAGGGAGGGGGGCAGCTTGAAGAGGGCTTCTGGCCAGCTAAGGTGACAAGAAGGGCCAGAGAATGCTCCTTGCACTAGGCCACTGGTTTGAATTGAATCATTGTGGCCTAATCAATGGTCTTATTGGATTACTGGCCACTGCTGTGTTCAGAGATATTGTTGAACTGACAATGAAAATAGCTAAGAGTTGGTGGTTGGGTGGGTGGGTAGTGGGCTGGAAGGCGAGTGGTGGAGAGAGGTAGGGGCCATTCCAGAGGAATGCCTGTGTGAGAGAGAGTGTAGGCAGTCTAAGCACTAATGACAAGTTTTGTTCCCCTTTTTTGTCTTTTTTAAATGCGCAGGTTAAGATTATGAGAGCTGAAGATGGCTTCTGGGGTGCAACCATTTGAATACTGAAGGATGTTGCGTTAGCGGTCAGGACCTCGCCGGGTTGCTCTGCGTAGCTCTCTGAATGAACGCGAGGCGACACAGGAAACTTTAACACAATTCACGGCATTGTTCCAGCGCTCAGACTGTGCTGGGTTATTGGCTTTATAAATTTTGATCGACGTGGATTTGTTCTTTATCCGTTTCACCTGTCTCTCTCTCTCTCCTTCTCTCTGGCTCTCTCCCAGTGTCTCTTGCTTACAATAGCATAGTGGCGAGATCTGCACATTGCAGAATTCCGTTGATTGGTGAGAGAGCCAAAGGCAAAGACGGGATCAAAGTTCGCTGACATGCTGAGGCAATCAGGTGTGCCGTGAAAAGACGGGAGCAAAAAAATCTGGCTGTTCTGCGGACGGAAGAATGAAGCACGCTGGAACTTTTTTCAGGTCTGGAAGAGTCATGCCGCTGTGATTGTGTGCGTTCATGTGGGGTTCAGGGAGGCTTGGTTGTGAGACAAGACCAATCATTTGTCTTGATTTTCTGGGCTGAGAGCAGGCAAACTGAGGGGGACGGAACGAGCAGACCCCTCTATCAAGACCTGATCTATTTCCCCAAACAATTTAGTGTATTCATGAGGTTACGCAAATGTGGAGGCAGCAAAATTACCGTAATCAATTGAAGCAGCGAGTGCGCATCCATGCCTTTGATTATTTGGAGATCATCTATCAGCCTGATGTCTATGTAACGAGGAAAGGGGCGCATTGAATTACTGTTGAGTTTCACTGAGAAGTCCATGATCATTGGGCAAGGGAGTTTGGTCAGTGATAATAGGGCTTCTTGGTCAGGCGACGGAAGTATTTCACCTACATTAGATATCTGACTCTGCCCTGCAGAAAGGTGTTGTTTTGAAACTGAAACCCACACTGTCCAGACGATCTGTGCAGCGTTCTCCGTAATCTCCTTTTTTTCACCTGACAAAGGAAAAAAAGAGGCGGACAAGCCGCTGGTCCAAGAGGATAAACTGAGCATGGAGGTCAGGTACAACCAAGAGACGGAAGGGATGGGGCTGAAGAATGGACTAAAGAAAGGGAAAGATGACAAGGACTCACAGGGCAGCTTGTCCAAAAGTTTCCTCAAGGAGCAGCAGGATTCCTTTTCCCCCTCTGGAACCGTGGACAACTGCGAGAAGAACAGGGGGAGCACGGGGGATCCGGACTACTGCCGGAGAATCCTCGTCCGAGGTAAGGCTTGTGGTCTTTGTTTTGTTGTGGAACTTGCAGTGTCGTATTAACCTGAAGAAACACAGTCTAAAGTGCTGTTAGACCACGTGCGTTTTACAATTACGAACAAGAGAAAACATCTTTGGGAGCAAAGTTAAAAAATGAAGCCTTTGTAATAACAGACAGTGACTGCTGATAGATAAAGATAAAGATGACAAATTATCTATTTTATTTCTGAAGCAGGACGATTTCAGATCATTTCATTTAGCAAACTCTCTCCCGAAAGAAAATCAGTGGTTTGTTTATCTAACATTTATAAAGCTTATTTAAAAGAAAGGTAACCTCTGGCAAATGTTTGAGAGAATAAAACTAATTAAAGGGACGTAAAAACATATGAGAAACAAATTAGAGTTATATTATTGTTATGTTTTAAAAAATGTATCTTTAATTTTAGGCCATACTGCATGAGCACTGTTGAATTTTAATCAGACTTGTTGAAAACACGATGTCAAGCTAAACCTTTCCTCATATTTCATACTTTCATAATAGCAAAAGTTAAAGATTTTAAAATGTTTATTAATTAATATATTGTAGATAAAATGAATTTAGATAAATGGATGATGTCTCATGCATTTAAGCAGAAGCACCTACAGGTTTGTAGTATATACAGAACAATACATGATCAGGGGAAAAAATCTTGTTATAATGTAAAATACTCAGTCCCAGAAAAACAGAGATATTCTTTGTTTGACTGATATTTAATGTCAACAATCCTTTGTGAAACTGTGTGTATGACTGTCAGTTGCCCGAAGAGTTATTTATGTAATTTCCCCTCATACAGTGTTGGCCCAACATTGAGAGTGTATGAAAACAAACTATAAATATAACTTGACCAAAAACAGAGAGTCACACATAATGATATAATGAGGCAGATCAGCTAAAACACAGACAAATTATTTCTACTTAAACATTTTTGCACAATAATCATTTAATAATTATTTTTCTAAAAAATGAAATAATTCTAAATAAATAAATAAACTTCTTCCACTTTTATTTTGCATTATTCAAAGCTATAGTAAATTTAATACTAGCTTTAAAGTAAATTTAACCAACTTGTTGAGCTGATATTTGTTTTAAGGTAGTTTTTTGTCATTTTGAAAAAAAACACACACACATTTATTGCAATTTCTCTTTTGTGCTAACATGGGTAATATATGAGTGAACTTAAATAGAACCACTACTCATTTCAATCATTTTTGTTCCATATTTACATTTTTATGCTACCATCACTGCATACACATTTTGAAACGCTTTGTACACATAAAAAACAAATCTCCAATAAATTCAGAACAAACCTCAGAGTATCAGAATCCTGAAGTTCTCTGTTCATGGGATTTATTCCAGGCTGATTTTTTACACCCTAATCATTTAAAACATTCGCTCTTGTAAAATGGTAAAATGTATGAAATAAAATCATACTTTGACTCATTAATTAATTATAAATTCACAGTACCTTCACTACTGCACAAACAAAAATAATAATAATAATAATAATAATGATAATGATAATGATAATGATAATGATAATGTCTCACATAATGAACTGTGTAAAACGTGCATTTACCTGCTGCACTGCATTTATCTGTTTTTATTGTCACTTCCTCCCACTCTTTGCCCCAGCATTGTTCATCTAAAGGGCTTATTGTTGCAGATGCTAAAGGCTCTATCCGAGAGATTATCCTGCCGAAGGGTTTGGATTTGGACCGGCCCAAGCGAACCCGCACCTCCTTTACTGCAGAGCAACTGTACCGGTTGGAGATGGAGTTTCAAAGGTGCCAGTATGTGGTTGGGAGGGAACGGACAGAACTGGCCCGTCAGTTAAATCTGTCTGAAACTCAGGTATGTTGCACTTGTACTAGATTTAAAACAAACATGAATTTAAGAAAACTGGAAAATCTCCTGTGCAAAAAGCATAGTAGATGCTTTTGTTATCAACTGAAATAGCAATAATGGGCAGGGAATCAAACCTAATTTTCCTTTATGTGTTACTCTTTTACACCAAATACTACTATCTATTTTGATATCAGATGATCATGTTACAATTCATTAGCACCACTTTCTTTGCCACAGAAGGTGAGTTTACCCGTGTAATCAAATTGAAATTTCATTTCACTTATGAGCCCTGACATAAATAAACAATGAGGTTTGTTACAGGCTAAAGTGTTTGTTCATTTAAAGGTGCAATCATTTTTTATTTTAAACATGCACATGCACAATAGTTTAAGCTTTTGAGTCAAGATGGAAATAAGACATTTGTGTTTCACAGATGATATTTATTTAAAAAATCTAGGCCTGTTTTCCAGCACTACTGATGTAAACAAACCTTTAATGGTATCAAAAATAAATAAACATTTATTTATAATTGTGTGTATCCTCTTAGTAAATGTAGTCAATTGGCCCTCTTAATAAATCTAATAAAGTGTCGATATAGCTTATTGAGTGTTTGACGTTGCCTGAAGCTGCAGAGGAAAGCTGCCATTAAAAAAGCGCCGACCTCCTACTAATGTCATATATGTGGGGTCAGCAGCGGGTCATGCAGTGTCCGCTGTGAGTGAACTCTGTGTTTGACACCAGATTCCAAAGAAACAGGGTTATCCCGTATAATCAGGACTTCAGGGAACCCTGCCTGTGTGCTTCAAAACTTCAGTGGATTTTCATCTTGAGTTTCATTCATTTATTTATTTACCTTTAAAAAACGGCTAACGTTGCCATTGGCTTGGTCTTTGGTGCTAATATGTTGTGGCTTTCAATGCGGACCTCCGCGCAAGGTTAACCCTTTCTCACAAAATGACACCACAACCGCCAACTTCAATCCGTCTGTTGATGCACAACAAGGTCACTGTTCCTTTCATGAACAGCTATGTAAATTTTACTTACTTTCTTTGCTTTAATAATTTAAATGTTTTAATAGGTCTCTTTTTTTATTTGATCGACAGTTACTTGCGCTGTGCATGTTGCTTCTCTTTTTTCACATAAATCCAAAACAAATTAATTATGTGTCTAAAGATGTTATTTTGATCACATAAAGATGATACAGAAAACAACCTTTGCTCCCTATTTTTTCAGGACAAAGGCTTCAGGATTTTCTTCCAGTGTCTGCTTCTTGTCCTGATGAAATGCCTTTTAACGACCACATGGTGAAATTAACATTTTGTTCCCTGGTACTCACCAGTTGCTACATTAAGGCCATTTGCTGTGTGCGCACCTAATCATCTTTGTTTGAGCTACCAGCCTCACCTTGCTGTTTTCTTTGCACAGAGAATGTAACCTCTAAAATGAACAGGATGTTCCTTCTGAGCCGTCTTTACATCGCACACAGAATATATTGGATTGAGCGGCAGGGTTTCCTCTCTTGACACAAAATGGTTGTTAACAGCTGGTGAAGAGTTAAACCACCAACTGAAGTGAAGGAAAAAATATTCAAATGTGATTGGACTATCAGCAGGACTGAGCTGGAGGCTTGCTGCTGATTGGCACATGTGCATTTTGTTGCCTATGAAAACACTCAGGTGTGATCACAGGAGATTTACATGTGCAATTCATAGAGCCCCATATTTATTTTGACATGCATTTAATTCCAATCAGGAGTATTTGAACTGAACAATGAATATGTCAGAATGACTAAATGGATATGTTGAGCCAGATCAGTGACCTGACTGAACATGTTAAAATAAAAGCTCGGTGCTCTTGCTGTAGCTTGATAATTTGTATCACTGAGAGCATTCTCCCTTCCCAACATTAAGAACACAGGAAATTAGGTCAGTGTTTCCATCTCGATACTCCATCACCTGCTAGATAAATGTTGTACGTGTTTCCTGTAAATTCCAAAGAGCTGTGAGGGACATTTGCAACACTTCTGAAACAAATGAAGTAGCCTATTTCTTCTGGCTGACAAGAATATGCTTCAAAAAGAATATTAAGTATTATGATTTGCAAAAATTACAGAAACTATATGAGATTGTTTTCTGAGATCTAATTATGTCTTTCTTTGATATTTAACAAGGACTGTTCATTTAGCATTTCTTCATTTATGCCTGAGATGCTCTCTGATTCTGGGGCTTAAATCTATATTTGAGGAACAGAAAATCCCTCTGAATTGAATTAAAAGATGTAACAGGTCATTGAAATCATAGTTAATTGTGAGTCATTTTGAATTTGAAGGCACAGAAAATTTAAATGAGCAGAAACTGTGGAACAAACTTTAAGTTAATATGTTAGTGATGTTAATGAGTTTCCATGCCATGAATACGAGTAGGTTCTCCTGTAACATCTACTGTAGACTAACATTAGGACAGAAAATTACAATTATTTTTTGTTATTAATTCATGTGGTTTGTGATTTACAATTAAATGTTTACTCTGTAAAATGCATAAAATTTAAATTGCGATAAAATGCTAAACTATCACAACTTTCCAGAGCCTAAAGTGACATCCTTATATAGGTTGTTTTCGGGTTTGAGTCTGATATTAAATTTACAGTGAAAAACTGAGCAACAAATGCTCACATTTCAGCTGACTCCAGAAAATGTTTGGATTTTATGCTGAACTGAAACAATTATCAGAATTATTAATATTCTGTAAATCTCAACTAATCATTTCCTTTTAAAGAATTACAGAAATAAAATGATCAATGATGTTTTTTTATTTAATTCCTGATATTGTTGCCTATTAGAGCTCATGCTTGAGCCTTTTGTAGGGTTAAAGACTCAGAAAGTTAGGAAATGTTTTGACTGAATTAACCGCCTGCCACCACATCATAATGTATCACTGGATAGGAGGGGTGGTTAGGGAGGGCATGGACAGACACTTTGCTACTTCTGATTAATGAATAAAAACACTGGGAAAAGGCAATCAACCTGATCTGTGAAGACCATGGCTGTGTAGGTCATAATGCAGTCACCTCCAGATACGGAGATGATTATCCGATTATTGGTACGCTGTGTGTCTGTTTAACAGCCGCAGACCTCAGCTTTCTTGTTGCGAGCCAACATTAGAAAAGCTTAGATTTTCTATCTGATGGTGAATAATAATAAATGGATTACATGTTACAAATCACATTTAGAAGGTGTGTCTAAAGGCTCTCATCTGTTTTTGTCTCCAGGTGAAAGTCTGGTTCCAGAACCGGCGCACTAAGCAGAAGAAGGATCAAGGGAAGGACTCTGAGCTGCGGTCAGTGGTCTCAGAAACAGCAGCGACCTGCAGTGTCCTCAGACTGCTGGAGCAGGGTCGGCTGCTGACGCCTCCGGGCCTGCCGGGCCTCCTGCCCCACTGTGGCAGCGGCACGCTGGGCTCTGCCCTACGTGCTCCCTCCATGGCCATGGCCAGCAACGGCAACAGTAGCAGCAGCAGCAGCGGCGGCGGCAGCACCGGCACAGCGAGCGGCAGCCCTCCTCTACCCGCTGTCACCAGCTCAGGGACGGTGGCGGGCCTGCAGAGCTCACCAGCAGCTCACGGCCTCTTCAGCTTCCCCATGCCCTCCTTACTCAGTGGCGTCGCCACCCGCATTTCATCCAACCCCCTGTCCATGGCCGGCTCTCTCGCTGGCAACCTGCAGGAACTTTCTGCCCGCTACCTGAGCTCCTCTGCTTTTGAGCCTTACTCGCGGACCAATGGCAAAGAATCCATGGACAAGAAAGTTCTGGAATGATGCTTTGTTTTTACGTAGATGGATTCCTGTTCCCTCTGGACACTTTTTGGTTGTTTTTTTGGCTTTTACTGTCGCTTTTACTGTTTGGTTTTGTTTGTTCTCTTTCATCTGTCTGTGTCCTGTTCTGTAGCAGTTCATGTATTCCAGTTGCACATCTGCCGCCTTGTAGAAGGAAGAAAACAAAGACCTACACAAGCTCATCTAGCAAAGATTTTGCACAAAATGTTCTTACAGGACTTTGTTACAGAGATTTAGAGAGACATACTCTGAGGAGATTACGAAGGGATCTTTCAGGTTTCTGTTAAACAAATGTTTAGTCCTATCTGTTAATCCAAAATAACAATATATACAGGTTCCAAGAGAATATGGCTGCTTCATACCACAAAGCTCTGTTGCTATGAGGAAGTGGTACACGGTGGGTGTATAGCGGGAAGTATAGGGTTAGTGACTGACAGTGTAAAGTAATGGTACCTTTCAGAATTGTGTTTTATTATTTGATTGTGTTGGGTAGATGCATGTCACTGAAGTGAGTAGACGTAGAGAAAGAAAGTGAGTTGTCAAACACCTGAGCAGCGGTTTCTGAAACCCAATCAGCAAATAAAAATAAAATTAATACATTTGAAAGCATTATGAATGAACAAGCAAGGCCAATTTTTCAGCATAGAACTGGGGTAGAAAGGAAACTGCCTCTATTTGAAGGTCACTGCAAGGCCAGTGTCAGCACGAAACCCAGTGCGTTTCCCGTGTGAATGCAGTTTGCTTATGCAGATGCCTCGCCAAAATTCAGCGTATAAAAAGGTCTTTTGTATATGCATTTGTACTCCGTTTGGACCAAACCAAAACAGGATCCAGAGAAGGTGTTGTCATACAGTACGATGGTTCAATTGTTCAGTGTTGTTTTTTTCTATGGTTTGGTGAAGAGTAACATTTTACAACACAATTCTTCACTTTGTGGCATTTTTGTCTTCAAGATGCAGTACCTGACTTTTTTCTGTCTGTGATTTTAATACCACTGTGAGTTCTCAGAGTTTTGGTGTCCAGTTTCTATTCCATGCAGGAGTGAAGCGCAGGAATGAGTTACTGAGAGGGGGGTGGGGGTTCTGAAGAAAAGCTTTTCAGCATTAGTAAGCTGCTTACTTTGTTGAACACGAACAGGTAACAGGTTTTTCAGTCATTCAGACAATATAATAACCATTCCCTCCTGTGTGAAAATTTCAAAAATCCACAGTCTTCATAAAGGATTTAGGCAGACTGATGCATGTGGAAAATTATTGTAGTATAAAAGTACTGGAAATGAGAAATGTACCTTAAAATTGTTATTTTATTGTAAATTATTCACTTCTGTAATTAATAGATTATTAGTATATCTGGAAAATAATGAATGAATGTATTAGCAGGGTTGAGAAATCAATCAAAAGCTATTTGGTGCTGTCGTTGTGAAATATCTTGAACTTTGTGAAACGTGTGGTACAAATGTGCATATATATTATGTATATGGCTACAGACAAAGACACGTGTGTTTTTCATTTTTCTTTCATATGTTATGATAAATTTCACACACCAGGCTTGATGTGTATGCTCCTGAAAGCTTGTTTCAGTATTTTTGGTGGTGCCAGTAGAATGATATTAGGAAACTGTGGTTAAAAGTTAACTTGTAATAACAGTAGCATTACAAATTGGAATTAGAGGATTTAAACCAGCAGTCACGACATGAGGAGGGAAAGAGGGAAAGAGAGTGATCGGTTAGTGTCACCTGCAGGAACAGGGAGAATATGCCAGTGTCACACAGAAGTCACCTGTGGCATCTTCACACACAGAGCTTTCCTCAGTGCACCCCTGAGCTAGCCTTGATTAATTGTGTTGTCTATAAAAAGTCAGAAAACAGTGAAAATGCCTGTCACAATTTCCAAGGCAACATATTCAAACTGACATATTCAATTTACAAAGATAAAACTGAGAAAAGCTGCAAATCAAAATCATTATCACAAAGAGAACTAATTTTATCATGTTTAATTAGTTAGTATGTTGGAAATTTATACACGCAAGACACAGAATTTACATGAGCATATTTTCTGTTTTGTTGGGGGGTTGGAGGTTAAAGAACTCTCATTTTATTAAGCACCCTACACATGGAAAACAAACCTACGCCCTTGTTCACAAGAGCATTAGTTTACTGTGCACACTTAATCTGTGCACTTACTTGGACTGAGCTGAGAGGCTGTAGCAGGACAGTTCCTATTGAGCTGTCGGGAAAGGTGGCGGGCGAGCCTGCTGTGTTGTAGCTGAGGTGGGCAGCTTCACTGGTTCACGACCTCCCCTGGACCATGAGAAGACTTGAGTCCTTTTTCAAACACACATGAAAGACACTGCTTCTGAAAACAAATCACCAAAACCAGACTGAAGAGTAATTTAATCATTCAGAGGAATTAATTAAGAGAAATGACAGTTATCATCAGCAGTCGAGGATATGGAGCAGGAGCATGGTGAATTATAGTGTGTGGTGGACGTACTATAATTAGGCATCATTTTGAGGCACTTCCATAACACTTTGTCCAACATTTCAGAGACAAATATTGTGCTTTTTTTTTTTTAATTGCTTACAATTATCTGACAACTATGCTAAATCTGTGGATCAATATCTTATGCATAAAACACATAATCAGCTTAAATAACATGATATATTGTTAAAAATTAAACTACCTTAAAGTATTTAAAATTCTAATTTAGCCCCACTGTGACCTGAGACATTAGAATACAGAAGCAGTACTTTCATCGTTGGCCATTTTGCTGATAATACTTCTTTACATTTGTAACAGTAAACATTGTACAACTTTCCCCCAAGTGAAGATCTAAGTATTTTATCCACTATTGGCTGATACTGTGAATAGAAGAAGTGGCTCTCAGAGCAATAATTGAACTTAGGGAAGAATAGAACATACACCACTACGGCAAAAATACTACCACAAGTTTAGGTTTAGTTTAGTTGTGTGTTTTCTGGCAGAATAATTACTGTAGAAATGTAGAAACTGTCCAGTACCAGAGGAAACTGAGGCTCTTTTGTGAGCAGACCCAAAGAAACCAATCCTCCCCACTGTGTTTTGGGAATCTCCATGGAGGAAAAAAAAAAAAGGTCACATTTACGCCTCCTGCCTCCTCTCCATCCCCCACTGTCACCCCCACCCATTCTCTCCCTTCACCCTAAGTCCAATTAGAAGGAAGGCTGGGGAGGTTTTTGTAAGTGAGGGGTTTCGGGGGGAGTGTGTGTATGTCTGTGTGTGTATGGACACGCAGGGCTGTCATAGCTACAGACCACCAACACATTTCTCCCATCACATGGTTCAGTCTTTAAGCTCAGGTCTTAGGAGGTGAAAGAAAGGCTACATCCTGTCTTGTTTTTAGTATCTGTTTTTTGGCCTTGTCCTTTCTGTGCCATACAGCGGATCTGGGGATTAACGTGCTAACAAGTCTTTCTGAAGAAGCGACCCTCTTCTCGCACACTGATCCAGCAACTTTGAGCTCTGCAGTGCTACGAATCTGCAGGATTCTCCTCGAGGCATCCAAGGCATGAGAAAACCTGCACAGCTTAGTCACTCTGCTTCCTCACAGAATAATTAATCCCATTAAGTAATCAAAGGAGTGAGGGGAGCGGAAACCCCTTAAAAGCAAGGGTTCCACTTGTGTATTCTGTAAAACACTTAGCATTAAGCCATGAAATAACCGTAATTTACAAATGTGTACTACACATTACTACAAAGTTTAATTACAACTGCAGCACCCTACCATATTGTACAGGAACGTAGGGAGCAGTTTAAAAATACCAAGATATTTTCATGTTGCTTTTACTGTTTCACCAATGCTATTAATGGCTCTGTAGAAGGAAGCCAAAATCTCATTACATAGTAAAACAAGCTTTAATATTATTTACAGTGGAGCTAGCCAGTATTTCACAAAAGTGAGCTGCTTGCTGTTTCGTCTCGTTTCTGTTGTACTTGACTGATTATTTCATTGCTGCACTAGCCATATTTCAATATTAACAAATCAGGATGTGGTGATGGTTGCAGATCTCTTCAGCTGTCTGGAGTTTACAATGCCTCTTTGAGCTCATTGTTTTGGTTTATGCTACTTTTAGTGTTTTGGATTAGTCTCATAGCTCTCAGCAGCTGAATGAAGCAGCTCGGAAAAATCCACTGTTACTACATGCTAAGCACCAAAGCAAACAGCAGACAGGCAGGTGGACAAGAGGAGCACTTTTGCTAAAAGATCCAGATAGCTCCATTGGGAATTGTGGAGACTAAGACAGAGCCAAAAGGAGATTTGACTAAAATTCATTCAGTCGATATAAACTTGACTAATTTTGCTTCAAGACTGTCAGTTGTAGAAATAAGCAATTGTTGTCTAACATTTAAAGGTCTCTCTTTTCGCTCAACAACATCCACACACGAAGATGAAAACTGAAATAGTTCTTGCAAAATTCACAGCTTTCCTCCTGCATGAATATATTCTAGTTTATAGCCGAAGTTTATCCGAAGTGAAAGAACTATCAAGTAGGTATCTACCAAAGTTATGCTCATTCTATTACAAAACTCTCAGCTGTCCTCTGTAAATGAAAAATAAAACAGCTATATTTAACTGATGAACACCTCCATAAACACTTGACCGGGTTCAGGTGATGGCTGAACTCCATTTACAGTAGGTGTGCCAGCTCCGCGGCTCTGGTATTGTGACTCTGGAAAAACAGATGTTGTTATAATAATAACATAATGTTGCTTGGAACCTGTGTCCAAAATGGCTGCAGTCTGTACAGTCCATGCTCATCAACCTTCAAGCTAACAAGACACACTGGTGCATAGTCATACTAATATCATTGCTGATTTGTGAAAATGATCTCAACAGACCACATGTAATGACCTTATGTAAAACACAAATCATGTTTTGGCTTCTCCCAAAAGCTACTTTCAAAAATCTACTTTTGGTGAGGCTGTGGTGAAGAGATGCGTGTTCCAGTTCCAGTTTCACCCACAACACCGTTTTAATACAGCTCCAGCAGTCTGACTGCTTCTCTCACAACTGCCACAGACTGAAACACTACTTCTTTTAAAAAGGGATCATTTAACACACAAGAATTCTTTTAGTTTTGGTCCAGGTTTTTGATCAAAACTTGCTCGTGTGTTGTGCACCAATCTAAACCAGTTCCTGAAGAACAGAATATCTTGACAATTATAGCAGTTCTAAAAAGGAAGTTTGAACTTTGAATCAAGTTCTTTAAGCACTTTTAAGCACTCTTTTTTTCATACCTCAGTGTAACATGATGTTACACTGAGGTATGAAAAAAAGAGCATCCTTGCTAATTTTCTTACTATTGCATCAGCTGTCATAATAATTAACATTTTCCTGTCTTCTCGTTTTCTTTTTCCTTATTTTTTCACTTTTTTTGCAAGATGGCTGCTTGCAAATGTTTTTTTAAACCAATTCACTTTAATCAATGAGCCTGAAATTCCAAATTAGTAATATAGAACAGTGCAGTAATTTTCTCAAAATGTCTGCAATGGAAAACAACATGTAGTATAACATGTACATCACTTTTGCTAAAAATCCCACAATACAATGGTCTACCTTTCCCCTGAAATTATGAAATGTAACAATAATTCATAAGTGTGCAAAATTTCTATTTGACTGTTTCTTATGTAGGAAACCACTTCTTATGACTTCCAAAAAAAAAAAAAAAAGAATAGTTCCAAAAATGTACTCTGTACATGGTATCTACATATATACAAAACTTACATGGAAAATATTTGATTGTCAACATGTGATCAGATTTAAACAGTATAAGTTTCTAATATCAACTGCTATATTCTGAAGAAAGTGACTGTAATAACTAGCTGAACAGTGTAAAGCCAAATTGTAGCACTGTAAATATTTTGAACAGTGCACTGAGCTCCTGAGGTCGAGCTCAGCCACCTGCCTTTGCTTCCCAGGCAGTCTGTCCAGGGAGCTCATCGCAATGCCTGTTACTCTGCTGCCCTCTAAGAACGGCTGCTTTCAGTAGCACAACTTAACACTGAGCCATTTCAATGGTTCAAACAAATAATATTTAAAATGATGCATTTACATAAAGTCTCAATGTAATGTTAATACTGATACCTCATGTATCACACCTGCTTCCCTCTCCACCTGTGAACATATTCTAAGACGTGCAATGTCATTCCAAAGAAATACAGCCTTTACTCTTTCCTATTCTCTGTAGATGGCCCACATGACCAGACATTTACGATTCATTAAGCACAAGATGAGTGGTGCTGTCTGTCTTATTATATGAAGTGTCATAGCCTACTGTTCAATGTTTTCTGACAAATACATAGCACCATTCTCTTATAATGTGCAACAGCTTTGTGCATTGTTTGATCTTAGACAGCAAATTTTACTATTCAGGGAATAGAACATTTCACTTAAGTCAAAATGGCAGTTCCAGGAATCTGAATCCACCAAATAAGTCTGTGCTGCACAATCACTCCTCATGTTATAAATCTCTTTAAAAAAGATAGTGGATGATGTTTCAGTCTGGACACTATATCTCAAACTGCCCTACCATAAATGTGATAAATGAGTCAGGACTGCAGCCTAGAATACGACAGCAAAAGATACAAGAAGTGTTTACATCATTACAAGAATCAGTTCCATCCATCCATTTTCTAACCCGCTGTTCATGGGGGTGCTGGAGCCGGAGAGAACCACACACACACAGGGAGAACATGCAAACTCTACACAGAAGGGCCTGCCTCGACCGGGATCAAACCCAGAACCCTCTTACTGTGAGGCGACAGTGCTAACCACTGCACCACTGTGCCGCCCAAGAACCAGTTTAAAAGGCTTAAAGCCAGGCTATATAAGATTTGATGAACAGACACTGTTCCTAAAAGACAACATTACAATTATTGTTTAAGTACAACAGTGCTCTATACAAATACAGAACTTAATGTCCCATATACCATAAGTTTGCTATCATTAGCTAACATTGGAAAGCGTAAGCTATTTTTACCGGTCATATATCACATCAGACCAAGTAAGATCAGCAGCAAAAATGAGACTGCATTGTGTTGCTTGAATTTAATTTTCATTTATAAGAAAAAGTGTTACAACTTTCAAAAGTAACAGTGTCATGTGAGTTTGAAGGGGCACTGACAGAAACTTTGTCCATGACTATAAATACAAATGATCTGTTAGAAATAACGTGAAAATGTAGAAAATATTTGAGGACAAATCAGCTTTGTCTGAAGTTTGAACATCCTTACATCCAGTTTCCCTCGTACTTTTCAGCTTCGGCACATAAACTACAAACCCAGATTCTGATCTGTTGTGTGCTCTAAATGGTCAATGATTCCAGCAGCTAAATTTAATATCACAGTTTGTGAAGCTGCTGTAGCAGCAGCAGACACACAAAATGAAGGCATGAATGTTATGATACCTATTTGCCTCGATGGGTGGATCCGAGGAGTTTGAGGGAAATCATATCCCTTTGAACTCATCATAAAAGACTCAGAAAAAAACTGGCATTTCTAAAACGAGGGCACTGCTCCTGCAGGCAGAGGCCCTTCACTTGCATTAATTTGCTATTTTTTGCATGTGGCCTGAAACATTTGGATGAGCTCTCTAGGGGCTGCCGTCAGCCTCACCATGGCAGTGCTTACCACTTCAATCTGTAGTGCTTTTCCACCATCAGAGAGCTGTGCGTGTCTCTATGTGATGTGTGACTGCCAGTGTGTTGGTTGTGCAAGGGGCATGGTTCAAAATCATCTTCAAACAGTCGCATACAAGCTATTGTGCAGAACATGCTGCGTCAAATGAGAATGGTTCAGAGCTTAAAAATGAGAAAACAGGAAACTAAGAGTTTTTAAGGGGAAAATGTGTGCAATCATGTCATTTTATCTGTCACTCAACAGTTCACTCACTGGGACATTGTGTTGGTGAATGTGTGTGTGTGTGTGTGTGTAAGAGAGAGAGAGAGAGAGAGAGAGAGAGCGAGAGAGAGAGAGAGAGCACATATATATGACACACAGAAAGCTACACACTTCACACACATCACTGAACATTTCAGTCAGATGTGAAATATCTTCTGAACAATATCATTACCATACATTTCATCATTAACAGGCCTCTATTTTTTTGTTTCCAATTTTTAAGTATTTTTGTCTAAATTTAGTAAGATGCATCCCTGATTTCAAAATCTTTGCTGCTTGCAGCTAAGATACATTTTCTCTGTTTACCTGTGGTGATTCAGTAAGTATTCAAGTATTAGTATATTTTCATACCACTATTTTCATCAGAACAACTAAAAAGTCAAGACATACTGATCTAATTCCTCTTTTGAACAGAAATACTGTTCTCTTAAACATTTTCAATACGTTCAGCTACTTCTTCCTCTCTGTACTAACCCATTGCCAATGAAACTCAAGACCTGATGCAGATATTTCACATGAAAAGGCTAAGCAAAGAACAACAGAGTGGGTAGAGAAACATTACTGTTTAAATTTGGAACATCTCCATAATAATAGTCACTGTGGCAGTTTATAAAATATATACAGCTATTAGATCCTGTTAGGGATATGTCAAGTGCTGGAATTCATATTTCCCATCCATCCATTTTCTATAGTGCTTTCCCCAGCGTCATGGAGGTGCTGCAGTCCCAGCTGACACTGGAGGAGTGACAGAAGACACCCTTGACAGGTTGCCAGTCAGTCACAGGGCCAACATCCAGAGACAGACAGCCACTCACACACAACCTTCATGCTTTTCATTGTGTGAGGAAGCAGGAGCACCCAGAGAAAACCCACACGGGAAACTGCACACAGAAAGGCCCCAGCTGGGTCCGAAGCTGGATCCCTCTTGCTGTGAGGTGACACTGCTGGCCGCTGCAGCCTCCTATTTCCCTTCTGACCTGAATTTTGAATTAGCACTGGTTGGCAGCACGTGCATTTAATCATGTCAGCAGCAACACGCTGTAATGTCGACCAAACAGCTCCTTCCTATTGTGATTTCTTTCTATGAACATGAGTGTGATGTGTGTTAGTCCTGTCCACGGTGCTCTCCATAACCCCTCATCTCAGCTGAACGCATGCTAAGGTACAATGAGTTAGTTACACAGGAACTCTTATTTTAGCTGCATCTTCCATACATACATACATTTTTTTTTTTTTTTTGCAAAAAGCCTTGTTTCATCCAGTGCATCAAATGAACGCCCTCCATAACAAGCAGAGTAAAGACTCAGTGAAGTGGTCAGCACTGAACTGAAGCTGGACAGTTCAGCAGAGTGTGTTTTTACCGTCTGAAGTGTGTGTGCTGCTGCTGTTTGGGGACTCATGAATAAAGGCAGATTACTGTTTTTGGGGTGGAACATCTGCTGAAGTTGGACCGTTAATTTTCTGTGAGCACAATAAAAAATCTATCAGCCGGATTTTAAACCTTTAAACTAGATTAAAAACAAGAAGGTATTATAGCACTTCATACTACTGCTACATATTTTAAGTGCATTACGTTTTCTTTTAGCGATTATTAGCTCTAACACACTGTGATTAGACACGTTTAGTACTAATAATTGATAAGAAAAGGTAAAAAGTCAAACTGCAGTAACGTCCTCCTCACGGTTTGCTGACATTCCGCCTCGCTCTGACGAACATCCGGGTCCTCTGAGTCACATGACCGCTCTGCTGTCACTCAGTATCGCTACCCGTTAGCAAAGCACACCGAACACCGCTAGCTTCCTCAGGTTTTCTTCTCTCTATCCGACGATGGCAACATTAGTGGCAAACAGGGCGATGGACGTGAACGGCTTGGCAGCAGCTGCGAGGACACACACCCAGGCCGTGACCAGAAACTACATCTCTCAGCCCAGGCTAAGTATGTAACATTAGCATGCAGCTGCAAATTAGCTAGTGGATAACAAGGTTGTTGTGCTGCGTTCAATGACATGCTAACCGTGAGGAAGGCCCAACTCTGCTCAGAATGTGAAGCTAATCTAAGGTTTTGCTGGTAAAATGTACCGACTGAACTTGATTCATATTACGTTAAGCTTGGAAAAGGGTTTAACCCAAATCCAGGACAGTATTTTAAATGTCAGTTAATTTATGGAATTACTACTGTAAATCAGGGAAGTTGATGTCAGGTGACTATGAACTCAGTGCATTTTGAATTTTAGGAGTACTTAAGAATTCCAAATACTTTAATTAATTAATTACAGCACTGGGTGAACTTGCACGAAGTATTTGCTAAGAATAGCAATTTTAAAAAGACAAATCAGAACCGTCAACCACGGATTTTGATTCAGTAGTGTGTATTTCTAGTGAACGCGAACGCAGCATTAGCAAACAGTCTGCGAGGCTAAATGATCAGTTAAGGGGCTGAGGGCTGGAGTTATTGTTTGATGGTCGATCTGCCACCACATTTTGCTTTGCATGCTGTGTGTATCAAACTGTGTCAGCAATGTGAGCTACACTTATTTGTTTGTGTCAAATACCAAACCAGTTGGCTAGCATGCTAGCTAACAGGCCTAGTCCGAGTCGTTGTTCAATCGTACTGTACCTTGTGTAGTGAGCTTGGTATCAGTATGTAGTCACTGATACGTACATTTTATATGTGGGGAATACATGATTGTCACTGCTCAGCTCAGAGGTGTTGCAGTCCAGCACAGCAGCTAACACTGCAGACAGTCAGCTGACTCGGATGAATGAGGCACCGTGTGACTGTTTGTTTCTTTCTGATGTGTTGAGATGGGATCATCTACCTGCAGCTCGACTGGCTTTAGAGCGTCATTTCTGTCGTAAAGATACTATCTGCTTAAATACTATTCGGTGAAATGACGTGGTGTGCTTTGAAACGTCGGTAGCGTCTGTAGCAGCCTGACGCTCAGACAGATGGTGTGTCATGTGACTGGATCACATGAGGCCTGATCACACACTGTCTGTGGGCCTGATGGAAAGAAGATGTTTGTTTTGTGAGCTATAGCTACAGTTGTGAACAAAGATCAGCAAAGCCTCCTGATGGATTCCTCCAGAAAAGATAAACTTGTGTGTTTATAGATACAGATGGGTGTTTGCCTGATGGGTGGCGCAGCAGGC
>JBAJHX010000033.1:1474383-1497219 GCA_037176925.1 Amniataba percoides | reverse complement strand
CACACACACACACACACACACACACACACACACACACACACACACACACACACACACACACACACACACACAGCCTGTCTGGCTCATACAGAGGGAAATGCAGGTGTGTGTGGGAAATGGCTGCAATACTGTAGCGCATTGACAGGTTATTTTGTTGGCCTCTTCCTAATTAGTGGCATAGTGGATGCACCCCGCTAAGCTTTAGTGCTTTATGTTCGTACCAGTCTGCTCTAATTTCCTCGCGCCTTTGATATCAGCTCCCAGATTGATGGTTCTCACATAAAGAGGAACACCAGACCGGAGTAGAAAACCCAGTGGAAACAATGCTGCCACCTTCAGTCCCCCACCCCCACCCCCTTCAGCCCCATGTCTTTGCATTTTACCACCCAGGTCTGCAGATGTGGGTGTCAATGGATTTCTTGTAAACTCAATATAAAATAAAACGTGTGCGTTAGGTTTAATTCAAAGAAAAGAACACATTGGATCTGGCCCCCTCTGATGGTTACCAGTCAGTTATCACTCCAGTAATCCATTACACAGTCTCTTGTTTCACATTAGACCTGAAAGTAGCTCTGCTAATCATGTTCTGTATTTCAGTTCTTACACCACACTTTAATCATTCATTTAGCAGCTGAGAATCGAGACAGTCAGCAGCCAACAACCAAGGTTAGAAAGACATTAGTGTTCTGCAATCATGTGTATGCTATTTGTTTGCTAACTTAGGTCAAGAGCAGGAAGGTCTGTTGTGCTTCCTGCTCAATGGAGGCGTATGATGGGATGTGAAAACATATTTACATTGAAAAATATTGTCTAATGTTTACATTGCATATGTACGGTATGTACTGTACACAAAACCTGGATGTTTCAAAAGCAAAGCTTGCCTGGTCAAGATATCGATTGTCTTCTTTGACTGTAGTTCCATTGGTTAATGGATTATATTATGATTATAGTTTATTATGAATATTTTGCTCTGTTGAACCTTCATCACTATTAGCCAGGTTACATCTTGACTGACTTAAAGTATAGCAAGATTTGACAAACTAACCTCATCGCATTTGGTGTGATGTGGTGTGATAATAAAATGTGTAAAACTTACCTGACTGTAAATGTTTTTCGTCAGTCATGTTGAAGATAATACATGAAAAGTCTAACTAGCATTGGTTATACATGCTGCGTAGTGCTCTGCAGTTTTTCCAGTGAAAATAAATGTGATACTAAAACTAATCATAGATTGCCACCTGCACTTCTGTCAATGCTGGAAGACAACTCAACTAACTGATGTGTCAAGGAGTAATAAAAAAAAAACTTCTTAAAATAAAGACCAATGGAATAATTTTCTATTTCAGTCTAATTTCTGAATGCTGTTCTGTCATTCTGTAAAGTTCTACTTTATTTATATAGCGTTGGCACAAATGATGAAGCCAGTTTCTGTCTCATCTTATCGCTGATTTGAGAAATACACAGCTGACATGTTTTTTGTGGTGTAGTTTTTCATGGAGTTCTATTATGTTGTTTCAGTCCATCCTGCCTCAGTTATTGTGGTTAAATGTCGGTGAAGGCCACAGGCTACTTCTGCAAACCTTCATCACAGCTAACCATGTGTCTGTGTAATTGTACTCTCCATATGTGAACAAGTGAATTTCATGCATTTTTTTCTGACATTTGCCTGCCTTTGACATTTGGGCCTGGAAGTGCATGAAAGCTGTTTAAACCTCACTGTGAAAGGTCAGCTTGTGATTATTAACAGTGTTGGCTGTACGGACGTCTACTTATTTCCTTGTTGATTGGTGGCTTTCAGCCTCACAAAGAAATGGGAATATTGTCAGTAGTGCCTTGGTTTTGTTTCTATCCTGTGGGCTGTTGAAATAAAGGAGTGAATGAACTATGTAACTCTTCCCTCTTTCAGCCTACTCAACTGTGTCTGGTGTAAATGGACCCCTGGTGATCCTGGATAATGTGAAGGTGAGGCTGTTCAGAATTTCTATTTTTCTTTTTATTTTATGTCCATGAATAAGTTCTCATACTACAATTAGTAGAACGGCACCATTATTTATTTGTATTTGACTATGAATTTGTTAATGTGATTGGCGCTGGCTACTCTACAGCTCAAGTGTTTTCTGAAGCTACTGTAATGTCCATTCATGTTTGTAGTACATTTGTATTAATGCTATAGATTTAGTCTGGCTGTAGTTAAACTGAATCTCTTTCTATCTAGTTCCCCAGATACGCTGAGATTGTTCACCTGACCCTGCCAGATGGCACCAAGAGGAGTGGGCAGGTCCTGGAGGTGATTGGAAGCAAGGCAGTTGTCCAGGTGGGAACATAATCCAAAATTGCTGCCTAACTTGAACCTATTGTACCTATTGTTTGAGAGTCCTGCGGCTGTAAATATTGGTGCCAAGTTCACAGATGAAAATTGTCCCATGATTATCAGTGCCCAGCAGTTTTAGGAAATTACTGAGCCTTTAAAAACCCAATCATATTTCTGGTTTGAAAACTGTCTTCTACTTTGTAGAAAAAGTATCTTTTCAGTGAATATTTGCAGGAAGGCTCAAGTGTCCACATCAAGTCCACCAAACTAGTGTGATGTTACGAAATGAGGGCCAAATGTGAAAGCAGCCTTCTACCTTCAAAGTCTGCACAGCAAAGGTTTTTCAGTAGAAGGGGGTTTACGTGATCAGTAGGAAGCAATGGGCCTCACCGAGGGTAGAGAAGCTAGAAAGTACTGAGGCAGATGAACACATTGTGACCGTGACATACGGTGTTACCTGACTGTTGGCCCATTGCTGAGGTCCAGACTGAAACAATGCATAAAATTCTACTGTATTAAAATAATGTTTCGCCGTCTGTCTGATGGATTAACATGAAATTTACTGCAAATATTCAAGGTCATTGGAGTATCACTAAAGTCACTGAAATGTTCCTCTGATGTTCCTCTTAGCTCCAGCAGGTCAGATTTTTCACTTGTTTATTTAGGGGGTTGGCACAGACTGTTGCACACACATCTATGGTCTCCAGATGATGTATGAACTTTAGCACTTCCATGGTTTGTCAGTTCTTTATTGAACTATCTCGGTAACGATTGGATGGATTGCTGTGAGATTTGTTACACGCTTTCATGTCTGTGCACAGAGAAAGAATTGTAATGATCGCCTGACTTTTGATCTAGTTTAATCATGCAGTCAAAATTCAGATTCACTCTGTTCTTTGCTTCATTTTGTAATCATAATTGCTCATCATGTCTGTGTTTGTGTAGGTTTTTGAGGGAACTTCAGGCATTGATGCCAAGAAGACTGCCTGCGAGTTCACCGGTGATATCCTGCGTACCCCGGTGTCAGAAGATATGCTGGGTATGATCAACCTGATTCCACATTTCATATTTAATACTAAGTTAGTAATGACAATGACACTCTACCAATGAAAGTAAATAACCTTCAGATTAGTCCACAGTTCTGGTTTTGTTTAGAGCCACACAGTTCGCCTTTCAGCCTCTCTCTCTATAACACAAAGGTGAAAATTTTGAAAGATTGTTGAATGCTGTTTAAAGTGTTATACTGCATTTTCCCTTAATATGCTTATTTTACTTACGTTTTAAATCTAGCCCGTAAATAGTCAAAGCAAAACAGCACTGAATCAAACCTTTTTTGTGAATGGTCTTGAATGTCTCAAGTGTGATTATCTCAGTACAGCACAAGGTTACATATATTTGAATAGCAGTGGAAAGTAAACCTGCCTTTCTTTTTGAAGTATCATTAATCATGTCCATGAATTTATAATTACTCGTACTTGTTACTTGTAGGCTCGACAAGAGCCATCAGAGCCACTCTTCTCTGTTTAGAGTCTGAAACAAAACAGAATAGATCAGATGTGGATGGAAGTGTCATCTAATGAATTTCATTTTGTCAGTGTTTCTTGGTAATTATCTTTGAATTCAACTTCCAGATAAACCAAATAGTTGTTATTTATCAAATGATGGACTTGATTTCTACTTGACTCAAGGAAGAAAATCTTTCTCTTTCAGGCCGTGTGTTCAATGGCTCAGGCAAACCCATCGACCGTGGGCCCAGTGTGCTGGCTGAGGACTACCTAGACATCATGGGTGCGACCTCGATAAACTGTTGTTTTCTACAATATTTCCTTTCTAGAGAGAAATGGCCACCGTAGAGAAATGTCTCTAATATATTCCGAGATGCCCCCTTTCAGTCTGACTTGATTTTTTAAATTAGAATTCTTTATTTTTCTGCTTCAGGAGTATACATGGTACAGCTGCACTCACCTCAAATGTCTAATTCCAACCTCATAAGCCTACTTCCTGTACTTTTCTCAGTTTTTAGAGCACCTGTTTTCTTTTTATTTTACTGTAGTGATGGTAGTGCCCTTACTGTTGTTGTTTCAGCTGGTTGGAGAAACAGTCAAGCATTCAGATGTGGGTTACAAATGTAAGCAATAATTAGTATGCTGGGTTAAGAATGTAAATGACAAAACATTCAAAAGACGGTTACAAAGACAGATGAGGTGAAAGAGATAACTCCTAAATCAGAAAACATGAACTCCTCCTACCTGCTAATGCTTTTGTGTTGAGACAGAGCGATCCCTCACTCTGTATAGACTGGTTTTGGGCAAAATGGAACAAAATAGCCCGACCATCCCACGTGGCTAACATGAAAAAGATTTTGTGCTAAATGAATTATGGTGGTTGAGTTTTAGGAGCGACTTGAGAAAACTTTATATGTAGAAAATATTATGAATATATTGATGTAATAATGACTGTAAATGAAATGTGACTGTTTTCGTGATGTCCAGGTCAGCCTATCAATCCTCAGTGCCGTATCTACCCTGAGGAGATGATCCAGACTGGCATCTCAGCCATCGATGGCATGAACAGCATTGCCAGAGGACAGAAGATCCCAATCTTTTCTGCTGCTGGACTGCCCCATAACGAGGTGAGAGCACAAACCCACATCATTCCTCTGAGGATACAGGATTACAGGATCTTTTGAATATTTTCTGAATGCAAGGAGATTAGCAGCAGGATGTCATTATTCTGTAATACCAAAATAAGAAGTAAGAAAATAGAAATGAGCACAAAAAAATGGAATCAAATATTTCTATTTCTATGTGCAACTCAGTATCTGAGTGGTGATTTATATCACTGGGTAATAAATCACAGTCAGACTACAGGTGCTACAGCTGTATTTTTCTTTAAAGGGAGGATGAAAACGTTGAATTAGGCCTCTGGAGCCCACCTCTCTGCTTGAGGGTTGGGTTGGATTCTCAGTGGTCATGTTGCATTGTGGGTGATGTAGGCTAAAGAAATAAAGATTGATCTTTGTTTTCTTCATCTGTCACTCACAACTGACAGTGTTATGAGATTGCAGTGGTAAATGACTTTTAAATGCAATATTTGGCAATAGAATAAAAGTGATTTACATGTGGAGTGTCAAACTCAAAGCAAAAGCTTTTGGGCTGTTTAGTGTTTATTTTCTGTGTCAGTCTCACCATGGAAATGTTTAACATCGATGATTAATTCATTCACGTGTGTCAGCTGTTTTCCTCACACATTGATCGTCACATGACACTCAGGAGTTTAAGTTCTGCTTTCTTGTCAGGGCTTTTTTTCTCACAATAGAAATGTATGACTCAGTAGTTCTGCAAGAATGGCCAATGTTAGACACATCTCATATTCCATCCAAGTCTTGTCATCAGGAAAAACCATGTAATCCATGTTTAGAGAACTGTGCGTGCTTCTCCCCTAAAGGCATTCATTGTGCTTGTATGGCATGAACTGAGCTCTGGCTTTTGCTCGAATGTCTGTTTTAATAATTGTGACAGACAGCTGTGAAGCACACACAGCTTTATTGTGGGTGAGTGGAAATTAAACCAACAAGATCAGGTCATACTTAAAGAAGACAAGTGATCTGTTATTTCCCGCTAGATGGAGGTTTTTGTTACAGTGAGCTAGTTTAGATGGGACAGCTTTTGAAATTCTCCCAAGGCAAAACAAATATTATTTCATTCATCCATGAAAATGAAATAAACAATGGCCACAAAGACAACTCCACTGTATCTGCTGAAACAGTATTGATTGATTCAGTCCGTTGAAGCACTCCAGCACAATTGAGGTTTCTTGAATGACAGGCCATTGGCTGTTCTTGATGCTCTTCAGCTAAAAAGAGGATTTAGAAACCCATGTTGACCCCTGTATTCTTCTTTTCACTCCTACAGTCCTTTACACGTCAGTGCTCAGGGACAAAATTTAATGCTATTACTGCCTGACAGAGGTTTGCCATTGTCAGGCAATAACAACATTGTATTTCTTTGTGTATTTTGGGAGATGTTTTAGTAGCCACTAAAATCTTATTTGAAATTGTTAATACAGCGAGAAATATAGCACCTTGACACAGAAAACTATGTTTAAACTTGGGTGATAATCAGTTCTTTCCCAAATGCAAGTAGAAATTAAAGATGTGAACTTTCTTTTAGAAATCTAAGTTTCAGTGTTTATTATGCCCGTTTCTGAATGGAAATGCATGGATGTGAAACAGTCCGTGCAGTTTCATTGTTGGGCTTTTCCTTTCACAGTGTCTTCTCTCTTCCTGGTCCCTCTAACTAACCTCATAAAAGTACCATATGCCCTGTTCTTCTGCTCTACTCTTGGAGAATTTTGGAGTCTTTTACTAGCAAAACAAAAACATCACTTTGTCAATGTTCCTTTTTCAACATTGTGCTTTCCACATAAGCTTACTTTTTGATTTGTAGTACATCAAAGTAGCTCGTAGTGTTAGCCAGTGTCATTTCTTAGAGGAAGCTCCATTTGAAGTTCTTGTGCTTTACTAAGTATACACAAAATAGCATTGATTTCCTCCATCCTGTGTTTTTCTTACAGTATATTAAGTGTATTCGAGATGTTACTGTTTTATTTTCGGAAAACAAATCTTAAATTTGAAATGTAGGGAAGCCTAAGACATTCCACAAGCTGTGGAGAAATTTAAGAGAAATTTAGATCTGATCTTATCTGTGTGACTTAGAATATCTTGTCCTTTTTTAATTCTACTGCTACATATTAAGGCAGTGGTATGGAAGGTTTTAACAGATATTTGAAGCTGCGCTGCTGAATGTATTCTAACTTTGAATCAAATCAACCAAACTGTACTGCACAGATGATGTTCATTGTAACACTTCCACAGATAATAACCACTAGCTCTGCAGTCCCTTAGCAATATAAAACATTTTAGCCTCTTTTCACCAATTGCTTTGATTTTATGTGCTCTAACTTTGCTGTTCCAGCTGTTCCATTTAACAGCTAAAGATACATATTTCTCTTGCAATATGGTAAAGACTAAAATGGAGCTAAAAGGAGAATGCCAGATATTTGTTTGCATGTAAGGCAATAATATGGCTTTGTGTTTACACCTTGTTCCACTGCTCCAAGTGGCCTAAAATCAGTTAATGAAGCTTTAATATCAGTGGGTATTAAACAATGAGGGCCCTGATGCCTGACTTAAATTTTAGTCAACACAGTAATATACTATAATGAAAAATGACAGAGGAAACCTGTCATCGGATCAGTGTCTTTCATCACTTAATGTGTTATGAGCATAAATGGAGCTGTCAACCCAAATCCCATCCACACTTGCATTTCCACATGCATGATCAAATGGGTTCCACTGTAGAGCCGCGCAAACAAACACGGCATGTGTTACCCTCCTAATGATGACCCGCCTGTCGTGCCAACAGGGTGGTGTGAGGACTTGTTGTTTCATTAAGCACATGTCACAGAGGTCACTTGTGGTGGTTTCCTCTGTGGGCCAGGTGCCTGAACTTAGGGTGCATGGAGAGGTCAGGACATGCCATAATGTGAAAGGCGTGAAATCATTCGACAAATGAAGTATTACACAAACTCTTTAATGTGTGGGGTTTTTGTTTCAGTAAAGGATTAAGTTGCGTTTTGGTGTGAAACCAATTTCTTAAAGCTTAGAAGATCAGATAAGTTGTCTGTTTGAAGCCTTTTGCTGAATAATCATTAATCCATGAGGTGATTTCTGTATTTGTCTCATCGTTAACTAATTCCATGAAAACACCTAAACTAATAATTAGTTAATTTACTAAGTGTTGTCGCTCATAAATACTCATTACACAATCATTTTAAAGGTTGCACGTGTCAAATTTTGACCCCTGCTTTATGTTCTCTTTCACCTAGATTGCCGCCCAGATCTGTCGCCAGGCCGGCCTGGTGCAGAAGTCCAAGGATGTGATGGACTACAGTGCTGAGAACTTTGCTATTGTATTTGCAGCCATGGGAGTAAGCAGATGAACTGCAGTATTCATTATGTTGGTCTTTCTTAAGCCCCACCCATCTCTGACTCTAATCCCCCTCTTAACCCTGGCGTGACACCCTGTCCCCTCTCTCTCACCCTGCTTTCTGTCTTTTATTCACCAGGTGATTTAACCTTTAAGTCCCTCTTGTTACTTCTGCACCTCTGAGCATATCCCCCGCCCATGTAGACAGGTTACTAATTCAACAGGCCCTTAAACGCTTAAACGGTCAACCCTCCCGTATCAAATTCTGTCCTCAGCTGCTCCTCCTGTCTGCTGTAATTGTGACAGGCTGACCTCTCAGGCTAACATACATACACATTTGCTTCACTTGCTAAATGCTAATCCATTCTTCTTCCAGTTCTCCACCAATTCAGATCCCATTGCGGTTAGTCCAGCAGAAGAGTTGAAAGGCAGTGTTAATAGGGATTTATGCTAGTCAACACATTGGAAAACTGGCACCTGTCCCTTTCACTTCACACAGTATCTATGCCTCATGTCTGTGTCCCCTGCATTATATTTTAAAATCCTTTACTATAATAGATACACAAAGCTGCTAATGTTAATGTTAAAATAGAGTTCTGAAAATCTTTTTTAATTATCTTGTGTCTCAGTATCAGTAACTCGTATAATTCTTCTCTCAGGTCAACATGGAAACTGCCCGTTTCTTCAAGTCAGATTTTGAGGAGAATGGCTCCATGGACAACGTCTGCCTTTTCCTGAACCTGGCCAATGACCCCACGTAAGGTTCAGCCAGAAACGGCCTCAAAGCAGAACGCAGTGGTTGTATCATGCTATCAAACCCAACCAAGCTTTTGTATGCTTTGTATAGTTTTTGATAACACATATTGTTATGTCTATTGGCATTATATTCTCAAATGTAAAATACAAGACTGCTCTGTAGAACAGATTGAAGTTCATTTAAGAAGACAGAACCTTGATGTGTACATGCTGAATTGCAGCATCGAGCGTATTATCACTCCTCGCCTGGCGCTGACGTCTGCTGAGTACCTGGCCTACCAGTGTGAGAAGCATGTGCTGGTCATCCTGACTGACATGAGCTCCTACGCCGAGGCTCTGAGAGAGGTACGACCACAAACTCGTCTGTCTGAGGGTCCTTTCAACAAAAAATCTCAGATCTCAGTCCAGATCAGATTTTACCACGTTTTGTTCATTTCTAGTGTGAAAATTTTTTTGCTGTCTCAGACTTTTTCTGACTATTGAGTATTGACTATTAATGAGTATTATATGTTGTATTTATCTTTGGTTGTACAAGAAAAACATGGAATACACCAGATGTACAATATCCTGTATTACATTTTCACATAGTGCGAAACCTTCAGATGTATGCATGCATTTGTATTTTATTTTTCTGAGTTTTCTTACCCTACATCCACTATATTCAGTATTATTGTCTGTAGACAATAGTACACACAGAATCCTCTATGAACACACCGGTGAAGATGAAGCACCAAACCATGTGGCAGCATGTCATCATAACACACCAATGTAATTTCTCCACAGCATTAGCACAAAGGTGATAGACTCACTAAAGTCTTGTGCTCCTTGCTCAAAGGGAGGATAATGTGTCCTTCATTCTTGGAGGAAATACCATAACTGCATTATTGTTGGCTTGGCTTTAAAAGGAAATGGTCCCCCTCCTAGCCCACCCCCACCCACTGCAGTCCTTTCTCACCGTGGTGAGGAGTCAGGCCCTCTCGACTCACTCTCTTGTGTCTCTGTAAAAATCCTTTTATGTTGTACAGTTTGCTGTTTCAATGTGCTGGCAGCATAATGCAGGTTTTTAAATGGTGTATGTGCATATGAGTTTTCCCTTCTTGCATTTGTTGTCCATAACCTTGGCACGTGTACGCAGCACCAATAATCACACAGCTTGATGGGTATTTCAGCACATACAAAGAGCCAGGAGGACATTAACATTTAACTTCTGTTCCCATTCATGCATGTGAAGGTTGAGTTTTACGTTGAATCTACAGTTCACAAGTGTTTAGCCTGCCCATCAACCTCTGAATCCAAAGATGAATGGGGTGCATTTTCTTTCCCTCTTGCTCTGAATTCACTTGACTTAGGGAACAAGGATTTGCTATTGGTCATTTTTGTGGAGGGCCTCAACAGAATGGCAACATTTCCAACGGGCTGTTTGCCTCTTCTGAAAGATACTGAAGGAGTTAGCATCACTTGACTTTCTAACAGTAAATGATTTTAGTAGGTTTTTTGTTTTGCACAATGCAAAATCACCAAATAAGATCACCAATTGCTATTGGGGTTCATCTAATGGAGAATTATTTATAAAATTGTGTAAGAATTCTTAAAAGTAAGAGTAATATAATGAATTGATATGATTGAATTGATTTGCTGGTAGGCAACATTTACAATGTACTTCGCTCTCTCTTAGAGACCCAGCTTAAATTTTGGCTGATGATTCGTTGGGTGTCTTTGGCTGTATTGCTGCCATTGTAATGTCTCTGTTAGCACAGCAGTTATTTATCAACCACTGAGGAGCTTGTTTGGATGAAAATGATGTTGTAGCTGGAAAGAGGTGTGCAACATTCCACTTATTAGTTATTGATCTGGGAAATTTTCATTCCATTCCAATCCATCCATTTTCTATACCTGCTTATCCGACACCCAGGGGCGCTGGGGGGGCTGGAGCCTGTCTCAGCTCTCTTGGGAGGGAGGTGGGGTGCACCCTGGATGGGTGGTTTATTCCTTTTTTATGATCAAATTCTCAGATTCTGTCTTTTTTTTTGCAATTACAGAAATCACAAGGTGTTATTCCCCCATGAGGGATTTCCTTTGAACACACCTTGCAAGTTGCTAATTTATTGTTTTTCTTTTCTTTCAGAGAGGTGGTAGCACTGCTAGACTCATGTAACCATTGTCAGTGCCACATAGAGATAAAGTCTTACGTAGTCTGTCTATTTAAAGAAAAAAAGCCCACTAACATTCGGTTGGTTGTTCAGAGGACCCTCAGTTGTGCTTTACGCCTGAGGTCTGCAGGTCTTGTTGCTTTTTTTATCCCTAGGTAATGAAGTTGAACGCTGTAAATGGGGTTGTTTTAAAACGTGAGCCCTGCATGTTGTGCCACTCTTGAAGCTGTCTTTTTCCAGCATAACCTGAGTTAAGGGGGAATATAACATTGGAAGTAAATTTGGTTTCCAGGCATACTGTTTAAACCATTAAATAATTAGTAAGGCTAATTTAGCAGTTTTATGCTTTCTTTTGCTGTGTCATGTTTCTAAGCTGTGTTGGACATTTATTGGGTAGGGTTTAATAGTCAAAAGTTTGCACATCATACAGTCTAAGGTGATGATCCCATAGCTTATATGTTCACCTTGTTCTGCTGCTAAAAAAGAAGGCAGCTTTAAAATTTTTGGGATTGATAGAAGATATGAACTAAAATGCCTGCGTGCTTACAACCTTGTGTCCTTAAACATGTGGCCCTCCCACTCCTCACATGCAGGTGTCTGCTGCCCGAGAAGAAGTGCCCGGCCGTCGAGGTTTTCCTGGCTACATGTACACTGATCTGGCCACCATCTATGAACGTGCCGGCCGAGTGGAGGGCAGAAACGGCTCCATCACCCAGATCCCCATCCTCACCATGCCTAACGATGGTGAGCGCGGTGGCAATAACACAGGAGCTTTCTTCACAGCTGTGTATGGGACAGATTAACATGTGTATGTTGTGCATTCAGGGCATGTTTCTAGTTTCTTCCCTACTGGTGTATCTGTTGGATATTAGTGTGGTCATGCAGAATATACCTTTTCTATTTTTTGTTCTTAAATGCTTAAATCTCTTTGCAAGCCATTGTTTGAATTACTGGGGTAGGCATCTCAAATAGACTGAGGAGACGTTTTTGATATCTGCAGTTACCATAGCAACATGTATGAAGAGCCTACTCCTATTTAGTTGAACAGGAGTCCCCATTACAGCATCACAGGGAGGTGATTGTGTTGGCTTTTGCTAAACACTGCTAGTGTTCCCAAGAGCTCTCAGGCTCTTGATTTAGAGTAAAGGTCTTTACAAAGGGGAAACTAACAGAAATTCAGTCTATTTCTGTCCGATGTATGACATTATTTTGAGATTATATTTAAATTGCATCTCAATTACAGATGTTTTTCACTGTAAATGACAACTCAGTGTATTAGATGTATTGTTTACATAGGTTTTACTGCTAAATGTAACAAATGCATGTTTGTTTGTTGGATATTTTGTGATTAAATATATTTTTTGTCCCTCTAACAGACATCACCCATCCAATTCCTGATCTGACAGGATACATCACAGAGGGTCAGGTCTACGTTGACAGACAGTTGCACAACAGACAGGTATTCATCAACAGTTTCCTTAAAACAGCCATTCAGCTCGGGGCAAAGAGCTGCTATTCATTTTTGGCTTAGATGATCCCAGTATTGGTTTTGATTCAAAGTGCCACATGTCCTACTGGTCATAGAGCAAATACTGTCAAATGCTAGTTTTGCTGATCTAACCAGGTAATAACAATGTGCCCGGGCATCAACAAGATGCCAAACAATTCAGTTACTACATTACAGTATTAAGAGCAGCAAACTACTGGCCACAGGTTAATTGCAGTTTTGACTGTAAGCAGAGACCTCAGTCTGCAGCGTAGTTGCAGAAATGTCACAGATTGAAATAATGACACAGGGTCAGGTCAAATCTGCTCAGGGCGCTTCAGGAGGGCAGCTCCTTCACTCTGGCATCTGTCCCCCAGTTTGCATGTGTGTGTGTATTCCTATATGTATATTTAAAAATGTAAAGAAATAACAATAGAGTGTAAATGTAAATTATTTTTCTTCCTCTTCTCTTCTTCTTGAATGCAATACACTGGATGGGTTTGTTTATTTATATGAATTCTATGACAGTAAATATATGAGCCCAAAATGATCGCTCACCAACTTTCATCGCTGCAGTACAGTTTCTTTTTATTTATTTATTTTTTTAGGCCAGTCACCTGTCCAATGTGAATACATGTAACAATCTTACACTTGCCTTTCAGATCTACCCACCTATCAATGTGCTGCCCTCACTGTCCCGTCTGATGAAATCGGCTATCGGTGAGGGGATGACCAGGAAGGACCATGCTGACGTTTCCAACCAGCTGGTAACAACTTTTGCCTATTTTGCCCAACAATGCACCCTGTAACATGCAAATAATGTTTTCCCTCATGTCTCAGTTTGAGAAATAATTAAGATTACTGGCAAGTATAATATAGTAGCACACTGACAATATACATATGTTGATAATTCTTTTTTAACCATCTTATGAACTGTCATCATGTGTACAGTGCTTTTATCCTAATCCCTCTACAAGGTTTTTGCTGGGTAGTGAGCCGCCGACCATCAGGAGCTATATGGGATTCAACGTCCTCCCTCCTGAGCGCCAGCTGTCTAATACATGATGTCTGTGCTTGTCTGCAGTATGCCTGCTATGCCATTGGTAAGGATGTCCAGGCTATGAAGGCTGTGGTGGGAGAAGAGGCCCTTACCTCTGATGATCTGCTCTACCTTGAGTTCCTACAGAAGTTTGAGAAGAACTTCATTGCTCAAGGTAAGAAAATGTAAAAGGAAGAGTTTCAGACATTTACCATAAACCTTATTCTCATGTATTATTTTCAAAGGCAGTGAGTCCATGTCAGTCATAATAGTGAAGCTTTGTGCAGCTGGTGTTAGCTCACACACACAGCCATTATTCACTTGTAGTTGTAGGTCACTTCACTGATTGACAGAAAAGTATTGTTCTGACTGAACTGTCAGAGTTTACTGCTTTTACATCAAACTAGTACATCCTAAAGTGAATCTTTGGTTTTGATAGGAGAAAGCAAGCAGCATGAATAAACATCAGACATTTATCATGGATAGTGTTCACTGTATTCAAAAAAGTTTATAGACTAAATGATTCATCATAAAAGTAGCAGTTCAGTCAATTATGAAAATATTTGTTAGCTGGGGCTCTTAAGCTACTGTAATCGGATACCTGTGGCTCTGCATGAGCTGTGACTTCAACAGAGACAACATCATGCAAAGTACTGTGGCTTTATGTGGGAGTAATGGAGCAAAAGAAATCACATTTTAATGATCAGTCAGCGTACTACATAGAGACCTCTAGAACAGACTGGACTGTCCTCTGCTTTTGCATAGTTAGCAGTGAAACTTTAATTCTAAATGACCAGGACAATAAGCACAGGATGCAGAAAAATGAATAAAACCGCACAAAGAACCTCTGTTTGGTAAGCAAATCATCGAGGTGAAGTGGAAAGGTGTGTGGTGTGCGGTTGGTTTTGAAGAAAAAGATTATAATTTAAATGAAAATCTATCCACACTACACTTGCTTAATTTCTGTTGCATATCTAAGTATCTATTATCAGCCATGGTAACTGATTTCATATACCACATATTACACTTAGTTCTCTTGTTGGATTAAAGAAAAATCATAGTGGTCTTTACATTCAAGATTCAAGACTTCCTTTATTTGTCCCACAACGGGGAAATTTACGGTGCAACAGCAGCAAAAACACACACAGAGAAAAGACAGTCAGAAATGCAAGGATAGAATAAAATACGAGATAAAATAAAAATAAGATTTAAAAATATATAATAATAATCCAAGATTAATAATTTTACTGTTGGTATACCTGCACACAGTACAGAGAGGAGTGTGCCTGGACAGTATACAAACAAAAAAAAATATCATATATAAATATATAATATTCAGGTATGTGCAGAACAGTGAAATGACATTGGAATGTTTAATCATCCCATGGAAATGACATCACAATATAAGTAAATTGGTGGTCTGAAATAAGGAAGAAACTCACCAACAGAAGGAAGTGTGCACTTTGAAATACAATGTGAAAACCACTTCAGGCACCATTTTTCAGAGTTTACGTCTGTCCCTGGAATATATTGATCTGTGTAAGTTCCTTCTTTGTTGCTGAAGAATACCTGACCATTTTTTCTATCTCTCTTTTCTTGGGAGTGACTAAACAAAGCTCAGTGTTGTGATGGCTTAATCTTCTTCAGAGATACTGAATACACAGAGCTGCACTTCCCCATAGAAACACTGATGGATTCCATAGGAGAACACTCATCAGGAGATAAAGATAAGATGGGAGACAGAAAGAAATATTTTTAGATTATTTTTCCACCTCCAGCTCACAGCAACAACATCCAAGCAACAGTTTCAGTGCAACGGCTTCAATTAGAAACAGTGAGCCCAGAGCAAGGACACACTGCACCTCATGTCAGAGACTAATTTCATTTTGGGGAATTTTTCACAAGGGAGGCAAAGGCTCTAAAGACTTTTGTTTTCATCAACTTTAATATAAACTGCTGTGAGAGATTTTTACTAAGACTACTGCAGAACTTGATTTAGATTAACTGCAACTCAGTGTGTGTGAATTGAGGAGCTGAGAGTGATTACCGTAACTTAGCTTAGCATACCAAGTGAAAACAGCTATCTAAAGAAGTGATTCACATACCTGAGCAGATTATTATTCTGTACATAAGCAGAAATATAAGTAAAAGCCAGATGAAATCTACATGAATAGAATAATATCACATAAGATAGTTGTGGTGTGTCTGAATGGATGGACGGATGGAGAAAAGAACATGTTACATGCAGACAGCTAACTAAGCCCAAACCTGCTCTTCTCCTCACTGCTGTCTTCTGTCTGACAGCTGCTAAACCTGACCAACATTTGATCCTTGCTCACTGCTCTCACTCAGCAACACAAGTCTCTAAAAGTAGGGAAAAAAGTTCAATATGCGTGTCACAGCACGCCATGTTTTATTCACCAAGCATTGTCATTTATCTTTCCCTCATCAGAATGGTGAATGGAAATGTTGCTATAGGCCGTTTCTGGTTTCCTTCTACGCAACACATAGATCAGTCAGCAACCAATGTACAGATGGGTGAAAAATGAAAGGACAAACCAACATGAAGTATCTTAGTTAGATCACCAGAAGCCTCCAGAACAGCTTCACTGCTCCTTGCCAGGTCCGTGGAATCTGATTGGGGCGATGAACACCATTCCCCAGCAGATATTCCCTCATTTCTATATACTACCTTTAAAATCAGGTAATCTGATAAAGCTCATTGGAGCAATGAATTTCTTTTTTTCCCAGTACAGTTTAGATTCTGTAGTCTTCCAACCAAATGATGCAGTTTTTTTCTTTTTCAAAAGCAAATGTGTTCATTTCACCTCAATCACTCAACATTTATGAAAACAATTTATATTTAAACAATCAATACATGAGCCATGATCTACACTTATTGGAGAACAAATATAATCCCTTATAGTCCCACACTGTTTTGTGTTGATAAGTAGAAAATTAACAGATCATGAAATTATGAATCATCATCACAACATTTCATTGCAATAGTTTTTGAAGTCTTTGAGTCTGGACCAAAGTAGTGAGCTGATGGATGAGGCCCTTAACATGAATAAGATGCTGCTAGCATGACTTATACCTCCAACAGAGTTTTGGAGCCTTCTTGTACACTAATAATGTTGATCTTAGATGTTTAAATTGCAGAGAGAATCCTGATGCTGAAGATGGCAGCTCTGTTAAACTGTCTGTGCAGTGTCTTCCACCCAGTGTTGGCAATTACAAAGGAGTTCTTGTCGGCCAAATTGGAACCTGACCATGACAAAAGAAAATAAAATGAAATCTTAAAATCTCAAACCATATCCTTGATCAGGATTTGATGACACCATTTCAAAAACAATTCAAGAGCTTGCTATTGTCACAAGAAAAGCTCTTGGTATGTTGCCCTTGAAAAGCAAAACAGAATTGACTAGTGTGCGTTCTCTGTATTTAACACACTACAGTATGACTACTTATCTGTTGCATTTTTCTGTTTTCAATCATTTACCAAAGAAAACACATTGTAGCTTTTTATCAGACACCATTCTACCAAACTCTAACTTCAGTTTGGGTGACTGCTGTGTGTCCTCCTCAGGTAGATGGGGAGTGACAGATGGTCTTTAAAGATGCACTAATGACTTTTGATTAAATGGTTTTGCATTCGCTGCGTTGTATGTACAGAATATTATCTAATATAATATTATAATATTACCAATTCTACACTGCCCCTCAGTCAAAATGAACTTCCATGCTTAAGAACACCAGTCTGGTTTTACAGCCTCATTAACCTGTTTCCAGCCACAACAGCAGCAGGCAGCTATTAAGTGAAAAACCTTGAATTAGCCCACTGAATGCGACCTGCCCATCACAGCAGACAGACAACAAAAGTAATTAGCTGTCGAACATGGTAAAGCATTTAGCTGTTAGAGTCAATAGTTTTCTCAGGAGCTGGTGGAGACCAAAATAGGCTGAATCAGTACAACTCCAGTGGGATCTGCTGTGGTCAAAAACTCCACCACCAGCACTCACTTCTTTTATATCTCCATTTTTAAGAACTTGATTTGATCTCCAGCAGATAATGTGTGTGTGAAACCATCCCAGCTGATTCTTTAACCACCTCTGTGTCCTCTGTGTGTCCCTCAGGCCCGTACGACAACAGGACGGTGTATGAAACGCTGGACATCGGCTGGCAGCTGCTGCGAATCTTCCCCAAGGAGATGCTCAAGAGGATTCCTCAGAGCACCCTGGCTGAGTTTTACCCCAGGGAGTCTGCTGCCCGTCACTGAGGCACACTAAGGGATGCTCTGGTTCTGGCCCCACTCACCTGTCTACCCACCATCCTCCTCTCTTTAGTTCTCTTATCATCTCATCCTGCAGCCCTGCATTCAGTTAGCTCGGAGGCTGCTGCTGTCAAGCTGTCACTCATCCCAAAGCTCACCTCCTCTTTCCCCACTGTTCTTTTCCACTAGTTCATCCTCTTATGAATTGTCTTGCCCCAACACCAACTGACCTCCCTCCTGCCCCACCCTGAATGAGAACAGGGCAATAATCCCCCCTTCTCTAGATGTACTGTAGCTTAACTGTGTCCAGAAGTTGTGTATGGAAAGTGTTTGTGCTTGTAATGTCTATAATTGATTGAAAAAACGTGAACATATCCTTTAAATTAGTTACTGCTGGATCCCCTTCTTTTGTTTTTTTGTTTTTAATAACTGCTATGTAATATCCATCCCCCAAGAAAACCAAGAGGTTTACAAGAGAAGAAAGACATGTATGTGTATATATAAATATATATCGGAGTGCTTGTCAAGATAACAAATGCCCTAAAGTACAATGCTCCTGCAGCCGGTACCGGGTGATACAGTTGTGATACAGGGTCAGAAATATTGATTCAAGCTAACTGTCTTTTTGTAAACTAAAGACACTTTGAATATTTGCTAAACAACACAAACTCACATATTCACAAACTGAACATCATCATGAATAAGTCACCAAACCGGTGTTGACCTGGGAGTGATTTTGTAGTTGAATGTTTGTCCTCTCCTTACGTATTAACAAACTGCTGTGTTTTATTTTCATGTCAGTGGCATTAAGTTGGCCGTTCCTCAGATTTCATGTCACCTTTCCCAACAATCTGAGGAAAGTCCAACTTGGGTCACAAGAACAGAGTTCAGATGTTTACTGTATATTGCTTCTAGTCCTCTGACTTTTTCGGACTTTTTTTGCACCCACTTGCTTCCCCACCTGCGCTGGAAAGGATACAGTGGATGTTTAAAATTATTTATGTTTTGCTGTTGGATTTATGTTGCAAAAACAGATATAAGAGTATATTAAACATTCCCATCTGTCTGCAGAAATTAATTCCTTGTTGTGCAACAGTACTGGTTTTGTGCATTTGTGTCCATGAATAAATTAAATTATATGAGTAAGCTGTTGTCTCATCATTCAGTGCATACACTGTATGTCAGTCATAGATTCCTCCTCAGGTTGTCTATCAGCCTCTTTTGCCAGTGTCATCTGTGATGTGACAGTCACGTGAAACCCCACTTTAGTCCCATCTAACTTTATGTGAAATGTCTGTGGTAATGGTTAAGAACTTCACATGTGTAACTACATAATTGATTGTTCCATATTACCTGCTATAAGCTAATGATGAATGTTGGAACTGCAGGTGCAGTCTATTGTTATGGTGCAGTCACTTAATTCATAGTTTGTTTAAAACGCTGGTCAAAGCTCCACAAAGCAGCTGAGAAAATCTGTTCTGAAATGTTGAACATAACTTGTAAGTAGTTCATGTAAATCAAATTTAATTCAGCATAATGAAACAAGGTGTTTCTGAACAGCTTTGTGGGTTAAACATGAATTCATGTCCAGTTTTTGACACAACCTAAGCTTTCTTAGCAGCAGAGGATCTGACTGCAGCTCTACAGAAACATAATGATCTACAGATACCATTATCAGCTTCTGTTATCTGTCAAGCTCTTCTTTGTATTCCCAACCATTTAAGATCAAATGTCTACTCCAAGCTTTTCTGAGCTTTCAGTCACACCTTGTGGCTCAGGTGTCAAGGCTCTTAAAAAGCTCACAAGAAAAGCTTTGAGCTGGGATTGCTTTTGTGAAACACAAGATGCGTGCTGATTTTCCAGTGAATACAAATATCTTTTGCAGAATCAGACTTGGAAAACTGCAGTCCAAAGATTTCAGATTTAACTGTCTAACTGATGATAGTTCAGCCTCAAAATGATTCAGCTGAATGTGTATTAAATGTGCCAAAGACCTGAGTGTGAAGAACAGCAGCTGCAAATGAGCACAGCTGACTGGGTGTGCTCTCTCTCTGTTCTGTTTGGATTGTGCTGTGTGTCCGTGTACAGGTCCATCTACCTTACAGGTGTGTCGCGAGGAAGCACTTCCTGTTGAACTTTGTGTTCAGCTTGTCGTTATGGCTGCAGAGGAGCTGGAGAAAGTCAGTGTCATCACAGACCTGACCAACCAAGGTAACTTTGCTTTGAGTGTGTTTTCTGTGGGTCCATGCAGCTCCTGGCTTCTGGTGTGAGTTCCCTGTGGTGAAACAGCTCGTGGAGCACTTGCTATGGACGCATGGTTAAAGGGTAGTTTGATCAGCAGATAAAGGCGGTTTTATGTCCGTAAAAGCTCATCAGGCTCTTGATGTCAGCTGGTTAGAACCTGCTCTGGTGGAGGGGAGAGGGCAGTTACATGTAAAATGTCAACTTTCACTCTACTTTTATCGAGGCACAGTCTATTGTAATGTCCTTATGATGATGTTTGCTAACTTCAGCTTCAAGGCCAAAGTCCAGGTAGAGTGGGAGGACTTTGCTGTTACTCTGGCTGTTACCCTTTTTTTAGTAAAGGATAGTAGAGTAAAGATGAGTTTAAAACTTGACTTGAAAGAGTCTCACAAGAGGTAAAAAGAAATCAGACCTACCTCAAGGCCCCAAGTTAGTTGATATCATGCCTTTATATCACTATTTTCTGTTCAGTTGGTGATCCAGCCTATACCACAGAGTGACTTTAATGAACATCCACATGAAGGTGGCAGTCTACACTATCAAGAAACACTCAAGAACAAATTCAAAGCACTGTGCCTTTTTAAGATAACACTGTTGAGCCATAAAAGCTCTTAATGGCCAACAGAAATGCAGTACACTTACACATTACTCGTTTTTTAAATCTTTTTTTTCTCTTTCTCTTTCAACTCTTTGTCATCTGAAGTCATGTTTCCAACTAATGTGATTATCAGCAAGTGGCCTGTTTGTTCACTGGTTTCTATCTGCAGGGTGTCTGTTGTTTTTCTGACTTACTCTCTGTTGAGTATTTTGTCAGGGCTTGGTTGGAGTTGTTGTTATTTGGGATGTTTGACCTTCTTCCACTTCTCACAGCAGTAGTTTGATCTTATTTTTGAGTTTCACTCCCTGTGGATGAATTTCAGGTATCATGCCCTCCCTGTGCCATCTGTGTGCATGATGTACCGAGACGCACCGACCGAGTGTGGACTGGTTACTGTTTCACATGAAGTGGGTGTGCAGATTTGCATTGTGGGGACTGGATGGACAGATAACATTTGAAAGAGCAATGAGAAAGATCCTTCTTCTCGGCCAACCAATCATGTGACAACACTCAGTCATTCAGTCAGTTAGTCACAGTGTCACAGTGACAGACTGCCACATCTATGAGGCTCGCTCTCACACAGAAGTTAGTTTAACATAAAGTGTACAAAGAATAAAATGAATAGTTTGTTGTTTGTTCTATGTTGTTGTTGTTTAGCATGTATAGTATAAATGGACAAATTTCATATAAACATCCTTGTGGTGTTAAGTGACAATGAAATGAGCCCTTGAATCTCTTGTTACAGTAAGAAAACTGTTAAACATTTACCTGTATCTCTGTAAAATACAGGCCACTCATTATATTTATCGTTACATATAATTACATTTATCATAGAAAGCAGTTCTCCTTATTACTGTAGTTACACCCAAAGCAAATATTCAGACAATCAGAGTGTTACTCAACATTATTCAACATCCCTTACATCCCTATAATAGTCAGATGACACAGGAGACAAGCTGCACTAGTCACCAAATGAGAAGTTATCACATGCTGGAGAAGTTCCTACTTTTAAACCAGTGTGATGTGAACTCTGTGTTCTTCACTGACTGATTTTCTGATGAATATGGCTTACTGGCATCCTTTGCTCCCTGCAGCCCTGCAGGAGTATGAAGGCCTGCAGAGGAAGCATGAGACAGCAACGCTGGAGGTAAGTGTTAATGTCTGTCAGGGCTCACTGCATGTCTGATGACATATAGAGCTTCAGCCTGGTTCTGCTTTCACCACTGATAATAGGATGACTGTCATATACAGTAGTTTAGTTACAGTAACAGTAGAAGCTGCAGTACTGTAGGATCACTATACAGTTACTGTAAAAGTACTGTAGTAGTTGGTAGCTGTTGGGCCTCTGTTGCCACGTCTGTAACAAAGATAGAAGTGGTGTGACATTGTTACCACAGTGCAGGGAGGAGGCTGGGATGGATGGGTCAACATGGTGACTTTGACTTGGCAGCCCAGTGTTTGCTTCTCATACCAGCAGTTCATTTAGGTTTGACCACATTCTTACCTTTAACCAAGAACTTTGCCTAAACCTAACCCAGTCCAAGCAGCGTATTTATCTTGCCTTTATTTAGCCAGGAACGTCTCTTCAAGATACAATATCTCTTTGTCCAGAGAGTCCTGGTCAAGATAGCAGCTTAACTACGGTGGTAGCAGATCAGAAAACAATCAATAGGTACTGGTTATTTTGAACTGGTTTGGAAAGCAGTGAAAAGTGATGTCATCACATTAGAAAACACTCAGACATGCATGGTTCCTTTGGAAGGCCATGAAAAGGTACTTGTTTCATGTAGAAGACTTCCTCAGATGTGTTTCTATATTGAATTTAGGAGGATATTGGAAGCAGTGAAGAAGTCACAAAACAGTCTTAGAATCAAAGCACTCTACTACTCTACAAGTACTATACTATTCTATACTGTATATTATATTATATTATATTATATTATATTATATTATATTATATTATATTATATTATATTATATTATATTAT
>JBAJHX010000033.1:1385955-1397117 GCA_037176925.1 Amniataba percoides | reverse complement strand
ACACACACACACACACACACACACACACACACACACAAACACACACACACACACACACACACACACACACACACACAGATGATGGAGCTTGATAGTTGATAGTGCAGCTCTCCAGCTAGCAGTCTGTGTTCTGTACTGTGGACCATGTGTTTTTAAAAACATTGTCATGTCCCTTAAAATAAGTTATTGCCAAATTGATTGATTAGTTTTTAGACTGATCTGGTATCATGTGCCATATTACCAAAATAATCCAAAAATTTCAAATGATGTTCTGAGAGTGTGTAACTTAGACCACAAACTTTAGGATAAATTCGAGTATGTTAAATTGTAATAACATTAAAGAAATGGTTCTTTCGTTAAGGTCCTGCCTTTCTTTGTCTAGTGCTGACAGAGTGTGTTGTAAGCTGTGAAAGAGGCGGGACTCCAGGCTTAATCCCATGACCTCTCAGGTCAGCTGTGCTGCCCCCAGTGCCTGACACCACAGGGGTTAACAGCTTCCATCCCACCACAGGCGGACAGGTGTTTAGTTGACCTGCTCATGTGTGATTCTTCACATTCCTGGCATTGCTCCGTAGAGCTGCACTACTGGTATTCGTAGTGTTGTAGTCTGTGTGCCCTTAAATCCTTCTCATCTAATCAACTGAACAAAGCACTGTGTGGAGGTGATGCATAAGTTTTACCAGGGGCCAACTTATGGGGCTGTCCCTAATGTCTTTACATGTCAAACTTTAGATCACCACGTGGAGCGGATGGTTTAACTGACACTGAAAAACAAACAGAAGACTTGAATTTATTGTGAAACATTTGCAGGAAGGACATTTCAGTTTCAGTCTTTGCTCTGCAGTGAATGTGGTTTTATGTGAGTAAATAGATTTGTTGAACTGCAGACCGTAGCTGTGATTCTGTGGAATATTTTGCAGTAATTTGTTCTACATCTGCTTTCTTGAAGCCGAACGACCTCTATAAGATCTGCCTTGTTTTAAAGCCTTAATTCTTCAACTGAGGTGAACGCAATCAGGATAGCGATGGGCTGGTTAATGACTTTGGGGAGTGTGTGACTGTGGGAGAGCAAGTCTCCTGCACACGATTGGCTGAAAGCAAGAATGATGTCAAGTTATCCAGTTTCAGGTCTGTCTGGTATCAGACACACACATTTTGATACAGTATGTGCCAAATACACACAAAGCACACTGAGGATTCAGCCATCATAACATAAAATCATGACCTCACTCTGTTTTGAACTGACATCACTTAAAATGTACCACGAAAGCGTGAATGTGATGGTATGGTCATCTACCACATGGCCATGTGTCACACCTGTGGACAGACAGACAGAGCACAGCACAGTATGCCTCTGCAAAATCATGAATAGAAATGAATGGCATTGAAATGTGTGAATTAACACCTCTGTCACAGTATCAGCAAAAAGCAGAACATTGAAAAACTTCCAAAGTGTCGAATGAGGGAATGAAACCCTAAAAGAATAAAGTGAAATAATACCTGATGATGGTTATGCACAGTCCAGCACAGAGCGGAGTGTGAGAGCATGAAGTTTAAGGCCTGAGATAAACAGCCACTCTGACGAAACATCCTGCAGACAGACACAGATGAAAGAGCAGGGGAGGAAATACATCATTAGAATAGTTTATGTTAAAAAAAACATTCACATGCAGTCATTTCATTCAGAGTCAAGCTAGAAATGAAACCAACTGTGCTTTCTTAGTGTAAATCCATGGATTTACTGCTTGTAACATTCACACACAGAAGCACTATGATAAAACCTGTACGGAGAGAAAGAAGCAACACAGGCTTTGCCTCAGCAGTCACCTTCTCACACAGCTCATTAACTCTAACCCTCAAATCAAATGGCAGCAGATATTTTCAGTCAGTCTGAATAGGTTTGCAGTGAAAGCAGCATTTTAGTCAGGGGAGTCCCTCCTCTAATGAGTCCTTACTTAAACAAAGGCGGGACTGAGGGTGCCTGTGTTTTGTCACAGAGAAAGTCTGTAGTGTTTCACAAGGAATTCTTGGAAAGCTGCATCGGAGAGGTGGGGGTGTCTTGTGTGCAAGTATCAGACGTTCCTCATGTAGATTGAACTTTAGCATTCATCTGCTCTCCTCACATGTTGTGTGAACCTGATTGCCGGTGCCACTGCTCCCCAAATACTCAAAAAACAGTTTAAACAGCTGCAAATGTCTTTTTACTACCAAAAGCCTCATCTCACCACTTCAGAGCTCCCTCACAGAAATGTAGCCTTCAGTATTATTTGTAAGGAATGAATGATTTTAAAATGTTTCCTGCCTCAGCTAGCCCTCTCACAGTAAAATACATTTATTATTGATGGGGTAATGTGAGGCCGGGCTCTTACAGGTACCCTGGCTTGTTGTTCATGAAGCAAACATGACTCATCTTTTCTACTATTTAAAGGGGATTTAATCCATTTGTTATAGAAAATTGCCAGACTGATCCCTGTAACGGCGCCTCAGTTAGGGGTTCGGCACTTCACTCTAGAGAATCTCTGTAGTGCTCAGGAAGTGAACTAGCACCTGTAGGCCAAACTGTATGTGCTCACCGGCCAAGTTCCTATGGACTGAGCATTAAGGACATTTTTATGAAAAATGTCAGTCATTAAAGCAAGACTGAAACTTTTCAAAGATGTAATACAAATGAAATGTGCCCATAAGCAATAAACCTCAGAGTTTGGTCTTGATTTGGTCTTACTTGGCTTATGTCGAAGTAACTTAATATCTCTGATGTTGTGGAGGTATGATGCTGAATCAACATCTCTTCTTTGGTTTTCTGATGGTTATGTTATGTTTAAACATCATTATCCTGTCACTGCCACCTTAGGGTGCAGATGTTATTTGTTTTTACTACTACACTTCATAAAACACTTATTATTTTTTGTATGTTGTTCTTGGTCAGGTTGGTACTGGTATGGAGAAGCAGATCAATTTTACATTTATATACAGTAGTAAGAATTTGTGTTCATTGTGATTGTCAGTCACTGAACAAGCTAAAACACACTGGGACATACTGAAACCCACACTGCACAAAGCAGAAAAGCTACGTCCTCAGCCAGATAAATGAATACAACTGCAGGTTCGGTTGAGTCCTCAAGTCCGCAATTCGTGGTGCTTAAATGGGAGTTTGAGCTGGTAAATTGTAATTGAGCTGACATCTTCCAATGTCCTAACAGTTTCAAAAGTGTGTATTTCACTAATACAGGCTTAGTGATCTGTGGTGCATGTATCAATCAACTTGTCTCCTCTCAGGCGTTGGGAAGGTGGGGACCCTGGTGTGTCCAATCAGAAGACTCCAACCACAATCCTGCTGACTCCAGACAGGAAGTTCCACAGTTTTGGCTATGCGGCACGTGACTTCTACCACGACCTGGACCCCAGCGAGTCCAAACACTGGCTCTACCTGGAAAAATTCAAAATGAAGCTCCACACCACAGCAGTAAGGATACAAACATACTGAAAACACACAGTGACACAGTGCACAGCCGTTCTCCAGACAAGCAAGCCAGGCAGCAATGCAAGCACACACATTCCTCAGCACCCAGTGTCTCACCTTGTTTGCAGTTTGGTGAGTCTGAGCTGACACTGCAGCACACTGCTGACTTCTTCTGTTTTTCCTGGCAGCTGTTTCTGCCTGTAGGTGTTGGCCTACACTCCCTTACTGCCTATAATTATCTGCAGGAAACGATGATGGTGCTGTTACCATCAGCAGTGTGCCTCTGTGTCTGCTGTGGTGTTTTTATCAGACACCTTAGCAGTATCAGAGCAGTTTTAGCTAGTCTTTTATCATAATCAATCAATCAGAGCTGGCCCAGTCACCTCTTTTTTATCTGACCACAGACACTTTATATTAACAGGTTTTATTCTGCTATACTGAGGCTAATTTCAAAATAGTGGTGAATGTTTATTACAACCTATAACATGAACACATTGGAAGAAATGAACTACTGCACATAATGCACATAATTCCATACATTTCAAAATGTTCAGAGGAAAGGTCACTTGGCCACCCAAATATAAAAAGAATCATCCTCTGCTGACCATGAATATTTTATAGCAGTCTGGCTGCTGGCTGCTGAGATACACTGCTTTAAAGTGCTGGATCAGTGATTCATTAATGACCAACTGACTGACCAGAACCATCGTCGTTAGACGCTGCCTATGGGTCAGAAATATGGATACTAAGCAGTGCCAAATATCAGCAGTATGTCTGATCCACACGAAATATGGCTGAAAATGTAAATACAAATCAAGACCTCTTCACACAATGGATACGTTTGTGTGCTCTTCTCCAAATGCAGTTTGACTTTATGTCATTCACTCATCTCTAATTCTGGCTTTTTCTCCCTGCAATCAGAATCTGTCCATCGACACAGACCTCCATGCAGCCAACGGGAAGCGAGTAAAAGCTCTGGATATCTTTGCATATGCATTAGCCTTCTTTAAGGAGCAAGCTTTAAAGGTAACACACCTCTGTCAGTACTCACTTCTCGTGTTGAATTAAACACTAAATGTATTTTTCATTTGGATAATCTCATATAATCACTGCATGTTCAGTTTGTTGTGCTAAACTCACTAGTGCAGGTGGTACTTTGTGACATAATGAATAGTTCAAAGAACATAGAATTCATCAATAGGGCTGAGTATCCCACAATAACTATACTAACCCTACTCCGAGGCCTCTAATCTGTATCTGTGTTTGACTCCTGCAGGAGCTGAGTGATCAGACAGGCAGTGACTTTGACAACAACGATGTGAGATGGGTGATCACTGTTCCTGCCATTTGGAAAATGCCTGCAAAGCAGTTCATGAGGGAAGCTGCCTATAAGGTGGGCTGAAACTTTCATTCACATGTGCACATCAGTTTGGGAAAAGGCTGACTCCAAATCTTAAAGGAAATTGTGACCATATAGTGAGAATAGCTGAAGACAGGATGGGCCGTGATGGTTGGGTTAAAATAATGTCTGTGTCTGTTCATTCATCGTAGACAGAAAGGTGGATGCTCAGTGCTGCCACACAGTAACCAGCACACACACATACAGTGACCTCCAGACTGTGGTAAAGGACACAGGGAGTGAGTCAGACAGTGTAGAGACACAAAGACACAGAGAGGAGAAGGAAGGAGGCAGACGTGCAAAGTGATAGAAACACACACATAAACACTGCAGTTTACCACAGGACTGAGCAGCTAACACACCTTACACCTCTCAAACAGTGTGAAGGGTCAGTCTGTGATAGTGCACATTTAAATCCACCTTACAGGGCCTTTGTAATGTGTAAGTGTCAGTAATGCTTCTGTGCTGGTTTAACTATATTCAATCATTTAAGTGCCTGATAACTATGAAACAAGTCTCATTTATAAGCAGCTGCAATAATGTTGAGACTTTAGAACAGGACTGATGAGATCCACCATTTGATTCTGTTGGATGCTGTCTGGTTATCTAGTTCTGTTTTGAAGATGCAGTAACGTTAGCTCACTGTCTGTGTATTACATTACATGAGTTATAATGTGTTTAGGCAGTGTAATGATTGTAGGGAGTGGTTCTTTCAGACCAGTCACTCTTGCTTTTGTTCTAGTTTAAGATGTTTTTCAGTCATCCATAAATAGATTTTAGAGGTTTAAAAGGATTAAAGGGTCCTTTATATAGAGTTGGGTTCCACCTACACTTCGTTGCAAATTATACTTTAAAGATTATCTCTACCAGTGGTTTCACTAGAGACTGGAGAAAGGCTCTTCATATGAAGGGTCTGCTGTGTGTTTCAGTAGCAAACAGATGGTGAAACAGTCAGACAGCTTGGAATAACACCTAGCTGTCAGGGCAGGTAGTGAGATCTTCTTATTTTTATGTATTAGGGTTTAAGATATAAAAGACTGATTTAGGGTCATTTCTATTTCTGTTATAGTATCCATTCTACATGGGCCAGCAAAGGACTATTACTGCTAGTTTTCAGTGTTTCAGTGGGTTTTCAGTGCTTGCACTCTAGTCAAGGGTCCTCACAAGCAGAGGATTTTAAAAATATGTTAGTCTCCTCAGACCATTTAGTCAGTGGGGTCACCTGGGTGTGAAAGAAAGAGGGAAGAGGCTGGAGAAGGAATGGTGTATGTGTGTGTGTGTGTGTGTGTGTGTGCGTGTGTGTGTGTGTATGTGTGTGTGTGTGTGTGTGTGTGTGTGTGCGTGTGTGTGTGCATGTGTGCACTTGAATATGATTGTGTGATGTTGCATTTTCTAAGAGAGAGTGGATGAAAGTTATAAACCTGTTTTTCTCTTTGGCATTGAGAGTCATATGATGATAAGAGATTCCATTTTATTAAAAAATGCTATAAATGACTGCTGCACAAACACAAGTGAGTCTGAATACATCTGTTCATGTAGACGACCTGCATGATTGCTAATGGACCTCAACATTGCAAAGGAAAAACATCAGTGCTGTCATCATACAGATTTTACTTTTGCTATTTTAGTTTTGGAGTTTTATAGTATTATTGTTGACCAAAGGTTCTTGCCTGTTGGAATACAAATGACAATATTTTTGCATTTGTCCACAGATGTGAGAGTCTCTCATTTAGCTGTGTTGATCAGAGAAGTGGGTGCATCCTTTCTAAACTCAGCCACTAATGACTTACTAGCAGACTTAAATTATTGCCTGACTTCTTTCATATTTGGGTAAGACTCTAAACGGAGTAATTCAAATGCCAATCAAGCCTTCAAGACCTGATCTTGAAAAAGTAGGATTATTTAAATATAAGAATAATAGGAAAGGATACAAAGAAAAGGATAATAATCCAGCATCTAATGTCTCCTCTACGCTGTAAACAGACTTCCTGTGGCTTATCAAATCATTTTTGCCAATGTGATTATTCTCCTTCCGTCTGATCATGTGTGATCTGGAGTCAGGATGTGGTTAGCCTAGCTTAGCATGAGGGCCAGAGGCAGGAGAAAACACCTGAACATAGGAATTCTTTTTAAAAGGTAACTTGAATGTGAAATCAGCACATGAACAGAAATGTAAAAATGTGCTTTTACAAGGTATTTACTTTGACTATTTTTGACAAATGAACAAATTAAGTAGAATTTCACTGAAAGGGACATCAATAGTGCAAAGCGTTCTGAGATAAATGTGATTACTGCAGCAGATTATTTAATGCATATAAAGTGAGTGTATGTGTATGTTTGTGTTCATCAGAGTGACAGCCTGTGGAGAGAAAAACTTAAACTTAACTCTGAAATCTGAAGTCAAATCAACACATGCACATTTTTGATTTCTGAGTTGTGTTCGTGCTGTCCAACAACATCATCCTTTTGTCTGGTCACATCTCTGGTGAGCATGCTGAGGGAGGAGGAGGAGAGGAGGAGGGATGCAGAGAGAGGAGGAGAGTTATTAGCTGTCATCTGCAGTGGAGCTGGAGGGAAGGATGCAGGACGAGCTGACAGAGAGATGATGTGAGTTTAATATGAAGACAGAAAGACAAAGGGAAAGCCGGCGCCTGCAGTGACTCAGCATCAGGCAGTGTGAAGTGACTGATGGAACCACATGAACCACTCCTCCTCTGATCACATTATCCATTAGTTCTCCTGAGGCCATGACACAACCCACAGCCTTTTCTCCTCACTTTATTTATTGCTCTATGATGACTTAAAAGTGTGCGTTCCTGTCTGTGTTCTGCCCTTGTGTAGTCTGGTCTGGTGTCCCGTGAAAACCCAGAGCAGCTGATCATCTCCTTAGAACCCGAGGCAGCATCAATCTATTGCCGCAAGCTCCGTCTCCACCAGATGGTGGACCTGGGCGCCCAGACCACCCAGAATGGCTTCAGCCCCACTGACAACGTGGGCAGTGGAATGACCCAAGGTATGCAGCATCAACACTGCCAATGTTTCCAACCAGCGTTAGTGCAAATGATGACAACAAAATGCTAACGTATGCATTTATTTCATTTACATCAACCATTGCAAATATTGGGAGTTGGTTTTTGGAGATAAGCAGTTGGTAGCACTGATGCACAAGTGAGGTGTCACCATTAGAAAGGTGGAACAAGATTATGTAGGTAAAATACTTTTAAATCTGTTTGCATTGCAATTTACTGAATTTTATTTATTGACTCTGATAAACTAAATATCCCACCTTCTTCATGCTAAAAACTGTTGTTGATGATGTTTTTTTCATCCAATCAAGGACAGTCAAACCCAGCAGTGACATCAGCTTTAGCTCAAATACCTTGATAATGTTTTCATACAGTATTTAGGAAATATTTCCTTGGCAGCATTAGTATTGACTTTGTACCTTATTGTTTTTCCTCCTGTTTTTCCTTCTGTAGTTTCTCCAGGTCATGGTAAACATGCTCTCTATTTAAATTCACACAGGAAATGCATGATGGGACAAAGGCACAGTGATGTAGTTTTTTTTAACTCTCACACTGAACTTGCTATTGCTTCTTTTATGAGATTCTGTCCTACTCAAAAAACATGCATTGATTCATAATGGGAAGAAATTATATCCCTGTTATTATTCTTTTTACAGGGCCCAAATTTCACATGTTTTCAACTGTAAACTGACATCAATATAAAGCTGGCAGGCTCTCATGTCTATGGATGGAGTTTATCTAAAAACTGTTAACATCATAGTAGTATGCAGTTATTAGTGTGATAAACTGGTAACATCATACATATTTGTTTTATAAAAGATGATGACATTGCTTAAGAACATTTTAACATTTTATTTCTTCAATGAGAGTTTATCAAGTCACAGTTTCAAAAACGGACCAACACTCAATATTGCTAACAGTATTTATGCACACTGACAGAACAAATTTAGTTACAGTATATCAATAGCAGGTAGTGGTTAACAAATAGACTGAAAAATAGACTGTACTACTTGTATCTGCTCACTGTTCTCTGGCTAAGCTAAAACAAATAGACATAATGTTTCAAAGCTAATCCCAGGCTGTCAGCTGTTTTTACCAGCATGTGAAGCAGCAACAGCAAATACCCTCCTCTCACTCCTCTTTCCACAAGTCTGTCACACTTTTGGACCAGTGTTTCTGTTCATCAGCACCTTCACAAATGTGGATTTACAAGCTTCCTCTCTTGTTTGGAGAGACTGTGACAGTGTATCAGATTCACCTGCATGCAAACAAGATAAATGCAGCTCCGACAGGTTGATTTTTTGTTACCAAAGAAGAAAGAATATGAGACTTTATAAATGTTTTCATTTGTTCTTTCCCTCTTTTTTATTCTCTCAGACTGGATTGTGTTTGGTCATGTTGAAAGCCTTTCAGGATATTTTCCAGGAAGTGTCTTCATGTGAATCTTCTGGATGTGTGTGCACACAAACTGTTGTTAAAATATTTTATCTTTTTAATGATAAAATGAGTCTGCTAAGATGCATTAATCTTGCGTGTATGTATGCATGTAGGTGTCTGTGTGTATGTATGCATGTAGGGATGTTGTGTGTGTGTGTGTCTGTGTCTGTACCTGTGTGTCTGTGTGATAAATGAAAACTAGAGATTACAGACCAAGGTCAAATTAGTCAGAGAATGCTGTAAACATTGAGCACATTGTCTTATTTAATGTGCACCAACATGTTGTAAGCCTTTAAATTACTACCAGAAACATGTTTTTGATTGAATACTTCCAGTGACTGTGGTGCCCCAGGAGCTAAAGTGGGAATTACAATTGTGAAAGCTGTGATCAGTGGGCAAAGCAGTCTAATAACAAACTAGAGTTAGCTTGAAAGCAGCTTTACAGCAGCTACGGTGTTTGTCTTTAACCAGCCAGTTATGTTCATGACTGCAAAGCCCTCCTCAGGGCCTATAGCTTACAACTACTGTCCATTTAAACATTTACACTCCATTCAAAAAAAGCTCTTGAATTTCTTCCTTGTAATGCTCTTTATGCTGGACCCCCTGTTACCTCTGAACTCCTGCAGCTCCACATTTCCACAGAGTCACCACAGCACACACTTTCAGCTCAGAGCGCTCAGACTTCTGCAGCGGCCGTGTTCAGGCCTCTGTTCTTCTCTCCCTTTAGTTTGCTTTGTTAATGGGTTAACTGCCTTGGTTTGATCAGACTTTAACTGTCCTTTTGTTAGGTCTGCTGTCTTTTTATAATCCACAGTACCTCACTCAGTTTACTGTACTTTATCAATAAATTCATTGTAAATGAATGTTATAGATTTTTAGCTACTGTGGTGTAATATTTCCGCTTTAGTCATTCATAAGGAGACAGTATTCTGCTTTGTAACTTCTCTGGATGTCTGTAAAAGACACAGTGTGCTTTTTTGTTTACCTTGTAGACTCAGTAAGACACCTTACCTGAGCAAAGATGCAAAGGTTGAGGCGGAGCAGAGCATGAGAGCAGCCTGTAAGACAGGAGCAAAGCTTTCACTCCTCCTGAATGTTTCAATTCATCCTGTTAAACAGTACATGTGCAATACAATGCCAGGTTGTCATTTTGCATCGTAAACTTCAAATGACCTAAAATATGGACCTATTAAATTCTTTTTTATACTTTCAGCTATTTTTTCAACCCTATTTATATATCCAATAAGTGGAAATGACCATGGCGATACTCCTTCAGTCTAAGCTGTGTGAGCTTATATTTCTAAATGATACAGTGAGCATGGAGGGGAGTCACAGTCTCTAAGACCATTTTCAACTGCTGCTTTTGTACTTTTGACTCTCCCATAATGAGCGTTCCCACTGAAACACCCTCTGTCTGATATGTTTCACTGCACATGTTACATCTGTCGTTTAATGTCTCCAAAACAGTCATGCCCCTCCTGATATTTCTTTGTAGTGTATGTGTTCATTTGATTCCACAGATTTTAGAAGATTCTAAGGGACATGTTATAATTAACCCTGTAAAGCCCAAACCATGAAATAATTGCCAGAAAATTCAAGTTTTTAACTGAGGTGTTTATTTGACCTTCTAACAAATGAAAAAAGTCATATCAATGTGCATATATGAGTTTTATTATATTTATTACTTGTGTAATTTTTGCTACATTCTGCATTTTTATTTATTTTTGTTTATTTTGTATTTTCCAGAATTTGTTATATATATATATATATATATATATATATATATATATATATATATATATATATATATATATATATATATATGAGGTATTAGAGAGAG
>JBAJHX010000033.1:1366183-1385832 GCA_037176925.1 Amniataba percoides | reverse complement strand
GGGGTTTGTATATATATATATATATATATATATATATATATATATATATATATATATATATATATATATATATATATCAGGTATATTCAGGAAAGAAAATATCACACTGGTGATGTTGAGGTCTCAAAAAGTCATTTATCAAATATGATAGGCTTGGCATTAAAGGGTTCATCTGTTCTATGGATGTATGGTTGTTGGAGGTAACTGCTGTGCAGTTATTTGATGTTGGAATGTGAGGCTGATGTCATTTTACTGTAGACCTCTCTCACATCCTTTCCCAAGCTAATGGAAGTTGGATAGTTGTCCTTCCTTCTGTATTGTTTCCTCTGTGTGAGAGGAAGTGTCCCTCTGACACTAACTTCTGCCAGCTCTTCCTGCTATTAACCAGTCAACCTCAGGTCACATGGCTTCACTGTGCTACAGGTTGAATAGCCTGTAGATGTTTACTTCAGATAAGTAAACCTTTTTATAGAGATTCTCTAAGTATTTATAGAAAACCATCTTTACAGAGACACTTTTACTCATTCAGCTGTTTACTGTTTAAAGCGTGAAGACTTTAGAGACTAATATTCATTCCCCTTCTTGTTCATGGACGTGGATTAAGAGCCAGCTGGGTTCTGGGAATGTGTTTAAAAAAAAATCAGAGGTATTATTTCTACATATACTATATATGTGGTGAACAGGTAAATCAACTATTCATGACTCACTGGAACCCACATGTTCTTTAAAAGATTCCTCACAGATTGCTCAGGAGTCTGTAGGAGTGTGACTTGTACACAGTGTTGGTACATGTGCATCTCAGCATGTTTCACATGCCACTGTATATGAGCTGTAAAGCTTCACACAGCAGCGCTTCACGCCTTCATCACACTCACCACAGCATTCTCTCTCTGTTAACAACCAGCTAAGGAGCATATCCGTCGCAACCGGCAGAGCCGCACCTTTTTGGTGGAAAATGTCATAGGGGAGCTCTGGTCGGAGCTGGAAGAAGGTAGAGTCTGTCTCTTCTTTTACTCATCTGTTGTTATTTCATTTCCTTCTTCCTTTTGGGTAAATGCTTTTGCTGTTTCCTTTGGTGGCAACCTGTCATTAGTTACTAACTTTAGATTTTAGATTCTGGAACAAATAGAGCATGAACTAAAACAATATGAAGATCTGTAGAAAAAGTGGGATTTGAAAAGTAGTTCAGACCGGTGAAAAACAACAACAGGCAGATGATCAGACAGGTGGCAAACTGTCAGGCTGGTTACACTTCTTTAGATGAGAAAATGAGGGTAAACAATAAAACTTTAACCCAAACTTTCTGTAACTACCCATCCTCTTTGTCAGCTCAGACTTATTTCTTATCAGAGTTCAGCAGATTTTCTGTTTGGTTTTCCTGAGCAGTGGGCCATTATAGGCAACATTTCAGTGTTGTTATCTCTCATAGAAATGATGGTCAGAATTGTAATATAGCTAAATTCCTTAATGTGAAACTGAAATAAATATATACAACACAAATCAGTTACATGATTCAGAACCTGCTGAAACATTTAAACTTTACCCTGATGAAGCCATTAAGTCAAACAAACAAACAAACAAACAAACAAACAAACTTAAAGTCCCACTAAAAGATGGCATTATAGTTATATATGTGGGTGTCAAACTTGTAACCCTAACAGAGAAGCACATTAAACAGCTTCAGCTCTTCCAGCACGTCAGCCGCCCCTCCTCTTCAATACCACTGCTAACAAAACTCTGTCTGACTGAATGAACAGGTACGAGCTTAGCTTGACTTTGCCTCTCCATGCTGCAGCCTGCTGGCTCTGCTGTGTTCAGTAGCATGTCCATTCACAGGCTGCAAGAAAAAGAGCCACAACCAGCCTCCTTAAAACAGATAAGTGGTGGTAGATGTTCCATTTTTGTGTATTCTCTGTCAGGTGACCGTTACGTGGTGGTGGACTGTGGGGGTGGGACAGTGGACCTGACTGTCCATCAGATCCGACTTCCAGAGGGACATTTAAAAGAGCTCTACAAGGCCTCGGGTAAAAGGACACATCACTTAACACTTTTCCTCTGCTTTGTGCAGCTCAGCTTCCAGTGTTTTATGGGATTCACAGTCATCATCTCCTCTTTTCCCAGGTGGTCCATATGGCTCGATTGGGATTGACTATGAATTTGAGAAGCTGCTGTGTAAGATCTTTGGCCAGGACTTCATCGACCAATTTAAAATTAAGAGACCTGCTGCCTGGGTGGACTTGATGATTGCGTTTGAGTCTCGGAAGAGGGCTGCAGCCCCCGACAGAACCAACCCCCTCAATATTAACCTGCCCTTCTCCTTCATCGATTATTACAAGAAGTTCAGGGGCCACAGTGTGGAACACGCCCTGCGCAAAAGCAAGTGAGTGCACACCAAAGCAGGGACCTGACCCTGAACTGACAAACTGGAATGAGTGTATGTTTCACCCTGAACAGGAGTGAAGAGGAATGAAGTTAGATGGAGGGGTTGATTCTCTGTCTGGATGATGAAGAACTCCCACAGTCCTTCTTTAACATGTCCTGTTGTGCAGATTATCAGGCATGTTCTGTGGGCAGGTTTTGGTACAGCCTTCGTTACTGCCATAATAGTGCTAAACATGGCAGCCTCTGTCCAGGAAGCTTTTCTCATTATGAAAGTCTGCCACGTCCTGACTCCAGCTCTCTGCTTAAAAAACACAGATTGCAGATGATTATATAAAGTATGTCAAAACTGCTCAGGTAGAGTGTCACAGGTGATCTGGATACAAAAAAAGATGAATTTCAAAGCAAAGGTTGACCCAACATCATCTGAGGCACCATTTTCTCACCCTCCTGAGATGTTTTCTCACCCTCCTGAGATGAAAAAAGGAAACAGCATTGGCACTGCTGACAGAGAAGATATTAATGAACTTTTCACTTCCAGCCATTAGAGAAGTAAAACCACTGACCTCTGGGACCACAGTGGAGTCTAGATTTTAATGGCTCTGTCTCATGTCTGTGTGGGTTTCCAGAATCCCACAGTGAGGGACATTAAAAGATATTTATATGGTTGAAAGCGAAGCCCTCAGTGGCCCCCAGGCTCCTCTGACGCCTAACTGGAAGTGCTCAGCCTGTCTCACTGTGCTGGACAGCCCTGGGAGGGGCCAGTTTAACATTATCACACACTTCTGTGAACACTTGCATGTGCACATAACGTACACTAATCATACACACGGGATCACAGTAGATGGATTCTTTCAGGATTTACAACTGGACAAACACACAGTATCAGGCAGAGAGAGCTGAGTTCGGAGGCCTCAGGAGACAGGACTGAGGGAAATGGAGTCCAAAAATCTATGACAACCCAGACTGTCACTGGTCTCTGTCTGCAAGGCTTTTCCATGCACATGTTCCAAGCACCAAGTGTAGTGGATCAATACACAGTGTCATATCAACATGAATGTCCTGTGTGAGGTTATGCTCTTTCGCCACTGGTTCATAACACGTGTTGTCCAAGCACAGCAGCTTATATTCAGCTACCATTGTCAATTTCATATGAATGAAAGATGATATGACCCATAGCCGGTACATATTTTTATTTTAAAAGGTGAGAGCTACAGCTTAAAAATAAAATGTTGCTATTTTACTATTGCTATTGTTGCACTTTTCTTTTCCTATAATACTATTTTTCACATTGACACGCTCACCGCACAAAGGAGCTTCTAAGAGTATTCAAGCATCCAGCAATCACTTCTAGAGTTCACCGTGTTTATAGGAAATCTCACTGTGGCTCTGATAATAATGATTATGTCAGTCTGTTCACTACTTTGGTCCAGACTGAGCTGTTGTAAGTATGTGGATTGATTACCATTAAGTCTGATGTATTCATGGTCCTCAGAGGAGAAATCCTACTGACTTTGGTGATCCTCTGACTTTTCATGTACCACTACCCCAGTGGGTTAAGAGTGTTCCAATACATTGATCAATAACAAAATAACTGCAGAACTGAAATACTCATCAGCCTCAGCTGTACTCGGTGTTTAATGCTAATGTTTGCATTCTGACATACAGAAGTGAGATGATGAACTTTGTAAGGTTAATGTTAACGTTGTTGTTACTGTTGATCTCAGCCTTTATCTCGAAGCACTGCTGTGCCTCTGTAAGGACAGACGCTCTGAATGAACTGAACTGAATGAACTAACAACAAAAGATGTTAGCTGAAATCGTTGGCTGTTACAGCCAGCAGAAATGTCCCTCCAATTCTAAATCACATTTTGTTAACAGTTATATATGACATATAGTACATACACATATTATAACAATATAAATAATAGTCAATTCCCACCTGTAACAGATATGCAGTGAGTGTGCAGAGTATCATAGATCACACTGAGCCACAGCTCAGTAGTCTTGTTAAGTGATGATCTTCAGAACATTGCTGTCACATTACAAAATTATGTTTTTGTGTTTTTTATCTTTTCAATTAGATTCTCATTAGATATGTTATTGACATACCTGGCCATACATTGAACTGTATTCTCAGGAATAGTTTAGTGGTTCTGATCCAGTACTGATTGCAGATGATTCATTTTCTCTTCTCTTTTGCTTTTCTCTCCAGTGTGGACTTTGTTAAATGGTCATCTCAGGGGATGCTGAGGATGAATCCAGATGCTATGAACTCCCTTTTCAAGCCCACCATAGACCACATCATCCAACATCTTGGTAAGCTGCGCTGATGACTTCAATACCTCAGACAATGGGTCTGTCTGTCATGTTGTATTTTAAAAAATTGCCACTTTTTGTTTCATGATAAAAATACAGAAAACAACAGCTGCACAACTTTTAAGACATAGCTCGTAATCACTTCACTTTTATATTGTGAAAGTAACAAATGGTGAAATTGACCATGTTGGTAATACATTTCTGTAGACACTAATGATCTTGACTGAGCCTCGAAGCAGCTTAAAACATTTGGTTGGATGTGTTTTTGGTGCTCAGAGAGGGCTGGTCTCTCCTTAAATCAAGCCAAGCTACATAATTCATAGTTTCTGTAACCAGAGGAAAGTAGGTCACATTACTTTAGCATGGATTGTTCTGCTTGGACTCAGTTTGCTTTGCTCTGGTTGTGACTAGTTTGACTTCTATTTATAAGGAACATTACTGAAAAAACAACTAAATGTTTTGGAACTGAAAATCATGATCTGAAATGTGAATACAGAAGACTAAAAGCTTCCCTCAGCTGACCGAGACTCATTCATAAACATGTTTTCATAAATTTACAGTAATAGCACTGAGCCATTGTCTCCTTCATCATACAGAAGAGTAAGAAATCAGTTGGGGTGTCGGGGGTATGAAATAATTGCACAACTAACAACTAAACAAATAGAAAGTTACAAACGAGAGTACCAGCAGTAAAGCTGGAGTTATATTAGTTAAGAAATATACTGTAATATCCCTGCCTGTCAGAATAGGAATATAACAGACATGTAGCAGGATTAAGAAGTTAAATCTAAGTATATATTTAGCACCATACATGCTATACCTGTGAGTGCACCGCAGTGCTTAAAGGAATGAGGGATTATTAGTGACATGTCAAGTGGCCCACTTACAAATGAAGTGGTTGAAATAATCTCACAGATTGGTTGGCCTGTTTACAAACTTATCATTACGTACATTTCTTGTAACTAAGATCAAATGTGGAATTACAATCTTATAAAGAGAAACTTCGCCAAGTCTAATGATCCTGTTCTCCTGACAACCAGTGCGGACTACTTTCTGTTTCCACAGTCTGTGCAGCTGTGATGTAGCCTGGCATCTATGAGACTCAAAATACACCTGACCACAATCAGCTGTAATGTGGGTTCATCAGACTTATACTGTTTATCCTTTTAACCCAAATGGGCCAGTGCAGCTGTGTTTTACTACTCCTTTTTACTCCTTCCTGTTCTTGTTTCTCTTTGAATTCAACATATATTCAAAAGAATCAGCTCATAAGCAAAGCAGCATTAGCATCCTAACTGTTCCTAACATCCTAACGTGTGAAATTTAAATCAGGACAAAAAATGGAAAACATCACTACATCAGAGTATATGAACTGCTTCCTATTACAGTCAGCTGTTTTCTGCATTGACATTGTTTTCTCTTCCAGTCGAGTTGTTTGAGAAGCCAGAAGTGAGCGACATCAAGTTCCTTTTCTTAGTGGGAGGTTTCGCTGAGTCTCCCTTGCTGCAGCAAGCCGTCCAGAACATGCTCCAGGGGCGTAGCCGCATCATCATCCCGCACGATGTTGGCCTCACCATTCTGAAAGGTGCTGTGCTGTTCGGTCTGGACCCCAGCATCATTAAAGTCCGTCGCTCCCCCCTCACATATGGCGTGGGTGTCCTCAATCGCTTCATGGAGGGCAAGCATCCCCCGGAGAAGCTGCTGGTGAAGGATGGCACGCGCTGGTGCACCGACGTTTTTGACACCTTCATTGCCGCCGACCAGTCTGTGGCGCTGGGTGAGATGGTAAAGCGGAGCTACACACCGGCCAAGCCCTCCCAGCAGGTTATCGTCATCCACATCTACTGCTCCGAGAAGGAAAGCGTGAGCTTCATCAGCGAGCCCGGCGTCAAGAAGTGTGGGACACTTCGCTTGGATGTGAGTGGAACAGAAAGCACGGCACCTCGCCGTGAGATCCAGACGCTCATGCAGTTTGGTGACACAGAGATTCGAGCCATGGCAGTGGACGTGTCTACCGGACGCACCGTCAAAGCTAGCATTGACTTCCTAAGCCATTAAGAACGTGAGAGCCAATGTTACAAAGTTGTTGGAAGCAAGGAAAAGGGAAACATACAGCTTACACACATACACACTTACACAACAAGCTGGGAATATTTACTGGAAAGTGGTTTATGTTAATGGTTCTCAAGGCTTACTTACTCTCAGTTTAAGCGTGGATGTTAGACAGTTTGAACGAAAGCGTTAAACTCCACCTTAAACTCGGGCTGACACTCCATGTTACAACACGGAAGAGAAAAGGACAGTCTGGAGGAGTTCAGTGTGTTTTAGGTCTGTCACTTCACTGCATCCATGTGGTCTGTTTGATGAGGGGTTTCTGTAGTGTCAGCACACTCATAACAAACCAATACCCCATTTTTAAGCTACAGCTTTGTGGAGTCAGGATTAGGAGCACCTGACATTAAAGGTAAAGGCTTATTCATCGTTGATAACCCATCAATATATTAAAGGACAATCTTTCAAGTCTTCTCTCTGTGCAGTCCACAGCAAAGTCTCCCAAAGCTCAAACAATAAATAGAATAATACTCCAACACAAACTGGTGGTGCATTCAGAACGCATTTTTATCTTAATTCTGATCTGTGTTTTCTATCAAATTACAGCAAAAGGTCTCAATGTTCTCATCATCAAAAATGACATCAGCTCTACTTCACTACAGTTTCAAGAGCCATACCAGTGGTTTTGCATGGTTCACACCGTTGCCAGCCATTTTCCAGAGCATACCATTTTATTTTGGACTGATTTTATCTGGTTCACAAAGCCATTTGTAACCCACTGCTGTGAATGAAGTCAGCTTGATTGTCAAAGTTATGTCACTTTGAAAATTCAGCTGTCACTGGTAGAGGTGGTTTCAGCCTCAAACCAGTTTCCAGATCCTAAAAACACACGTATTACACATTACATACAGTTAGCCTCAATTTTTAGCTGCTTAGTAAGTAACGAACCCTCTAACAAGCTAAATACCATGATGGATTGAGATGGGACCAAGAGTTGTTTGTGGAGAAAATAAGCTGTGATCAAATGTACCTTATAAAGTTTACATGGTCAACATGTCTGACTAATTACCAAGAGAAATGGAACAACATTAGCATTCATTTGGAGTCATGTCGGTGTCCACCATAAATTAAGTCCAATATTTACTTTCCTTTTAGCTCTCTTTTTGGTCTCTACCAACTCCTGAGATATCTGTAGAGCTGAGGAACTATGGATGAGTGATACTTGTTTCACAGATTTCACAGTACATATAGTCATTTAATGCACTGTTAACACAAAATGTTAATATGTGGCTTTAATATACGTGCTAGTTAGGCTTCATATTTACAGATAGCTTGTTTATAGCTTGTTTAGCTTGTGCCTAATAAGCAACATATACTTAAAACACACCATATGTGGATACAGATGACTGGATTTGAAGACATCACATTTCTGCAAGGTCATATTGTACTTGTTCAACAGATAAACATCTCGTGCAGTACTGCACTTAAGGTAACGGGCATTGCAATAGCATCTTCATTAGGAATAGCTTCATTTAGTCTTCATTCATCATGTTTTCATCAGGTTTTGTTTGCCATCCGTACTCGACACGTACATATCAATAAGCAGATCAGATGGTTTCATTATGGGATATCACACAACTCCCTCTGGAAGACAGAAATCCGTCTAAATAGACATGCTGTGGAGACTGAATAATAACAATGCCAGGTATATAATCTGTTGGTCAAATCAAGCAAAACCACCTGTAGGCTCCACAGATTAAACGCAGTTCAATCTGAATCCACAAATGTGAAACGTGAAAAGCAAGTACAGCCATCAATGTGCTTAATCGTTGCCTTTATTTGTTCATGCTTCTGATTGTTACGTGTGGACAAAATGCCTCTTGTCACTTGAATCCAGGTGCGAGTCTACACGCAGGTGCAGGCCAGTTGAGACAATGAAGTGTTTATTTCTGTAAATACAGCATTAAATTATTGTACAGATTTTTTAGCCTTGTTTCAGCAGCTTCAGAATGAAGTGTATGTGGATGTGTGCTTTCACATGGTCATTTTTTTCTCACCAGCCATAGCATGAGAGGCAGAGGCAGGGTTGACTGTTGTGTTCATTCAGAGCGAGAGATCGGATGTGCCGCCTGTTACTCATTTCTTTTGCAATCACAAAAGATACTTGAATACCTCCGTCCTTAAAAAATAGCATTTCAATCCACATGTCTATTTGTCTATTTGTTTTGACAACGTAGCTGTATGTGAATGTGTCCAGTCCCTTTTTCCATCCTACCTGCCTACACATTCTGTCTGTCTGTCAGGATTTGATAATAGTCTTTTACATATTCAATGAGGGATTATTACGACATTATATTCAACGTATTGTGAAGAACTTGAGCCATTGAATTTAGCAAAAACAGCTGTTTTTGTGTTGGAAACTGAGTCAGCAATAATCATAAATGAGCAAACAGCCACATTTCCAGATGATTATGAGGAGGTTTAAGTTTTCAAGTCTTATTAAGAGTGCCTAGTATGAATAAAATGTGATGTCAAGATTCACTTGCTCCATCAGACTGTGCTGTACATTTGTCTGTCCTCATAATGATCTGCTCAGCTTTATATACAAGTGTGACTTCAGGCATAATCACTGAGCTTCACACTGGTTCTGAATTCATCAGAGGCCGTGCCCACTTCTTAGTGTTCAACATGTTCGCCCAACATCTTTGTCTGTTTGGGAAAAGTTACAAAAATTGCTTTTAGATGATCCAACAAGCAGTTATGATGAAGCATACTGAGGACATCAGTGTTCACCACTTGTGGAAAGCGCTGTGGAAATGTTGTCCTCCACACGTGCTTGCATTGATTTGATTGAAATGAACAGTTTAGTTTGAAGTGCTGATGTTACCGCGCCCTCAGCTGGCAGAGTTGAATGTATTTCATTCAGAAGGCTGTGTATTCTTCCTGATGTGACAGCTACAGTGGGAAGGTTCCAGTTAGTGTGTGTGCCTGACCACATGGGCACATCCTGACACAACTCAAAGAGGCAGATGTTGTTTACAAGACTTTAGTCAAGTCTCTAAGATAGCTGATAAGCATGGAGCTTGACACAAAACATCCCATAAGGCAACATTTGACTGAAAGAACAGTAAACTTTCTGTAGGTCCTTTGCTTGTTTGGAAAAAAGGCCAAACAGTTGAGTCATTGGTATTGACGTGAACCCCACAGGTATATTAGTCATTTTGTGCTGCAGTATTTCCAGGATCTTGATACCTTAATAATTAGATCTTATAGCCAGTTTTAATGCTGTTTTCTTAGATTCTTTATTTGATCTGTAAATCAAGGCTTGTCTCGCTTTTCAGTGTCAGTGTGCAAAGTTGCACAAGCTGCTGTCTCCGGCACTCTCTGCAATGCATGTTTCGCATGTGTCACATAGGAATGACAAACAATAACGAACAACAAGTTGATTGTTATCACTAGTACACCAAAGGGAGGTTCACCACTGACGACGATGATGATGATGGTTCTGGTGATGATGAAGATGATGTTTTCTGGAACAAACTGTGCTCCTCAGCCTTGTCACAGTGTTGGAGACTGGCTGGGCTGTGTGTGATAGCGTGCTGCTTTCTGAACTGACGTAGTTAATGTTCATGCTTGTAACTGACGGCAGCTCCTAACTGCTATAGCAGGGCAGCACTTTACATACATTACTGATAACTAACCTAATAACCTTTTATTCCTTCCACACATCTCTGTACTCACAAAGGATGGATATGAAATGGAGAATTGAATAACATTATGTTGTTTCTATGGTTTGATTTTTGTGCGCCTTGAGTATTATGTGATGCACAGGATACTGTTATGTAGCAGCTTTATACTTAAAACTCTATGAAGACATATTTAGCTGACATTAGCCTTCTGTTGTCAGCATGTGAGGCAGCATTCGACATTTTGGCTAAGATGTCAAAGTTGCCAAAGTTGGAAGTCAAAGGATGTGAATCGAAGTAGCAGTCTAGCCAGCTTGCATAATGTACAAGTATCTGCTTAGCACTATCGAAAATATACAGTAATTCTGAAAATTTTATAGCTGAAATGACAGAGCTTGTAGGACAATGTCAGCCACTCAACACAATGTACACTTTGTTCTTTTTAGCCTGATGCAAAGAGTTTTTTTTTTTTATCTTACTTAGTTACTTACTTAAATGTCTTGCTCTCTTGCCATTTTTTCACACAGTAATAGGTGTATTTTGATCAATGCCAGGTATTCACTGTCAGACTGTCACCAATAAAATGTATGTGTATTTCAAAGGACATTTCTTTGTGTGATGGTTTTGCTCATTTAATCTGAGTTTTTACCTTAATTGCAATGTCAAGGCAGGTTAAAACCAAAGTATTTATAAAATAAGGCAAACAGGAATATTAGTGATCACAACAGAAATAACCAGGATTTTACAAATACTGAGACCATGACTCCAAATGCTCCCCAGCATTTTAGTAGTGATAATGATATTTTAAAATATGAATGTATGTATGCTTTTTTTTTTTTTGGTTAAGTAATATTCCATCCATTTATTTTACAACATGAAAGCCTCTGTCAGTCATCAACAAGGAAAACTGTTTTCAACTTTGTGACAATACAGTCAGATCATCTTTTGGGTTCATAAATAGTTCATTCAGCCAATGAAGTAGGAGAAGTTTCTCAATCCATAAAGAAACTGTGAAGTCATCAAAATCCCAGAAGCACCAACTTGTGGGTAATGTAGTTTTCACAGGACAGTAGCTCTGCACATGGCATGGAATAAAATTATGGTGAAGAAATTTTATTGGCCAGTAAGCTGTCACAGTTGTATATATTTATTATAAAAAGACTGGCGACACTAAACTATAAATCAATTGCAGAGTGTAATCTTTCACCAGTTACCTAAAACAGTTACCAGAAGCAGATTTTTGCTGAGATGGTTCATTGGATGGTCATTAAAAAACAAGGTGGAAAAATGAATGGACTCTTAATGCTGGATTTCACAGTCCATTCCAACAAAGATCTGTAAAATCTCTAGTTAACTAGCTAACTACTGCTGGTACAGGTTTATGGACTGACCGCTTCACAGATGATTGAGCTTTTGTGGGGCAACACTGCCACCAAGTGGATTTATTGAAGATTTGAATCAGCATGTCTTCCCAACAGTTTGTAACAGAACATATTATTCAGTGAACATAAAAGAAAAAAGAAATTTATAGTACAGCGTAGAATCTCCATGTTTGTATTAAATGATAGAAATTAAATGAAATGCATTGGGAAGTAAATAAAAGGCAGAAAGTACAAAACAGTTTAAACATTTACCACATCAGTTGAAGAAACTACAATATCTTTTAGCAAAGTAAAGAGCCCAGTCAGGCCGTGCTGGTCCCGAAAGACTTTCTTATTTGTGCCCATACATGGGGGTCAAAAGAACAAGAACAGGGACTGTGGAGGGTGATAGGGGAGTTTTTTTCTGTCCCTCAGTGAGCAGCTGAAGATCGGATGTTCTGTAACGAGTAAAGCACGTTCCTGTTAGTAATCTCTTTGTTCAAACCATCTGCATTTATCCTACTTTATGATCATTTGGCTTTAAACCACAATAGGGCAGAACCCCACTGAAGAGGAAGGGTAGAATTTGCTTCTGTTAAAGGTGGCAACCATGACGCTACAGATGATGCATTGTTTGTATATAAAATGTCACTACTTCATTTCGATATCTGAAAGTCGGAGAGTGGGCTTTGTATGGTTCAGAACCCCTCAGTGGACATAAGTATTATTGCTTTTGTAAGAAATTAGGCACACTGATATCTACCAGACTATCATAAAAAAGTCATTCATTATGTATTATCAATAGTGTCATTGAAATTTCTCAAGAGGATAAAAGTTTGATGTAACAGCTTTTTATTAATTAAATAAAACCAAACCACTTCTGAATAATGTATTCAGTCTTTTGGACTGGAACGTGATCTATGTTTTTCTAACCTGGTTGTTAAATTCAACATAATTTGCACACAGTCACTTCTCCACTGTAGCACTTACTAGTGATGATGCCAGACATGGCTACAAGTAGAGTTGTGGCTTAACTGTAAAGCCTCTAAAAAAAAAAAAAACTCTTTGCTTTGTTGTTTCTGCTGTGCTTTGTAGGTTACAAAACCCCCATACAGGAACAGTTTTCCATTAAACTCAGTTTTTTTCTTTTAGTTCCCCTTAAACACCCCCACCAGTGATTCACCCAGTGGAATATGAAACTAAACACAGGCACTTATTCAGTAACCAGAATACATTTACGCAGTGAGTGTATTATTCTTACAGAAGTGGTGGTAGAGAGCCACTCAACCCCTTACAGGGCAAGGTTGTTTTTAGCTTGGATGTGGTGTGTGTGTGTGTGTGTGTGTGTGTGTGTGTGTGTGTGTGTGTGTGTGTGTGTGTGTGTGTGTGTGTGTGTGTAGAGGTCAGGGGAAGGGGACTGTGGAGAAGAGGGTGAGAGGGTTGGATAGGTGTGGCCGATTTCCTTCAAACAGCTATGAAGTAGAGTAGTTGCTACTGCAAACTGGAGGGACCCAAACTCTCCAAGTGGCCCTTTAGTCGCCGCTCGGCTGCCCTCCCACATACACGCGCTCTTCCAGTTAATGGCAGGGTTCAGAGCTACATGACTAACCAATGAAATCATGGGACGATAACAGGGGGCTTGACACACTTTGTGCTTGTTAAAGCTTCACTTGGTTGAAAACAGACCGAATGTAAGTTCATTAGAATTTGTTTGTTTGAATTGAATATTTGTGTAACCTTCTTAAGTGTTCAGGTGTAAAGGTACGCCTGAACACTTAACATGCATACACACTCAAACCCTCACCCACCCACACACACACACACCGGCACTGGTGTTGACTGAATGAGGCAGACTGGGGGCAGCAGCAGACTCACAAAATGAACTGTGTTCTCAGACTGTTTATATTGTGTGTGTCACTGCATCTCCACATCGTTTAATGGTGCTCATGCTCATCAGAGATGACTCACACATTCCTAAAAAACAGTCAGTGAACACAGAGCTATACCGTTTGACTAGGCTGACTCGATGGCAGTGAGCAGAAAGGATCAGACCAGCAATGAGACATGTCTGTAAAAACTGGCCAAGTGTTTACTTTGACACACAGCAGCATTAAAGCACTGATGTAAAATCTGAAAAATGACTGCAGTAACAAAAAAGATTCAGTGGAAACACAAACACAAACCACCACATTCCCTCCTCGTGTTTTTTTCTTTGTTCAGGCACGTTTTGTCCCTGAATAATCTCAGGGACCTTGATACCCACATTTTCTGATTTTAGCATTTACGTGTGTGTTCATACATTCATTCTCCAAAACATTCACTCCTCCCAGACACGATGCACACATGAGTAGTTATGAGTGTGTTTGCCATTATCAACATGATCACAGTCAAATGCTTTGACCTTGGTGTCACACTGTTCCAATTACACTTACCCAACAGTCTGTCCCTAACCTTAACTTTACTGTGATGTCTCTGCACAGACGCTGTCAAAAAAATGAAAACAGATATATTAAATGGCAAATATCATTTTTGGAATTCAACATTGGAAAACAACAAATTACATTTTTTTTATGTTCCACTAACTACCAAAGGGAAATGTTTTGAGTAGGGGCTGTCCTGTGTCCCCTGCTGGGCTCAGTAACAGTTAAGCTCATATGTGTGAACCAGGTAGCAGCTCCACAGTGACCAGCTACTGAAGGTAACATACAGAGGATATGATGAACAGGTGGTGAGTGAGTCACATGACAGAGACACAGACTCCCCAAAGAGGCATCTGGTGTGTCGTCACTGGAGCTGCAGGCAAATGATTTCGCTTATTGCAGTGTGCATTTATTCAAGTAGCCTACTGTACATATCTACTCCCCTACATATACTACACTGTACTTTTTACCATTCTATATTTATTTGACACTAGTTCCCTTTTACATAATATCTTAATATTAAGATTTGTAGTAAAGCATCTAAAATTTGCTCCACATTGATGAACTGCTGGATTAAAATGCTCTTGCATGTATGTGTTAGTGATAAACGCTGAATAATATAATATTCAATAATAATATATCCCTGTGAAAGGAGCCATTCTGCATTATGAGAACTTACTTTGGATAGGTACAGTTTGCTAAAAATACTAGTGTATTTTTTATTTGAAAATATAAACACTGGGATTTTATGTGCAACGAGTATTACTTTTACTTAAATAAATGATATAAGTACTTCTTCCATCACTGTACTGTGTAGATATATTTTTATTTGAGTAAATAAATAAATAAAAACCCTTTAAGAAGCAAATGAAGAGACAAATCAATTATCACTGAGAAAAGAAAAAAAGAGAAGCTTTTTGTAGATAATGGACTGACATATCTTAAGTCCTCTGAGTAATTCTTACCTACGTTCAATAAGTGACCTCCCAAAAAACATCTGACCTTTGAGTGGTAAGTTCATTTCCAGACAGGGATGGGCTCACTGTTGCCCCTTGTGGCCGGAGGCTCGAAAACACTGTCTGTCTCTGTGCAGCACGACAGCGTCTCACACTGACACACACACACACACACGGACAAATCACATGTTTTCATGGACGTGTTTCCACACAATATGTTTGACTGGTGATGTGCTGCTCGGTTTGTGAAGAGACCACCTTCCCCATCCAAGACTGTGTCCAAAGCAGGAACAACAGACAGAGCTGATCTTTTCCTCTCGTCAGATTACAACAGTTGCCTGGTGAACTGATTTGTTTCTCTTCTCAGATGTATCTGGAGATGTTTTCTAATATGAAAGTTAGTGTTGGCTTGGTAGGATGCATTTGATCCTGTTAATTAAGAAATGGGAAATAGTGAGAAGCTACAGCCACGAGGACTGATCAAACACAGAGGAATACAGTCATTCGGGAATTCAGACTAAAAACACTGTAAAACTCCAAGACTTTACAGGGTAACATGAGACATCTGTGAATGTAATGCAAAAACTACAGATTTCACCTCAAATAGCTGAAAAAAGTCAGCATCTGCTTTAAAAAGACTGCGCTGACCCCTGTCTGACCTCTATTCAACCTCCCTCCTGCTCACTAGAATAGAGTTTTTTTTAGTACTCTCATTTTACTGCTGAATCCATTTATTATGAAGGTCAAAATGTATTCTGGTATTCAAAACTGTTTTATCATGGCGATCAAACTGACTTTCCCTTTCTTCCTGAGAGAGCTTCAGGAAGGTGCTGGACAACTAAAATGCTTAAAGCCCTTTGGCAGTTTGCTGTTCCTCCCTGCTCCTTTTCTATTAAAACAGCGTAACGTGTTGTGCTGCTTCCATCTTTGCTGTGAAGTCATTTCATGGCTTTGCCTCAACTTTGAAACAACATGCATATGAAGTCTTTGCCACCCTGTTACAGCTGAATTGTTCTTGACAACAGCACAATGTAGCTGACGGCCAGGGGTTACGTTTGTTGTGCAAGCATTCCCCAGGGGAGCTAATTTCTCTTTCCACCTTCATCTATACCTCACTAATTCATGACCTGTCTATAAATGCTTTGTTAGTAACAATGCCACCCCCGAAGCTACTGGCTTAAAGATCAGAAAAAGAAGCGCTGTCGTTCTCAAATTTCCTCTGACAAACACACATAATTACAGGAATTAGCCCGCTATTTTGTCATTAGCCTTCACTTTCAATGAGCCAATAATGAAAAGAGAAACAAGAGTCAGAGACAAAGACGGATGTCTTTAGATTTCAAGACACTTTCTCCCCCCACCTCTTAGCCCACACATTCAATTTGCTGTTTTATTAATATTATTAATGTAGTCAAGCTTGAAGCTTTGAAGCAGAGAGTTTTTCTTCTGATTGGTATTGTGTGAGCACTGATGGCTCAGCTCAGGGGAAGTCAGAGTGATTTCAAATGCACTTTGTTAGCACCATGATGAAAATGGCAGCTCGCCTTTTTAAAGCCGTATATTTGCGAGCATGATTACAGGGTGTGTGTTCAAATAAATGAAGCCAAAACAATGACGCACAATCAGGACTTCATAAGCCAGCAAAAGGCCACGGACAGATTAATAAGTGCTTTGCAGACACACACACACACACACACACACACACACACACACGTACATGCAGAGTCCTTTTGGAATTACGGATATATGTGACACATTAGACAAGATTTTGTCCGGGACCATTCTGTATCCAAATGAGCAGGAGAAAGCAGCGATCTCACCATGTAATTTACTGTTGATTTGTGTTTGCACAAATGGAGCCTGATGTCTTTCAACATTAATAAGGGTAATATTTACCCTCTCCTTGTCCTGACAGGCCTTGGCAGTAAGGAACAGCTTGGAATAGCTTTGTGAAGAGAGAGAAAGACAAGGGACGCTAACAGTTGGACATGTGAAGTATCCCTGTGCTGCCTGTGTACGAGCCTGTGACAGTAATAACACTGCAGTAATAGGGGACTATAAATAGCAATGGAGTTGTCAGGGATGGTTTTATGTGAATTTATGTGCATTCTTAGTGTACTACAAAGACAGATAATAATGAATGGAAATTGTACGCTTGCACTTAAAATCCTCTCTTTCATTTCATCTCAGATCTTTTGAGACTCTACTGCCAAGCTTACAAAATTAAATGAATAAGAAAGTTATATTATACAGTATTAGTCTGTGTCTAGTTTGTGTGAAAAGACCTTAGCAGGGACTTAGCTTTCACAGATATAAAAGATATATAGGAGTGAGACTCAAAATCTGTCCTTTTCAGTCTCACTTAGCTCAACAAAATGACTTACTTTGCTTCTCTTTGAGGTGGTTTTGCATCTTTTCATAGCGATTTGGTGTCTCTATGCAGTGGATTGAGTTTCTTTTTAGTAATTGTTTACCTCTCTCTTCTTTTTTTTTCTGTCATCTCTCAGCTGTCTCCATCAAAGAAAATGCCCCCATAATAATCAAATTAATAATAAATGTGTTAAAGTACATTGAAAAAACATTTTCTGCATCAAGACCAGAAGTTATGGCTTTTCATGCTTCTAGATGTTTCTTTCATACCTGTGAATCTGTCAGGTCAGTACAAAGATGCTGGTTCAGTTTGTTTTGCATCATTCCAACCGTTTCTGTTTCCTTTCTAATCTGTTTCTTTATGTGACTTTACAGCTCACCTGCTTCAGTCCTCTGTCCTTTCATCAGGCTCCCTTCATTGTCTGATCATCATATAACACTGCTACACCCAGCACAACAGCACAAAGGATCAAATGAGACACAACTGAAGAGGTCTGACTGCAACATCTTTATTGAAAGACCCTGAGTGACATTGGGATTGTGGCTGGTTAAGCTTGGCATGGAAGCACAGACTGGATAGCATTCTCCACCACGTTCTTTGTTCCACAGAAAAAGACACTGTGAAAGAAGAGGAGATGAAAAGAGAAAATGTCTGGGTGAGACATTATATAAGAGAATGTGACTTATCAGTGTTATCTGTTTGAATATATATACAAAGTTCTCCATACAGCAGAATCTGCTCTAACTCACCAATGTTAGACATGACAAATAAACTCTCGCCTGCAGCAGCTGTTAAACATCTGTGTGGACTGATACACCAGAATGTGTTGATACACGTGATTCCAAGAATAAAATATAGTGTTTTTGTACAGTTCAGTTCAGTTTTGTTGTTGATATCTGTAAGGTACTGATATTAAAGAAGGTGGGTTACAACCCACCCAATGCCATCCATCCATTTTCTAACCCACTGTATCCTGCACTCAGGGTCACGGGGTGCTGGAGCCTATCCCAGCTATCTTAGGGTGAAGGCGGGGTTACAATCTGGACTGGACGCCAGTCAGTCACAGGGGTACACTGAAAGACAAACAACCATTCACACCTTAGGGCAATTTAGATTTGCCAATTAACCTGCATGTCTTTGGATGGTGGGAGTTACCCGGAGAGAATCCAAGCAGACACAGGGAGAACATGCAAACTCCACCTTAACCGGGGATGGAACCCAGAACCCTGTTGCTGTGAGGCGACAGTGCTAACCACTACACCACCCAATACCATGAAGAGAACCCCCCCGCCCCCACCCAACATGTTCATTAGACAGCACTAGGTCCCATGTTGCCCTCTAGTGGAATAATATGGAACTACCTCAGCTTCACAACAGAGAGACAGACAGTCTTTGTTCAGTAATGTCACATGTACACCCCCTCCCCCGTCCACACAGATTGTGAGAAACATAATTAATAACATAATTCAGTCCCATACAACACCATCAGTACTATGACCTCAGTGCTAAAATGCATCACTGTCAACATAATCCGAACATTACAGACAGACATTGGACTGTATGATATCGTAGAGGTTTACATAAGAAAGCGTCAGAGTGTAAATTTGTTCATGCAAAGCTTTATCAGATCATTCAATGACCCCTCAAGCCCTATGGATGTGAGCATTGTGATCCTGAAAGAGAGTATGCCTGTGAGGAGAGCAATGCTTCATGTAAATATAAAGGTGATCACCCACAACAACTTTATTGATTTGCAGTGACCCCTCTATCTCTGGGGACATGTGGTCCCACATAATGTCAGGAAAATGCCTCCACAGCATAACAGAGCCACTCACTGTAGGAGTAAAACATTCAGCCTTTCTTTAGTTTGCCACTAATCTGTACATATGTTTACACAAGGACTATATAGATCAAATACAGCCCCGTCCCACTGTGACTCCTCATGTATTGACTACAGGAGGCTGATACTCCTGCTCCTACTACTGAGGAAGTTGGACATTTTAGAGTGAGAAGTAAAGAACAGTAACAGATTAATACTTAAATGATAATATGTAATATAATATCATGTTGTGTGTGTATATATGTGTATGTGTGTGGATATAATA
>JBAJHX010000033.1:1353564-1366083 GCA_037176925.1 Amniataba percoides | reverse complement strand
TATATATTATATCCACACACATACACATATATACACATATATATGGGGTGTCTCAGGATATAAAACACTTGACATGGAACATAAATGTGACACATTTCTCAAAGATGAATAGATAAAGTGAAAGTGAAAGTACCTAATGGCATAAAACTAACAAAAAAGCCTTTGCACACTTGTCCTTATGATGGTGATGGATTCTTGTGATATTTTACTAACAGCACAGCTACACAATTTATTCCTCCCACTACTACTACTTTTATATACATACAGATTAGTATCATCTTGAGTTTACCTTCCTGTCACTGTATTTTCAGTCTAAAACATCTAATAAATATCTGAACTGTTAAACTGACTGAACAGTTTCAGAAACCCCATAACCTTCTGATGATTAAAAAAAGTTTTTACAGGAAAGACAAACGTACATCTTGTTGTCCTTTCCTCTCTGCAGCTCCACCTTGGACGCACCGTACTTGGGTCTCATGGGGTTTAAGATATGGTTGTTCCACCTAAACTTCACCTCTGTTACGTCACCCATGTCCATCTCAGCGTCAACCAGCATCTCATAGGTCCTGCCAGGCGTCATTGTTCCCCTGGAGAAACAGCAGAGCACACTCAGACCTGACTTCATGAAAAGAGGAGCAATGTAGTCTTTCCTTTTGGATGGGTGTAATTTGAATATTACTACTGTAACTGAGTTGGGTGATGATGTGTGGTTCACTCATTCACTCATTGAAGGAGTACCGTGAAGGCCTTGCACCTTCACTGCAGCATCTACTTACACAGTCTGTACAGTTAAAATCCAATTGTGTTTTTTTCTTTGTCTCTACCCATTGCGCCACCTGCACACCCTGGTTTATGTATCACTCTAATTGTGAAAATTATTGCAAGGCCACAAAGTTGTAGATTGTAGTTGCAAAAGTTGTAGACATGGAGTTTTCCTTCTTGATAAAGCCACATTAGAGCAATATGTCAGTCAGTCACTGGTCATGACCAGTGCCATCATAGGGTCACTTGGAATTACCACTCACCACCACCTTAGCTGACCAATAAAATCTACATCTGTTTAATAAGAAGGAGGCCTCCAAACAATTATTTGCCACACTGTACTTCCTTTGCAGCCTGAGATTTTGTGGAGAAATGACCTAATAAACATTGGTGAAATGACAGTTTAGCACACTTAATTCCCACTGTGCCTGCCCTGCAGGAGTTGTAATGACACCATCAGTGAGTATCTGAAACAGACCTGATCTGTTATTTAGGCAGCAGGCAAACACATGATCAGATAAGAGGAGTTACAGTTGTTCAAGCTCCCAGGCTTGGTCAACAAAGAGAGGCACAGCACTCTAGATATGGAGACAGGTCCTCTGCAGGAGCCTTCCCTCAGACACTGGTGTGATTTGTACTATAAAAACAGTCCCACAGAGCCATGTCAAAATGTTCTTACACATGAAGCTGGTACTCCTTGGTGCTTTCACTGCCTCCAGCAAATGCCACATACATGAAGCCTGGGTTAGGCCAGCTGGGACCATCCAGGGTTAACACCACCCTGAAGCTGTAACCTGCAAATGAAGACAAAGTGATGCCTGAATATAACTGAAACAGATTTTATCAACCCACTTGGTGAAGAACAGTATTAGACCGTGGTCAGCATTGCATTCTATCCATCTGTTAAGCTGAAAGCATGAAAACACCACAGTGGGAGACACGTTTCATTTCTCTAGTCTGTTATATATGAAAAAAGACTCAGTGGCTCTTCACTGTGAAAGTCTAGGCTGTGACATCTTGTAAACTATGTGTAAGTCAGGACAAGAAGGGCAGTGTACTTACGGCCAAAGGGCTGTGAACTGCCTGTGTTGAGGAAGTACTTCATCTTTGAAATGCCATCAGTCACTGTGAACTTGTCAGCATGGTGGCCCATCGCAGGACATTTGTTGTCCACACATGGGAAACACTTTCCCTGTGAATACGAGGACATAGTGAGATGTGAAGAACGAGCTCACCATGTGAGTCTCCTCCTGCCAATAAACAGTCAGGGAAAAGTGACAGCTCTTAAAGACTTTCTCCCCTATTCTCCTTTAAAATGTTGGAGATTGCCACCTTATAAATATGAAGGTGGAGAAGAGAGCTGGTTTTGCACTAAGTTATTGTGTGGGAACAGGCTGACTTTGCGGCTGTCATTTACGGCTGCTGGAATAACACCAGGGAGCGTTTACGAGGTGAACGAAGGAGGTGCTGTCATCTCTCAACAGGGACGTAGGCCTATGAGGTCATGCTTGGTACGCCCCGGGCTTCCTTTGATCGGGACATTTGTCCAGATCAGGGATAAACTGTCATTAACACCAACAGCTGCAGATCCAAGTCCTCCCAGTGCAAGACATGAGGGAAGCCCTTTTACACTGCCTGCTCCACCGCAACTAAAAAGCAATCTTGTTGAATGGACATCTAAAACCAAAGAAATGGTTCACAGCCATATCAAAGTCATACAGCAACAGGTGGACTGGGCTGGTGGAGATATGGGCCCCTTCTCTTTCCCCAGCCCCTCTCTCGTCTGAGCTCAAATTAAAGCCATGAGTCACTTTTTAAATCGAGAACATAAGATGCCTCCAGGATCCCTCGTCTGTGTCCCCTTGCACCAGCAGCTTTGAAGGGATCATTAAAGCTGCTCTGGATGTTATTTTTATATACCAATCCAGTTAACTTCTCATAAAAATGTGACTATAGCACAAAACTATGTCCCGTTTTACCCCACTGTTTGGATCTGCTGACACAAAATTATTGCCAAAAAATTATTAAATGGTGGCATACTCATTAAATATATCTTAACACTGGTATTTATTACAACTGACCTTTGAACCTGAGAGACCAAAGTCAGAGTTTTCCTATTAGCTTTGTGCCATCCAGTTCTATGTAACCCAGCCCTGTCAGTCGCAGGTCGCAAAGCATTTGTTTGGAAGTGTTTGGAAATATGGAACTTGTAATACATTTATCTAACTGATGAAGTTAGCCTACCAGTTACAATTGCAGATAAATAGCTTCTGTATAACAGATCACATTTGGTGCATTCATAGGCCTGTGTTTAAACACATTTTATTACATGTAACAAAGTTACTTGTCTGTCTTTGTATCTATATACAATAATCCAATAATCCAGTCTGTATATAATTATATTATGCTTCTGCATCTGTACTTACTTTAAAATGAAGTATTTTGTTGATAATGTCCCTAATAGAAGAAAAATGCTTTCCTGAAGTAACTGTAGTTGTACCAGAATGATTAAATGATTTGAATTCTTCTCCCTACATGGATAAAATCAGATTATGTTAATGACAGTATTTCTTTAATTAATAATGGTCTTGTTTGATCCAGTCCTAGATCCAGTTTTCTTTGTAATAGTTGTTGCAGTTTGCTAATGTATCATTATGCAGATTCTGCTAAACGCCCTCACTTGTGCAGGCACCAGAGGAACCTGAACTCTGTTGAACCAAAGACTTACAGCAGCAAAACTGTCCTTGTCAGAGCAGGGGAATCCTACAAAGCCTTGGGATTTAACCACGCTCTCACTGTAGTATTGGTAGGCTCGGACATGACTGCAGGCATCGAACTTCATGGTACCTTCATGGCAAAAGATGGGACCAGGTGATGACAGGGAAGAGAATAAAAATAAGTAAGTAATTTCACAGAGTCAAGAATGAATTTATAATATTCTGGTGAAGGTCTGATTGGAATGACAACTGAGTGAGAAGATACACTGGAGATTTAGAAGAGTAAGAAGCTTTGAAGGGGGAAATTATTTTAAATCTATTCAGAATTTTTTAAATCAGCATTTCTTTACAAAAAAAATGCTTTTGGAAGAAGTTACAGTTTGAAAGTCAGCACCAGTATAACAATAAGAAGATCCAGAGTGAGAATGTGAGACAGAAACGGAGAGACAGTGTCAGGAGAGACAGACAGAAAGAGGTCACAGCTTCTGTTGTTTTCTCTCCCAGCACAGGGCAAACACCAGGCGCTCCAAGACCTCCAGCTATGCAGCCCTGGCTCCTGCTCCCCCTCTCTTATCTATAGGATCAAAAGTGTCACACTCAGCTGTGCCAACAACCCCGCTGCCCCCCCCACCCCACACACACCCTCCCAGACCCAGGCATGGCACCAATGCTGGCACTTGAGCCTTGCTTCTCAGCGGCACATTTCAAAAGAAGGCCATCGTCATCCATTTCAGAAAATATTTCCTCACAGTGGTTCAGCAGGAATAACTCCACCTGGGTTTTTTTTTTTTTTACATTTTTTCCATGGTGACAGCTTTAATATTCCACAGGGGCTCTGCATTGTGAATTGCCTGGTTGGGAGAATAGGATGTATTGTTTCAGCATGAGTCATTGATGTGTGGGAGCATGTCTGTACTGCACACATGAGGACACTGGACATGCAGTAGGCTGCAAGTGTTAATCCTTGTGCAGGGGAAATATAAACCGCAGGAGGGCACTGTTGCTTTGGGAGAAGTCGTGTGATCACTAATGCTATTGGCAAAAATGTGACTTGTGATCAAAATGTGAAACATAACAAAACCCGACTTGAGCAGCTGGTTCAAAGTCATCTGATGAAATCTGAAAATGAAAAAGCAGCTGGTATTAAGTTCACTGAACTTCAGATAATAACAGCAAGAAAAATCTGGAGTGAACGATTGTTTAGTTTAAGTAATATAAGTTATATTGATATTAGAATTTCTTCTTTTTAGACACAAAGACTGAGAAGCTACGGCTGCTGCCTGTGGAAGGAGATTCTATAAGAGATAGAAGAGAGATTTTTTTTTTTTCTGTTGTTATGTCTTAACTAATTCTGGCTAATTTAATACACTCTCCACAATTTTCTAGCTAATTTGGTTATTTGAAAGCATTCTGGGACTTATTTGCTATTTGCTATTATTATTATTATTATTATTATTATTATTATTATTATTATTATTATTATTATTATTATTATTATTATCATTATTATCATTATTATCATTATTATTATTATTATTATTATTAAGTACTGCACTTATTTTGAAATGAAAACTAGAGGTTGGAATAGGGACCAGTGTTAACTGGCTGACTGGTTGAGTGTTGATCAGGTGATTGTAGTTACGTGTTTATTTCTTTACTTATTTACTTACTTAGCTATTTATTTAGCTAAGTCTATCCAGAACTACATTTAGTTGGATTATTGGTTGTACAAAATTTCATTTATTTGTAATTGATTAATAAATTTAGAAAATGGATGGATGATGTATTTAATTACTTATTGATTTGATTTACTTTTACCATGTCTCAGTGTAGTTAACTCAAGTTGTGACAGTATGAACTGAAATGTTATGGATCCAGAAAGAACCTCTCTGTAGAAGAAGTGACTGAGGCACTCAAGCTCATTCGTGCTTCCAAGCCAGAACCAAGACAGAGAGAATGAGAGCAAGAAAGTCTCCCTCAAGTCTGGGCTAGCAAAGCAATAACCTGGATTGGAGGAGTTAATCAGCCAGCTAGCCTCTCGTCTGCTGGCTGCCAGCCTTCAGCCTGCCTGCACCCCAGACGCACCCCAGACATCCAGCCTTCAGCCTGCCTGCACCCCAGACATCCAGCCTTCAGCCTGCCTGCACCCCAGACATCCAGCCTTCAGCCTGCCTGCACGCTCACCACATCCAGCTGACGCCTCTCTAATGTGCTCATTTGGTTATTTTCACGAGGACTTGTGGAGTCTCCAGTCTCAGTCACATCTGTCCCGTGCCTGTAAGGTGAGCTGAGCCTCCTGATGCCAGTCAGCCGTCCTGTAGAGTGGCTCCATCCATCTGGTTGTCCTCTTGTCTGTCCTCCACAGCTGCTCTGCTCCTCAGACAGAGCACCTCGACTCTCCTGCTCCACCTGAGCTCACCTGAGGAACCAGGCTCCATTCTTCAGCTTCTGCCACTTATCTTTCCATGAAATGTGCAACTATTTCATATGTCATGTTTTCAGCTTTAGATCACAGTTGTTCATTTCAGCTTTAGACCACATGAACATCAGAAAGAATAATTGCCTCACCCTCCCAGATGGCATCCAGGTCAGTGGGATTGCCTCTATTAGCAGAGCAACCGGGCATGAGCTCTCCACCGTTTGGGTAGAAGTCAATGTGACCCACAGACTGAGACATTCCCAGACCTGAGAGGATGGCAACAGAAAACACTTCTAGTATAGAAATATATATATAACATTTTATGAACATCATGAACCCTCATTTCAACCCAATCTTGGCAATAGTAGAAAAAATACCATACGAGTGATTTTTTAAAGAGCACTGAAGTTAATTTAGCATTTTTTCTGTAAGCATAATCACACTGTAAAATGACTACTACTTACAGGAACATTATTTGTGTTGATCATTTGGACAAAATGAAGACATTCTCCTGTCCATTTTCCACATTTACCATTTTCTAACTAACTAAATAAATAATAACAATAATAATCCATTTTAAGATTTGAATGATCATTTTCTCTGCGTGGATGGGACAGGAGTACATCTATGAATGTCTGAATGTAGCCTGAGATTCTTTGGTGGGTATGATTTTGAGATTCCTACATCCAGACTGAAAACCAAAGGTGACCGGACCTTGTTTGGTAAAGGCCAGGTGGCTCTGGAATGATTTGCCAGTGGAGATCAGGTAAGTCACATCTTTGTCTTACTTGTTTTCCTCCGAGGCAAACAATGTTTGTGATTTTGGGCTTTAAATAAATACATTTGAATTTGATTTTGAACTTGAATTTGAATTTGAAATCTTTTAAGCCTCAGGAATCTTGGGGAATTTAGGCTGTGCTTGGCATTTTTTTTCAGCACAACATAAGCAATATGATTTGACAATTATTTCTGACATACATCATCACTGTCTACAGTTTTAGACAAACTGAACAGCTGATGTCATTCGATCATACTGGCCAGATCAGGGACTTGGAAGGGTTAAAAACACACTTTCTAAAATACACTTTTATTGGATTCTGATTTTATTTTGCTGTTGTAAAGCTTTTCGTAAAGACGTTTTGAAAGGTTATACAAATAAGAAATATTGTTATTATTATTAGCAGCAGTAGCAGTAGTAGTAGTATCTAAGGGATTATCTTCCCTAAGCCTGCATGTTTTTTTGTGTATCCATTCATTATTATTGTGTGTACCAAGCTTGGAGTTGAATGGAAGTCCATCGCTGTGAATGACATCCACAAATGCAGCATCACTGGTGTCCAGACGCACAGAGGCATTAGTGTCCTGGAAGTAAGGTTCAGTTGGATCCAGTCCTGATAAGAGAAACAAGAAAGGTATGAGATCATGTTAAAATCGATGGAAGGCCCTCTACATCTGATTAACTAATTTCTAAAATAATTATAAAATAAAAACTCTTTTTACTGTCAGCATTAATCATATTCAGTATGCCAAACATAAAACAACAGACTTAGATGTATTAGCAGATATTATATTTAAATACAGTGTCAAGGTTGCAATGTCAATAAATGAAATAGAACATTATTCATATTATTGTAATAATATAGTGTAAAACTCAATATGTAAAGCTCTAAATATTTTTTAAAATAAAATGCAATATAATAAAGAACCTATTATTTTGAAAAGTCTTTAGCATTTCTAATAAATCTGAGTTGTTCAGAAAATGATAGAATGATCACATAACAGTGAGTGACTTCAGTGAACAGTGATTATAAAGAGTAAGCACTGTAGCAGATTCACCTGTGATCCGTGTGAGACCAGTGATTCTGCTGCCAACGTCTCCCGCAGCATGAGCTCCAAGGCTGTGTCCGATAATATGGAACTTATCAGCCTTCTGTTTGAAGTTCCCCTGTGTGATGAGACAGCAATCCATGAGTCTGCCACACACACAGCATCCAACCTGTGTACGCTGTGTGAACGTTTGTGAGTGTCTTTCTCCAGAGAAGATCACTATTGTTCTGTAGTTTTGAGACATGTACATGCTGACAGTTGATGTAGTGCTGTATTTACCATGAGGAATGTGATCATGGATGCCACCTGGGCAGACACCACCCTGGCGTTATTGGCAGCCTGGGCATACTGAGTCTTCACACCTTTCTTCCACTCCACAGCAACGCAGTTAATATTCTCCCACATCAGAATAACCTTGACACAGTCAGCATAGATTTGATAAACTTAGATTTAAGAAGGGGTCAGTTCACCTAATTAACAAAAACTCACTTATAATTTCTTACTTAAACCTTGCAAGTAAATAAGCAAATATTTGTTCATATTTTTTAAAAAGAAAGAGGGGAAATAATAACTAAAAGCAGAAACTGTAGTTTAAAAAAAGCGAAGTAATATACATGAGTATTGAGCAGAAATGTAAAATGTAAGTTGATGACCTGATAGTAACAGATGTTCTACAGAATTGCGGGACAAAGAAAACTTCATCTCACTTCATCCAGTAAACACCAGTTAGCCACCTGGAAAACTACTATATCTACACCTTATCGAAATGTACTCGACAAGGAGCTACACCATACAGTCATCTTCTTATGAAGACATGAGAGCTCTGACTTATTTCTCAGGAATTTCAAACAATAAAAAAGAAATATTCCATCTTTGAAACATCTCTTAAAAACCCTTTCCTAAAATGAAAGCTTCAGAGTCAGTAGAGGTCTCATAAAGGTTCAGCTTCCTTCACGTTGGTGGAATATGCAAATGAATTAGCTTTTATTAGGGTTTTTTTTTGTTGTCAACTCAAGATAATGGAGGCTAAGACCTCCTCTATTTTATGAAGCCTATCAGTCAAACTGTCTGTGTGCATTCTTCACATCATATTTCTTAAAAGAAAATCTCTGAAGGAATTCTTCAATGTGTGCCTCACCTTACACAAGTCGTGTGTCCAGTCCTCATCTCCTTTTTCCAAATAACCAGGAATGATGAATCGAGTCTTTCTCATCCCGTTGTAGTTTGACGCATGAATGGTTGGGTCGGTTTTGATCTCCTGACAGTTTCAATAGAAAAGCAATGATGAGTATATTTGGAGTTGGTAGCACCCAGACAGTTAACCCCTGCCTTCACGTCGGCCTGCTAGCCTCCAGCCTTCACCTCAATCTTCAGTCCACCTGCCTCAGCTCCAGTTTCCCACCCTCCACTTTACACTTCAACCTGCCTTGGTGTCCAGGCTGCCGAAGCTGACGGCTCTGTCAGCAGCTCAGCATGAGATTCAGTCTCCCAGCATGAAAGACTCAGTTGGCCAGCTTCAAGGAGCTGCCACCAGTCCTGTCTGATCCCCAGTTGGTGGCCCAGCCAACACCTGCTCCTGGTTTCCCATCAGTGCCCCAACCACCTTTGCCCCCAGCAAGGGGATTCACATTATCTGGCCTCCTAGTGAGTCCTCTGTGCACCCAGGCCATCCACCTCAGATTTTCTGCACTGCCCCTGTAACTTCAGTCCCCAAGCCACTGACCCCTTTGCACAAACCAGGACTGTGACTTTTGTCCCCCCCACTTATCACATTAAATTGTATTAGAAAGATCACCCCTAACAAGCACACGGTTGTTAGGGGTGATACACCATGGTGCAGGCAATAGAAAATACATTCTTTCTTGCCTGGTAGTAGCGGTTCTTCTGAGTAAAGAGGAGGAAGCGGGTGCCGATCTCTTCAGGATGCCAGGGTAGGACAGATGCTGGTCTCTGAGGTGTGCCCCCCCAGGGAGGCAGGTCATTAAAGCAGCCCAGCTCATCAAAACAGACCTCGGCCGCTGTGGGCATGAAGAGCACAGCACTAAAATAAACCCTCACATTCCCATATGGAGCTATGTTGCATCACATACTTTCAAACTTTCAGTCACTTCCTGATATCTGACGTTTTTGTGGATAAAAATGTGACTTTTCATAAGCATCTTTCATGACCTAAGAGACACATGTTAAACTTAAATAAATGAAAGGTTTGCAAAGACAGAGTGGAGATAAACTAAACAGAGATGAACTTAAACAACTTAAAGCTGCAGATGGTTTATCTCGGTAAGAGACGTCAAAATGTTTTGTACTGTTAAGGTTACAATGTGAACCCAGCTAGAAATAATACGATCATTCATTTTTCCATAACTGCTTTGATTTTTTGCTGAATAACTTGTTCTTTACATGTTGAAGGTCAGAAAGTCAGGCTGAAAAACAGACATATCCAGAATTCTGAGAACAGGATATGATGTTTGCATGCTTTCAATATAACTTTAACACACAATCATAAGGCTCCACAAAGGTGGACATAAATGTTTGCATGTTAAAAGACTCTACTAAAGGCCTTAAACTGAACTGAAGCTACACAACAGTTAAAGTACTTTAGTGGAGGTGTCATATCATTTAAAAATAGTTCCACTACCAGGATGGAATAAAAGTAGTTCTGTTTGTCAGGAATATGATTCAGTTTAAAATAATCTTGAAGATTTTAATTTTGTTGACTTTCACAGCACCTATGGCAATAGTCAGTCAAAGCAGAGGTGTGTTTGGACCTCACCTCAGTTTCAGTTTCATCATCTGTAGTCATTAATCTTCTCTTTATTTGTTTGCTCACAACAGTAACAGAGTTTCAAAAAACAGAACACTGCCTGTCACACAGGTGAGTTTGAGAGCAAGTCTGACACCTGGGTCATAATTCTCTAAATACTGCAGACTTCCATCAGTGGGCCATAGTCTCTGTCACAACTGACAGCTACATGACTTTGCTTTACTTACTGACTTATTTAGCAGATATTTATTTAAATGAAACTGTAACTAAAGCAATGGCATGCTAGTGGTTTAGAAATGACAAACTCTTGCAGAGCAGCCAAACCTACAGCACTGTATTTTGAATCTGAATGCTACGTACCATACCATTTGAATCTACTCACCATATGAAGCGCCAGTGACAAAGAAGAGCAGACCTAAACTCCACATCTGTTGGACATAAATGTTTAATGTCCAACAGATTTTTGCTGACAATATTCAGAAAGATATGAATGGGTTAAAGCTGCGTACTTACCTTGAGGCCACCACGAAGACAGCAAATGAACTGTGCACTGCTTTAAATACTCCAAACAGATGCCTGTTTGCCCATGTGGCAGTGGGAAACATACAGGTGACACACAGGCTGACATGTAAGAACACCAGGTCAAGAACAGGTCAATTATTAGTTACTTGTGTGCTTCATGCACTTTTGATGCCCTCACCTGGTTTTCCCATGTCTCATGTCTATACTGTGTCTGCAGCTGATAAGAATAATCTGTGAAAGTGTACAGCACAGTGAGCAGAGTCACACTGAATCTGTAGTTGATTTACAACTACTCACCTACACATCAGACACTAAAACGCTGACATGCTCAGTAAGATGGCCACAAAATGCAAAACCATTTGCATGGTACTATTGATGATTAGTGACATGACTGATATCACTGCTGCTCTTAACTTGTTGGACTCCTACCTTTATACTGAGGTAACTTCAAATGCAGAAAAAAGAACTACATGTTTTATGACAATATCCCATCTTGTATTTCTACACTTAAGCCTTAACTTAATGCAATACTGAATATAATGAATTAGTAACATAATAATTGACATAATAATTAATTATTGATATTTCTGCATCATTTTACAAATTTGGTGTAGCTTATCATTGTTCCTATAGAGAAAGTGTACTTGACCAGTGTGTTTGTTCACACAGCAGGAGTGTGTGCGATGACAATGGTTCTGGCTCTGTGTCCACAGCAGGAGAAATGTTGTCTGACCCACTGATATTCAGTAAACTACTGTATTATTTAACCCTTAAGTTCCACTACTCAGCCTTTTTTTAGTAGTGTATAAATATTTATTGAATAGCTTGTATTACATTAAAATGTAGTTATAAGCAGATAAAGTGCATTTTAAGTGTTAATAACTGTAAATAGTTGTAACTTCTGCAGTGAAGACATCTTAAATGATTCAAACTGGTATTTTCTTTTATTGTCATTCTGTTCATAGCAATTACACTTCATGGTAAGTAAGTAAGTAAGTAAGTCAAATCTGGGAGACAGAAGTCAGTTGTTTTCCAGTTTTGTTTTTTGTCCACTAGGTGACAGTGGAGAGCAGACAATACCAGTTTCTGTCCTTGTCAAACCTCATTTTAAGTAGATGCCTCATCATGCAGTCTGTAATATCATATTGTGCTTTCAACACTTCAAAGAACTGGTTCACCGTGTTCTCAAACTATGAGGTATGTTAAACTGATTACATTCAATATGCAACAGGCATTTGCAGTACATGACTGTTAAGTGTTACATTTAGCATCCTTTCAAAATGATCTCTGTAAACTCATTTATATGTGTGGGTTGGACTGAGGAGGATGAAATGGTGTAGAAAAAGTACTTCTTTCATATCAATACATGTAAAAAACCTGGCTGTAATTCCACATGTTCTACTAAAGAATTTTATGTAAATGGATCTAATTTTGAATTGAAGGTATATACACACACACACACGCACACATATATATATATATACACATGCATGTAAATGTATATATAC
>JBAJHX010000033.1:1336033-1350587 GCA_037176925.1 Amniataba percoides | reverse complement strand
AGGACCAGGACTCCGGCAGCAACATGCAATTTACAGGACGGAAAAGTCTTCACATTAACCAGTTTAACCAAATTAACCAGTATTTACAACATTTACACTGTGCAGACCTCACAGACCTACAGACTTTAGATGTTTTCAGTTTTCATAGTCTTGTTTTGTTGGCTGCAGATCTTCTGTGCTGTTGCTGATGAAAAAAGAAGGCTTTGTTCAAACCCTAAACAAAGAGTGCTCCTAACATCCCAACAGGTGTGCCATCACTGGCCATCAGCTGCAGGGAAGAGTTCATTGTACAGGCGCTCACACCTGCTGTGAGGTGAAGAGCACTGTCTGAATTACACTTAGACTGTGCTGAGATACTGGGCCAATATGGAAAAGCACTGCTCCACTACTGTCTGTTTAAGTTAATCAGGGTTAGGTTCTTATCCAAAAATACAAAGATGTTTAACACTGTAGATGTGTTCCCTCGTAAAAAAGTTCTTCTTTAATTTGTTTAACAAGAGGATAACTTTTCACTCCCAGGCTGACTCTTCATCAGGAAGAGAGGCATCAAGTTAACTCAGGTGTGTCACTGCATAAATAATCAAGTCCCTCTTGTGTGTGTGGCAACCTAAAGATGTGTGCACATCCCCAAACCAGATTCAGTCAGATACACAATAAAACCTGTAAATCAACTTAGACTGAAAGAGAACGTCTTTCACTTGTCTGCATCAGCCTCAGAAAAAAGGAGTGATGGGTATGTATATATCAAAGACCTCAGCATGTACGATTGCCCTGTATCTCAGTACTGAGGTTGAAATGTGGTAAATTTACACTAGCTGTAAGAATCAGTTGAAGTTTCTCTCTGTATCATCTGTGTGATTGAAATATTCTGCCTCCTGCACTCTGGGCCTGTCTGTCAAACTGTCATTGGAGGTCTCTTGTAGATCTTCTTCAAAAGGTGGCCCAAGCTTAAGATATGTCGCTGCCTTCTGGCCATGTGCCTCCACTGGCTGCCTTGTGAAAAATAATGTACCTGACAATCCTTTTTCCAGAAAATATGGTTTCACAAGGTCACTTTGTCTTTTGTAAGACTCCTCCAACGTGCAGATAGAAGCATATATTTGGCATTGCATTGGTGAAACATTTCCTTTAACATTACCTAGCTCAAGTTTCAGCAGATAAACTGGAGAAGATGCCAACTGAATACTGAATAACATGAAACCATCTCTAACTCTGACTGAGTTTGAATCACCTTCACTGGGTAGGAATCTCTGAAGATCCAAGAAATACTGTGATTTGATAGAGAAAAAGGTGTGAGTGTGTGTAAAGGAGTAAAGGAGTAAAGGAGTGTGTAAAGGTTCTTGGCTGGTGTTTCTCGGGTGGGCTTTCCATTTTGAACAAATCTTTCTTTTTTTCATCTCAACATGACTGAGACGAGTAGACTGTAAATTACTCAATACTCTTAAAAAGTTCTTCAGACTGGAATCTGTTCAGAAAAGAAATATAAATGAACTGTGCTGTTTAAACTGCATATTTGTTGAACAATCCATCCAAGTTTCATTTTGTTCTATTTATTCAATGACACACACATGTTAACGTGATGTCTCTGTATTTCCATTTACCATCTTCTTGTTAAATAAAAAAGAACTGAGGGTCCCTGTGACCAACAATGTGAAAAGGCCACTATTATTTTCCATTTCCTACAGAAACTTTTTTTTACACTGACCACAGTCAAAGTGTCGTCTGTTGCTGCTGCATGTCACTAAACTAGCCATGGCCACGTTACTGACCTCAGTTTGATGAGTTTTTTCATCTTATCTTGACACCCATTAAATCTGCTTCCTACATCATTGCCTGCAATTAACTCCTGAGATTTCCCACTTTAAAAAGGCTGAGCAAACAGCTCATAAAAAGTATCTCCAAAAGTCACTTTGTTTAGTTAATAACTTTGAAAAGCTTGTATCAGCCAGTTCTAATTTTTTCTAATCCCCTACCAGGAACAAACAGTAAGAAGAGTCTGCTGAATTACTCCCTCACTCGGTATTTTCAACAGTAATTACCATGAAGGTGCTTTCTGCTTGAATCCTAATTGTATTTTTCATATTCCTCATTTTCATTTAGTCCACCCTCTGCAAAACAATAATCTACCATATCAATGAGGAATAATGAAATGCAAATAGACTGTACTTCCTCAAATTATAATCAGGCACATTATGCACTAGCAGATTTACAGCCACAGGTCAACAGAAAGGAGCTACTGAACTGACCCCACATCTGATAGATCTAATAATACACACATCAGCAGCATTTTCATATAGATTTCACAAGGACAATCCTGCATAATCGATTTTTGAGTTAAATCACTTCATCTTGATGTAATTATTGTATGTGCAGAGATTAAAACTGTGTGTGTTTACAAATGGCTGCATATTGTGTTTCAAATATCGTCTTAAATCTCCCTCCATGTCAGTGGAAGTGTATCAGAGACTTGAAACAGGTGTAAATGTTAACTGCCTTAACACTAATCTGCTGTTGACTGTAAGAGTGATCTTAGTCCATAGGAAGCTGCAGTGACAGGTTACAGCTCCAGTTGCATAGAAGCATGTCACTTATGAGTTTTTGACTCTGTGCTGACAGGACTTTATCCCTTTCCAAGCAACAAATAAAAACTGCAGCTTTTTATCCTCATTTGGGGATATCTTTTCAACAGTTCTGAGTCCTCAGTTAAGCAGACATCTTAAACACATGGCCTTGGCTTTGAATGTGCCAGAGACATGCTATTGCTCAGTCAGTAATCCCTTATTTCTGTTTATATTCCTGTGTCTTTTTGCCGTGAACAGTCAATGAAAGCAAACATGTTGTTTGTGGTCTCATGGTCATCAGTGTCTCTGTGTTAAGTGCAGAGCTGGAGTCAAACAGCTGGCCTGGCTCGGTCCAAAGATAAAAAACAACCCAATCAGTCTCAAAGACGCTCTGATTATGCATTTAGAGAAAGAAATGTACAAATAGTTAATTTTAGGTGCCAGAAATACCCACAAAAGCACAAATTGTGTATTAATCCACAGATGAAAGTAGTCCCCAACAAATGCACTTTCACTCTGTGTGAATAATACTTTTAAACTCTACAGCAACAAACTCCTTTGTATCATTTAAGATATATTAAAAAATGAAATGATATTTTTTTTCAGTGTTTTTACAGATTTACGTATTTTTTAAAATATTTCAGATGAGCCAATGGTTAAGGCAGGTATGCCATAACAAACTGAGCGCACACTGTTAGTCTTGATCCTTTTAAGAGATTTGTTGAGAACAACTTTTAAAAAGGAAGGCAAGCACCAATTTTACCCTTTAATATGAGAAAAAAAATGGACTCTTAAGGCTGTACACTGGGCCAATACTGCCCTTTCCTAGAATATCCAAATACATTTATTATTTATTAGTTATTATAGTTTAGTCTTGCCTATGATAATCCATACACAACATCACAGTGTTAACAGTGGGAAAACACATAATGTAGTCTCAGGTTTGCAGTTATTTGCCTCTCTAAGAGGTTAGGCATGTTTATTCAGGCTTCATGGCTCACATAGTTGGTTCCATAAATACTGTTAAAACTGATTATTACCTCATCTTAATTTGCAGCCTTTAGAGTATGACTGTATATATTTAAGAATATGTCTGCATGATTTCTTTGAATAGAATAAGAAAAAAAGAAAGATATATGAAAAACTATAGAAAGAAATATATGAAGACTGTATACCTCAACTAAAATTAAGCCTGTCAGCAGACCTGGTGTCCTGTAGAACCATGTGTATCCCTTCAAATGTTTCCACGTCTTATTCCACCATCTGTTAGTTTGTCTTTTCTCTCATCTAGTCTCTGAGGTGATCGTTAGAACTTCCTCTGCTTCTGTATTTTTTTTCCGGACCACGGTCTGTGCTCTCCTCGCTTGCTGTGGTTTTGTACTGTGAGTAAACATCAGGGACCGGCACACACCTCCCCTCTGCTGGAATATTGTTTTTTAGTGTAGTGTGGCAGTGAAGAGCACACAGTGTGACCGCCTCACCTCACTCCATAAAAAAGGTCTGTGTCTGGGCCACCAGGAGAATAGCTGCTGTCGGATGAGCGAGTTGATTTGGAAAAGTCCTCACTGCCGGTTTGGCTCTCGCTCTCTCAAGGTTTATTTGCTATAATAAAACACTGTTGCTGTGTGTCTTATGAAGTACTAATACAGTTAATCCACAGGTTGAAAACATCTGAGCAGTAATTTCCTGGATTGACTTATATACCAGTTTTATTTTCTATCAGTGTGGGGTTGACTTGGCCTTTTATGATTGTTCAGTTCTGGTCTGTAACATGTACATGGATCATTCCCACACTGATCTTCTTGAATGCTCATGAATTAATTTGAATGAGAATGTAAGTGATTAAAAAAGGCTTTTTGGAGCAGTATATTATCCCTCAGTTGATGTGAAAGCAATCATACTGATCTTTTTAGTCTGGTGTCTTTTCTCATTACTATATAAGAAACACAGTTTATGTGAATTATTAAACATAAACATAAACATAAAAATTCTCTCTTTCTCTGTCTCTGTCTCTCTCTTTATATATATATATATATATATATTATATATATTGCAATTTTCTCATCATTTATATGCAATATTTTTTAAACCTGCTGAGGTTTATAAGGTTGATTTCAATATTTTTAGACCCAGTGTTCTTCTGTAGTATTTAATGTATCTCAGCCACCTGGAGAGGCCTCTGCCATCACATTTAGGCCGTCATGTTGAGAAATCAACAGTAACTCTTTGTCTTTATTTAAGTGTCATGTAATTATTAAGTTCATGTAACTGTAGGGAAAATTCAGACAGTTCAGTTCAGCTCAGATCTGATAATTTTAGTAAAAGTATCAGGTATTTTTTTATTATTAATATTGTGTATTTATCATATAATTCTCTTTATAAGCTGCCTCCTAACCACATGACCCATTGTTTTAACTGAACTCAAGGTCCTCTTCCCACTTTTGCAAACTCTATTCACTGCTAAACATTATTAGATTATTAGCTAAGATTCCATCCACATAGGATTCCCTGTATGTTAGATTCCATCTATATGATGTTATTGGACTCTGTTGGAAGCTCCAAATCAAAGGCCTGATGTTCACACAGTGATTTAAATTTCTTGGCCTCACAATTGAATTTGGAGCTAGTAAGTGGACTTTGAGTTCCTAGACTGTTTCTTCAAACTGATAATTGCTGGAACAAAATCAGCAATTGTTTCACATTTTATGAATTGCAGAATTTTAGTTTTGGTTGTCTAAATGATGAGACACTGACAAGATGATTAAGAAAAGTTATGTGATTCAAAATTTGACTCAGGATAGTTTTCCTTGAACTCATGGTAAAGAAAACAACATAGCAAATGTCAGAGCAATAAACAGTTGCAGGGGCTGATGGGGATTGATGGGCTGCTAACCCCTCATTTGTGGCTGCGCTGGGACACCTCGCTCCTTGAGGCCCTTATGTAATCCTGGCGCTGCTTCAGCCCCGGCCTCTGTGAATTCCTGCTGTGTTACTAGATAGCCTGCGGTTACCACTCGGACTGTAGGTCAAACATATCAGTGAGCAGCCATCGGGAACATCTATATCTCCCCACTTTTCTCCCCCACAGCCTACTGCTCTCTTTCATCGTTGCATAATTGTTGCCATGGGAGTGAGTCTGGGTTTCCATGGTGTCGTGCTCATTGTTGTGAGAACACAGTGTTTTGGCCTGTGTCGCACAACTGTCACCACAGGCTACAGATCAGAGATTAGACGGACATACGCTGCTTCGCTCAATGTCAAAGTCCACTTGTCGTTCATAAAAACGGATCCTTTAATTGGTTCTTTAATGAGACAAAGCAGGCTACACCAGGAAAAAAAGCTTGTTTTTTGTTATGACAACTGCACTCTTACATACATTTTTACAATCATGGACTCCCTTTGTATAACACCACACATATCTATATAATCAATGGCTTTTTAGAGTTTTACTTGATAAAATCTTGCTGATATTCTGGTATATGTGTGAGTAAATTGTTTTTTTTTTTTAGTTTAACTGCTTGAGGTTGTGTTCACTTTCCAGGAGTACCCTCCTTATGCCCCAGGTGACCTTCGACCTCTGACCTTCGGGGGGGGGGGGGAGGAATTCACAACAAAGTTTAAAGTTCCTTAGGTATGTTCTCATGGTACATCAGTCTAGGTTTTTAAGCTTTTGAGGAACATGCTTTTCTCATCTTTAAAGTACATTTTCATATATTTTTATGTCACATACAAAACAGAAAAAAGTCATTATATACATCCTCCTCTTCTTCCACATTGCAACCACAGGTCCCTTTTCCTGTGATAGTAGCATTCAATGTTTTTGGGCCAAGATGTTGACCACCAGTACAGTTGAAGCATTCGTGTTTTATTTATCCTTGGTTTCTACGTTTACTCTAATCATGCAGTTGAAAAGAAGGAAAAAAATTAAAATGGATAATATTTAGAAATCCTTTGAAGCAGTTGGTCACTTCACAAACTGGAGAATTCCTTTGAAGCACAGTGGTCCATTTGGGCATGTCTATTTGTTGTGTCACTTTTGGAGATTATTCTCATTGTGTACCATCGAAACACAATCTGCCAGTCTGCAGCACATCTGGCAGTTCAGAGGTGGAACTGGGTAATAGTGGACTTACAGCCGGTCAGTCGGGTCAGAGGCCGTCATCAGAGCTTCTTCTTCATACTGGCCGGTCCACAGCGTATTGGCAGGGGCTCAGGTTGGACACGGGGTTCTGCACTGCCGGATAAGCAAAGTTGGTGTGCTGCTTGGCTTTGAGCCGCAGGCTGGCCAGGCTGGAGTTGCAGGTGTCTCTGTACATGTAGGGGCTGGCTGTGGTGGCGTAGGGGCAGGTGGCCGCTGTCACTGCTACTGAGTTGAGTGCCGTGGGGCTGTTGAGGTTGTTGAGGTTGCCCAAGTTGTTGAGCCCCGTTGCGGGAACCCCAGTCACCGCTGAGGGCACCATGGTAGAGGCCATGTTCATGGAGGAGATGGAGCTGGGGGGCGAGAACATGGGCTGGGATGACAGGGGGCTTACATTCATTGAGTTAAAGAATGGGAAGCTCTTGGCGGAGAGCGGGCTGCTCGCCAGGCTCTTGGTGGCCCAGTTGTTGTAGGAGTAGCCCGTGTACATGTCATCGTAGGGCTGCATGAGTCCATTGAACTGGGCACCAAAGCCATTTTTGCACAGCTCTGCCTGCTGGTTCCTCTCTCGCTTTCTCCACTTGGCGCGTCGATTCTTGAACCAGACCTGGGAGGTCAAAAGAAGAAAAATATTTCTTTTATCTGTGTGTTGAACCTGGTCAGTTTGGTGTGACAATCCTTTAAAGCCTCTAAAAGATTTAAATCTTAGATTTTCCTTTTCATAGTATCTGATCAGTCCTGCAAACATCTCTTTGGATCTGTGGACCTCAAGGATTTTATTTATTTAAAGCTACACGTCATTCAGTTTCCTTGAAAGGCTGTCACAAACATGTTGTTGACTCTGTTGCCTCAAAGTTGAAGTTCTTTTGGTGAAGAAAAAACTGAGAGATCCATCGAAGGACAAACTGTTGTTGTGACGCAGCCAGTTTCAAAGATCTCTTTTAGAAACTGTGTGGAATTATGTCCAAAACTTTAAGGCCAGATTTACAAGACAAAAAACACTGTTTACATTTTTTTACACTTTGAAATATAGTTCTAAAACTTACATTTAGCAGTGCATCTGTCACATTAAAATGCGGTCATGTACTCGTTCAGTGTGCACATAGCATAAAAACAGCTTGGGAAATCATGGAAAGAATGGTAAAATTACTTTGAACATTGACAAATGGAAATCAGACAAAAAGTGGACTTGTGAAGTTAAATTTGAGAAATTCTAAATGAATTCAGTAACCTGCCCAGAGACTCTTAGTAATGCTGAAGTGAAGGCAATTAATCATTTTGCCCATTTGTTAATTATAAAGCATGAGATGTTTTCAGAGCTTCACTTATTTTTGCAAACAAGGAAAAAATAGAATGACTGAAATTACTTTTTCCTTAACTATCAAAAAAGTGTCAGGAGTCAATAAAGTCTAATTCTAAAACACATCTAGTCAGAGTATCCTAACCCCTCTCAAATACTTTCAGCAATATTGTGTGCATATGTATCCAGAATTTTTTGATAGACATAATAATCCCAGAAAGTAAGTTGAAGTGTATCATCAAACAGTCATATTAGGCAAGGCTTATTAAAACTAATCATTGACTTATTTGAATAGTGAGATCCCAAAGAAAGAAATGTCAGGGAAGGGCAATCTTCACATTTGTCATTTTATGGTCCTATATTTGGAGGATATGAATTGGATTAAAGCTTTAGCAGAAAATCTAAATTGAGTTTTTTTTAGAAATGAAACGTGTGCCAACTTCCCCTGACTAAAGGAGTAAAGGGACAAACTTTTACTATGAATAGGACAGAAAAAAACTCATTTGTGGATAGAAAAAGACACGAATACATCTGACAGAAGTCTCCTGCTCATCTGTCAACAATCATGTATTTGTTTTACATTAAAATAATTTAGTATCAAATGTTTTATCTCTTTAATCCTTGTAAAACTTTTACAGGCCTTTGCTGTGTTGATACTCAGCCGTCTCTCCGCTCCTTTGGCATGCATGCTGTGTATCATCCAATCCTCTGTTATTATAGTAACAGAATGCTGTTGACCATTAATATGAGTATAAAGTGCATGACTCTGACTTTTCCATCCCACCCAGTGACAGCAGGGGAAACCCCACGCTGGAGGACAGAAGCTACCCAATCTTTACCGTGACTCGGAGGCAATGCTGTTTGAAGGTTTGTGGAAAAGGCTGAATGTCAAGGTTAGCCAGTGGCTTATCTGCAGCCACATTTACACATCTTCTGTGGAACGGTTGAATGATTGCAAGAGAAGGATATCAAAATACGTTTAAAAGGCAGCCATATGAATTGGATGTAAATTGAAATCAAGCAACCAAGACTTCTGATGATGGTGGCCAACATCTTATTTATAGTTAATATAGAGAAGATTTAGTTCAGAAAACAAGGAAACAGAGAAGATAATCACTGATGCAATGTTTTATATAATCACTCTCTAAGCCTAAAATTCCAGCACACAGTGGATGGCTACATACGGATGACCACAGCAGGAACAGACATTGTGTTTACTGGCACAGATTTGATTAGTGGCTTTTTCAATAGGGCAGAGCTCCCTGTCACTCCCCATGTTTCAGACTGATGGTGGGTCTACCTGCCTGTGGCTGATTCAGATGTGTTTGAACATTCAGTCTAGTCTTTGTTATCCTGTAAAATCTGAACAGTGGTTATGCAGTAAGCGCTGCAACAGTTAACATGCCATATTTATGAAGAGGAGGTTGAGGGTGTGGAAGTAACACATTAAACTTGTTTACTTATAGATTTCTTTTTGTCATACAAAGCTGTAAACACAACACATCTGGTCTAAGTATATTTATATTACTTTGATCTACCACCATCCTTGTGTCTGCACTGAAGATAATCTTGTACAAAGTAATGCAGAGTAGCTTTGAAAGTCAATGTTATGTCAATGTAGTGGTCCACCACTTTAGCCCAGGCTAAAATATTTCCACAACAATTGAATGGATTGCTATGAAAGTACATGAGGATGTCAGCAGCTCTCAGAGGATGGTGATTCCATTTTATCTATGGGCAAAAAATTCATTTATACAGTGAAACATCTAAACGTCTATGGCCTGGCCAAAATATGGAGCAGACATATACTGTTCTCAGACAGTGGACTTTTCCTTCTGCATCAACATGAGATTCAACAAAGTGAAATGTATCAACAAGTGCTGGATGGATGGAAGGCCATGACATTAATGTTCCCTTCAGGATAAATTGTAACAACTATGTTTTTATCTCACACCACCACCAGAGCAACATTTCACTTTGCCCAAGATCTGGATTTATCATTATGGCATTTTGATTATCCTCTGCTGTAAATGTAAATGTGCACGCTAGCACATTTAAGTAAAATGAACTTTGTAATAATCCCTGTTAAGTCAGCATGTTGGCATTTTGATACAACTTCTTCACTAGAATATGTACATATGAGCTGTATTGGTGGGATATTTTGAGGTTCCATGACATTGAAAAGGAGTGTAACAGCCAAGTCAGTTATATCAGCATAGCCTGAAATCACATGTTTGCATTAAAAGGTCTTTACAGTGCTTATCTTTACACACCAACCCATCTATCCCTAGCCGCTTAATTGAGTGTAATTAATGTGCTCCATCTGTCTATAGCTTTGATGATTAACAACAGCTCTCTGACAAATCAAATGAATCAAGCTGTCAGGTAAAGTATTTTGGGCATGTGTGAATCTGCCTGCATGCAGGTTAGAAAGACCACTGATAGACGTTAAAGACGAGACTATGTGTAGTCTGTTGTCCTTTCAAAATAACAACCAAGAGTGCCTGCAATGTGACCTTTCATCCAGTCAACATTAATTTGATCCATTACTTGTCAGGCAGGCCAACAACTGTATTGTCATCCATCAGAATGTGTGTCCTCCTGCTCCATATAGCTACAATGAGCAAACCACTGGGTGTGGGCATGGCTGCACCTTTGACATTTAAGTTTAATGTGTGAAGTAAAAGTTTGGTAGAAGGATATAAACACTGTACCATGTGGGAATCATTTATACACTGACTGCAGTTACATCACTGAACACTGATTTATTTAATCTTACTAAAGAAGATATCTAAAAAACTTTAACTGATCATAACAAAGTATGTATATGTCCTTACTATCTTTAATGCCCCTAAAATGATTTAAGGCAGGCATAGACTTCTTCTTTGGCCATTTGTAGGCAGCAGAAAAACAAGCTGTTGACATGACATTAGCATACATACTGTATGTATCACCTTTTAAGTTGATATGGCTTATTTACACAACCAGCATAGAAATGCCATAGCACTGGGTGGTGACAAAAGTTGTGTCTGGCTCAACTCGTATTTGGCGTCCGTATCAGCACCACTAGTTTAAAAAAATACGGTTTGAAAGCACCACAACAGGTTCTCACTTTCTGTGCCACTTTGAAAACTTAAACGGTGTTTAAAATTCTTTCAAGTCTGAGGGTCAATACCTTCAGAAGCCTGAACGTGGAAGGTGGTGTTGCTGGAAGAATATAGGTAAAGATGGTTATATGGGGTCATCTGAGAACCTAAAACATGTCAGATGTTATCATCATCTGGCAGCAGTTGTTGCATGTTAGACTGACGGACAACAGACAGACTCTTCAATCTCTTTCAGATTATTTGCATGAAACCATGATCTGTGGCTGTATTTCTGACCAAATCCTGCATCCAGTGATTAGGAACCTCAGTGGTGAACTTAGCTGCTGTAAAGGATGTGATGTGCGTTGTACCCACCCTGACCCGTGCCTCAGTGAGGTTGGTCCACACTGCAATCTCCTCTCTGGTGCTCATGTCGGGGTAACGGTTTCTCTGGAAGGTGGCCTCCAGCTCCTGGAGCTGCTGGCTGGTGAAGTGAGTCCTCTGCCGCCGCTGCTTCTTCTTCAGAGAACCGTCTTCAGCACTGGACTCATCCAGCTGATTCTGGTGGGATTTCTCTGTGTCTGCAGACCCACATAAAGAAAGATGATTTCATAAAGACACTGGGAGGTTCAGCTCAGGTCGGAAGACAGATACAACACACCAGTGAGAAAAAAACATGAGCATGACAGTAAATTGCAACTACACTGATGGAGACAATGAAATGCATTTAAAAGATACCACGTTAACAGTTACAGTGCTTTTCTTTTTTTTCAACTACATGAGCAAGAGCATGAGCAAAATTTCAGTATAAGTCCAGTAAAAATACAGCAAACTTAAAAATGTTATATGTTGCAAAATATCATTCATAATTGATTAAAAAGTACTTTGTTATTATCATATTCTCAACATAGAATTTATTTTACAAATAACAACTATGCCAATTAAATAGATGAAATGCTTATGAACATGATTTTATGAATGAGTATAATACAAACTTAAACATTATAGAAATGCATACATCATACATACATCATCAGAGGAAACACAGGGCTCCTCTGGAAATAAATGATTGGCAAACATAACAGATAAAGTAGTCCAGTAGATAAATCAGCCCACTGTCAGACTGCTCCACACTCAGTGCTCAATTAACCCATTCAGGGAACTGAGGGAGCCTCATACATAAATGTATGTAACTTGATTAAGCCCAAATTTATTTAATAGCATGTGCCACGTAAGCACAGAATAAATTGAATTTTAAACAGGCAATAATTTAATGTTTTTAGATTTACTGCCAAATAGGATTTCATACAAAGAATCTGTCTTGGTAAAGCAGGATCTCTCAACAAGACGGCACCTGAAGATCAGGTGATAAGGCCTACATCACTTTACTATGTTGATATATCGATACTGTGCTTTAGTGATGTATACAGTATTAATCAAAGAAATCTGCATGAATTGAATTAACACCAACTGAACAGTCTTCAGGCGGTAAACACTTTGGTTCTCTCTCATAGCCCAAATTTGTATTAAAAGAAAAACTTCCGTGTTTTCTTTTAGTTCCACAGTATTAATAATAAATCATGTGTAATTCATTAAAATCTTTTAATATAAGCAGCATTTCAATGTCATTTCTGGTTGAAGTGGAGCAAATCTGAACACTTTTTACAATACTGGGCAGGGTTAGGGTTAGGGTTAGTCTAAAAACTAAATGTAACTTAATCTAATCTTAATCTCTAAATGTAAAATTAATCTAAAAACTAAATGTACCGGTACTTAGTTTCTTCCATGCTAAATAAATCAATTTAAACCAAAGATATTAGGTTTTACAATAATATATATTTAAAGATGAATACAAAAATGAATTAAATGGAAATATACAAACTGAACATATTTATATGCACATACACCGAGCAAACCAGATCTCTTCATGACTTGAAAGGATCTATGAAATTATAGCTGCATGTCAGAACCTGTTAGGAAATGACTGGGATACTCTGGGACTTGTAAAATAAGGTGTTTGCATAGTGAAAGTATTTAATGCACTTGGCATTGAATAAGCATATATACCGACTTTGACAGGAAGCACCAAAAATCAAAGCTCTTTTGGAGAATCGTTGAATCATGCTCTTCTCCCTGCAGAGACTGGCTGAATTCTGCATAAAGACGCATAACTAATGTGTCAACCCTTAAAAGCTGAAACATGTGGTGTCTGTGAAACTGTACATTAGACATCTTTCACTCTGGATTGATTCAGCTCCATCCAATCCCTGCTGAAAGAGACGAGATAATATTGTCAGATCAAACATCATCTGAGTTCCCTCCATCCCACAGGATGGAAATTGACAAGCGTCTCTTGGTGTGACGTTGCCAAGAAAGAATGATTCCAAACACTGCATTACATTCAAGGATGTGAGAGAGCAGTGAGTGATTGCATTTGGCCCCCAGCACAGCGAGTTTAAAGGACCACACATCCATGTTATGTCTGCCAGGGCTCCTCTCTGCCAGATCTCACTCTCACAATTTGAGGACCTCACAGAAAGAAATGAAATTAGTTGGCCAGCTAATCCTGCAGATCAGGCTTTTGTGACTGGGGCAAGTTGGGCTCTGTTTGGCAAGGGCTTAGCTCTCAGAGCAGTTCGAAATGATCAGCAGGGTTTAAAAAGAGGCTCCACAGGGCCACCAGCAAAATCAATAAGGGCCAGGCCGAGGCTGTTATCTGGAAGTAAACTGACACTGGATAAGCTGTCACTTAAGGCCATAGTCTATAACACAATACAGAGGAAAGGGCAGCCCTTTCTACAGCGACGCACTGACCAACAATACGAGCAAGCTGACTGACAATGTGCCGACTTGACAGAGCCGTTCCAGGTCAGCTTCTCAAAGGGCTTTAATCTAGAAAACGACTTCAACAGGCTTTTAACGAAATCACTTTCAACACAGACATCATCAACATCTAGGGGGAAAAAAGTCAAAATTCAGGATATATAGAGAGAAATCTCACTCAAAGAGCGTTAGTGACAACATAGTTGAGTGAATGGGAATATACAGTTTGTCTAGGTCAGATGTTTTAAAAGCAGTCTGCCAAACTTGCCCTCAATGGTAGAATCAAAGATCTCACAGTGTTTTAAAGAAGCTGCACCTTTCAGAGAGAAAGCTTATTATAAAGAGACACACCAGGCCATTCAGTCGTGTGTGAGGTAGTACCCCGATCTGTGCCTGTGGCATGGGCGGTGGTAAGGCGTGGCAGCCGTATTATACGTGAATATAACAAGTCCAGATTTAAGGTTGTGTTTTGTGTTCACAATAAAGGGGGGAGCCAACAATAAACTGTAAGAAATGTGTTTGTAATACCAGTCTTAAAAGAAAAATGCTATCATGGATAGTTGAGGAGCAGTGTTCCCTCAGTGCTGATTATTCTGCTTCAGAGGGGAAAACCTCTCTTCAAAGATGTCATTTAAAAATATATATA
>JBAJHX010000033.1:1310509-1322133 GCA_037176925.1 Amniataba percoides | reverse complement strand
ATTATTATTATTATTATTATTATTATTATTATTATTATTATTATTATTATTATTATTATTATTATTATTATTACAGATTTCAATCTGTAATAACATGCATAGGAAATACTTGACGGCACTTGACCTTGGGATTCCCAAAATCCCAAGAACCCTGAAGACCACCTCCAATTCCATAATGTATGTACACAAACTTATAGGGCTGTCACATTTCACAAGAGGCTCTTGTGTTTATATGTTCAGTAACATTGAGGATATTGTTGGAAAAAAAGAAGAAGTGAATTCAGAATTTGGGGAAAAACACTTCACTAACAGCAACTCCTTCTTCTTTGTAACTCCACAGAGAATGATTGGTGCTAGGTTAGTATCCACTGTTGTCCCTAAATTTTCATGGACCTGAATACGCTTTCAGGCCTCAAGCACTGCTTGAATATAGCTCCAAGAATGCTGGGGGACTCATGTTGTAAAAAAGACTTAATTTATCATGTCCAGCTCTTTCAAACAAGCAAATAGTGGCCAAATATGACACAACCATTTTGCAATACAAAGCATATTACATTGTCTGGATTTGTGTTTGTATGTGTCTTAAAGCCAAAATGCTGATTCTTTGTCTTTTTCCTAGAGAAGAAGACAGATTATAAACTCACACTTACAAGGTAGAAACACAATATGGCATAGGCGTCTCTCAGTGAGGCATAGGACTCAACTTGGAGCCTGACAAAGCGATGTAAATGTATATTGTTGGTGCTTTGTCTTAAGGATTTTGGATACATCAGATTTAAATATTAAAGGAATGTTACTGCTCTTTTTCTTATGTCTGTAATTAATGAGGAACAGATGCACGACCAAGACACAAGCTTACATAAATATTTTCAGTTTGGATGAAGAAAATGTAATCAAGAGAATTCCAGCTGTTTCATATACAGCTGAACAGGGATAGGACATGGTGGATCAAATGAGGATATGAAACAAAAAGTCATGTGTTTTAGAGATTATTTCTTAGAAAGATGACTAAACCTGATCCTTTAAGCAGTGCTAATGAAATGAATCTATGCCCATGTTTGTTTTCAACATAATGGTGGATTTTCTATAGTATTTGAGTCAACAGTTCAAATGCAAAAGCATGACATAAAGCAAAGTATCAGTCTCAGTGGTGAAGACGTATCAGCTACTGTGGAAAATGACATGCATATATTTGCAGATGAAATGTTGCAATTAGAAATCACACAGGTGATCAAACATTTTGCAAAGAGCAAACACAGGTCTGACACAAGAAGATTCTACATGCTTTAAGGCGGAACAATACTTGAGTAAATGGCTGCTTCTGATTACACAGAGAGATAAGAGATTGTAGGATTGTAGCTGTGCAGTCTTTGCATGGAGCAAACACACATACATATATAGTTTTGTGGTTGATTGTTGGGTCACTGATTTCGACCAGCATATTTTCTCAAGTCATTTGAGCATGAAAGTAAATTCTTTAGCCACTTTAATTTTTTAAACTGAGCCTACCAAGGAGGCATTCTACAAATTATGAACGCAAAGTGCCTAGCAAATAGCATTACCCCAGTATATACACAAAGAAAAGATGTAGACATAAACATTTTCCATTTACAACATTCCACCTAACTATCACAAGATGCATGAAAATACTGCAACTAATAGTAAAATATTGTTAGCAACTCACAAACAAAATACATGCTATAGGCTATAGGCTATAGGCTATATATTTTTTCCAATTCTCTGGATCATTTCTCAAGAAGAAAAACATTGTTGTTCATCGTTCATGCCATATCGATAGATTAGGTGGGTCTATATTAATACAAACCACCAAGAGTATGTTGTGTACTATATGTCTGCTTTATAAAAATGTATTATTATTTTGATGACCATAATGTTGTCAACAATGGACATGGCCACACCGAATAAAAGTGCCAGTTTGTTTTAGCATTTCTTGCACATGGTAGAACATAAATAACTGTGCTGATAATGTTTTTCAGGAGTTTTTTTTTTTTACATTATACCAAACTTTACTGAGTCTTATCGTAGATTCATATTGATGGGAGAAAGTTCATTCTTGATCTTTGGGATAACAATTTGAGAAAATAATATTAACTCAAGGTGCATTTACTGGCTTGGTCCAGAGCTTTCACCAACATCTAATGTGAGCGTTAGAGAACACTACATGACTGAAACAGCATAAGAGAAAAGAATACCACAGGAACAGACGACAGCTATCTGTGAACACCAAACAGAAACACCAAAAACTTCATTCTATAGGACGACTCCTAAACTAGGAGTCAGTGGCTGCTTGAAGAAATATTCCCCAAAAACTATTAAGTGTTTTTGCAAGTTTTTGCAGTTTGCAAGATTTGGTGAACCTTATCTATGGGTTTGTAAGAAAAGGCTATAAACTTCAATTTTATAGATTTTATTTTATATAAATAGTTCCTGAGTGTTATCTTAGTTATTAATATGTGTCTTGTGCCACTCGACTGTGGATTCCATAATCAATAAAGTCTCATCTTATCTTCTTCATTTTGTGAAATTCTGCCTTAACGCATGCAGTACACAGGAGTAATGATCTTGGAGGAACAAAAGAAGAAGGCGATTACATAATAGTCCATGAATGGGAACGTTTGCTCTATCCTAACCTGAAATGGAATGAACAGTTATTTTATTCATTAATCATCAGTTTTCAGAAAGGTTTAGGCTGCCTGGAACTCTCTGGAGCTCTGGGAAAGGACCCCTCACGAGTCACACTATTTAACCCCACAAAGTGAGCCACTCCTATTGTTGTAGAATTATTAACTACAGCTAGACTGGACAACACACACACACACACACACACACACACACACACACACACACACGCACACAGTCCATTATCAGTGTAGGGTTGCTCTCTTCATTGATCAGAGACCGTGCTTTCGTCATCAACCCAGCGCAACCAAACTGTCTCCACTACTGCTCCCTCTGTCCCGCCCTCATTTTTGCGTCACACAAGTGAAATTTTCTTCTTCTTTTTTTTTTAGGAATAACTCTGGGACATTCTGTATGATTTGAAACAAACAACAACATAATTGCAACGCAGCTTAAACTTTATTTATTAATTTATCTGATGACCACTTATATTTCAAATCACGCTTAAAGAGATGAGTTCAGTCTCCTGTCAATCACGGTTGTATGGTGAGGGTAGGTTGAGAGCGCAGAGCTTTTCCACGTCAGTGTGTTTACGCAGAGCAGTCTGACAGCTGCAGTTCTCTGTCACTTATGGAGGCTTCTCTCAGCACTGAATGACCAACCGCTTGGACATTACGTTATGACGGAGTGGAATGTTTGAAGTGTGTACTTTGTCTCATTTTTGTAGCGAGCTCAACTTCAGTCATCCTCATTCACTGTCGGCCGGCTAGCCTGCTAGCTTTCCGAGCTAGCATTAGCTACAGCAGGACTCCATCTTTGAAATAGCAGCCACAAACAGGTAATACTTCACATCTGTAGAGAACAAGAGAAGCGAGACTGTGTGGTTATCAACAAACAATTTGCTTCATTTAATTCAGGAACTGAATGACCGTTGTCTGCGAGGAAAAACGCTCCAAAGACACCAAAGACATATCTATCCCTAGTCAGTTGGCACGTTAGCTAGTTGAGCTAGGGAGTTAGCTACCACTGTTTTGGGCAAGTGATGTGTCTTGTTAAGGTAGAAAAAGATCTTAAGTACATTGGTACATCTGTAGGTTTTACCGAAATGGTAGTCACATGTCATTGCTGTGTTTGCGATCCTCTCAGATCGCTGTCAACTGTCCAACATTTTACTGAAGTACACTGTTACCCTAGCCGGTTAGCTTCGGATGTGAATAGGCACTGCTAGCTATGTAATCTAATTAACCAGCAAGCAGCCCTCTGGCTCACCTGACAGCAAACTCACAGGACTGTATCACCTGTGTGGCTGTGTCATATAGCACTTGTGGAAAATGTGTTGAAGGTTTAAGTATGAGAGTGTTAGATTCTCGCTTCAAACTGCCACAATTTTGGCTCTGGGTGGCCCTATCTGTATTTCTTGTCAAGTTACAGGTGATATGTTGTGGCACTGTCATATCCAGCTGGGTGTTAACATAAACCAACACCAACTGCCAACTGCTATCACTGATACCGCAGAGCAAGTAAGGAAGTTTAGCATTTACTCAGCATCATGCAGTGATTCATAGCTAAGCAGGCCATCAGCATCACTAGGAAAGACTGTCATCTTTCAAAGACAAAGGGGGAAAAAGTCACCCTCTAAAACATGCTGCTCCATAAACATCTAGCATACTGGATAACAGACAACAGGGAGCCCCTTTGCTCTCTGAGCTGTTCTACAAGTATAGTGTAAAATACTGATCTGAAGGGACATGTGTTAACAGAATATGACTCTTGAATCTTGTCAGATTGTAAGACCTTTTGACAAGACACTGGAAATTCCTCACAGAATAAGAAGATGGTAATCTCCATTGCTCTGGCCCTACATTTGAAAAGAGAGCTTTCCATTCATGCTGAGGAATTCTGCATCATGCTGAAACATGGGTGATTTTGGAAGTGAATACAAATAGATGATTTGTTGTAATGCTCAATCCTTCCAACTCTTTCATACTTTTCCTCTGTCTGGTCTGTCGTGTCCTAAGCCAGTCAGTGTGCAGGGGACGTGGGAGGTCAGCAGCAGTAGTGACTTGTCGTTATCTACTACCCTTAAGAACAGGCAAAGGTGCAGGAGAATCGGACATAATATACATTTCATATGTCATATTGTCCAAAGCTGCATTCAGATATTTTTTTCCATTCTTGTGTCTCACCATGTACCATCCATTTAACAACCAATGCTGAAGTTAAACTGATACATTTATTTACACTGTAGCACATAATAGAAATCAACAGCTGAGAGAGCATTGTTTTGAGCCAAATTAAATGAGAGCATTTCTTATAAATATGTAATAAAAATGCGTCTTAATTTACAATGTCATACACTTCTTTTCACACGTTATTGATCAACAGATGAAATAAAATATAGCACAGCATAATTGAGCTTTTACACTTCTTTATTTATGTAAAAAACATAAAAAACAATACAAGGTAAGCTGTGATCCAGCTAGTTTTAACTTAATGCAGAGGTCAAACTTTTAACCTAAACTGACTTGGATTTACAAGGTTTTACTGGACCTGCATTGTGCCACTTTATTACATTAAAAAATACAATGTCAGATCAGGACTCAACATCCTTGATTCAGATTGGAATTGGTGGTTTAAAGAAACTTAATCGGTACATCTCAAGTGAAGATTCATTTTATCATCTCGCTTCTTATCAGTGCAAAGCCTGTCACTGTGTCCCTACATCCTCTACTTATCATACCTTCATCCTCTTATTATTTTGCTTATCATGAATTTAAAAGACTCTGCCCTCAGCCACTCTGCACTCATAAATCTTCCTGTAAAGTAAGAGTGTTATCTGGCTTTCGTGACACAAGGAAAAAGGTTAATCCAACCATTTTAAGCTATACTGCTAGTCAAATATGAACAGCATGTCATATTGATTCTGTTTGGTTATCCATATTGGTTTTGGGAATTGTCAAGATACACACAAAGATTTCTTTAGATTATCTGTCCCATGTTATATTTGCCACATTGTGAATTTTGGTTAATTTAATTGGTACGTATAAAAATAATTTTCTACAGTGTTTGAATAAGTATTAAAAATCACTTGTGAAAATAAGCTCATGTTCTTTACTTTGAGGTAAGTGGTTTAGTTTTTGTTACTTCAAATTCACACCAGACATCAATAGCATGTAAATGCTTATAAAGCATAAGCTTTAATTCACACCTCTGTTGTAGTGTCACTGTCCTCAGAACCAGCTTTCCTGTTAGCAGGAGGACAAAGTGGCTTCTCCACGCTGGTTCTTTGACACCCTTTGTGAAACCAGAATACTCTTTGTGAAACTGGGACCTTTTACAGTACTTATAAATTAAAACAATATAGCTTATGATTCCATTTTAAATAACTGAAGCATATCAGTCTTGTGGGATGGGAAATTGTGGATATTTTTTTTAATTAAAAATGGAAATTAAATATTCCAGAACATCCACTATCTCCAAGCAATTTTAGATCACCATCATAACCATCTTGTTATGACCACTTTCTAACATATCGAGGGACTGTAAGTGATAATGAAAATGATCACAATTTAATTTCTGCCAAAACCAACCATCACCTCTTGTATTTTTCTCTTAGGAAAACAGTATGGTGGACAAAAATATCTACATTGTCCAGGGTGAAATTAGTACTGTCGTTGGAGCTATCAAGAGGAACTCCAGATGGAATACCCACACTCCACTGGTGAGTCAAACACACCAATTGTTTGCTAATTTTAACAGTTAAGGTTAACTTTACCAAAGATATAAAAACTGACTAGTCGGTAGAGTGTACTGCTTACCTATTTTGCATTTTTTGTATACAAATGTAGAAGAGACATCCTGTATAAAAGTCCAAATCAATTAGCACACACTCATGCCAGAGTAGCTAAATGTGTTGCTTTGCATGTGCATCAGTTATCAATCTCCATTTTCTTACAAGATAAGTGAATAAAATGCATGACATTCAGTTTATATACAACTTTTATCTAAATGATTAGCAAGTCATTCACATCTGCAATCATCCAACTAGTCATGACAGAGAGGTAGGGGGCTCTTTTGAACCGTGGGGCACTAGTGGCCACTCATAAATCAGGTTTCATATTATATACTGTACGTCTAATGTTAAATGGACTTTGTAAAGCACACGTGTGTTTGGTCAAAGCCGTTGGTTCTAGTGTTGAGTAAGTTTAACGGCAGGATTGATCTTTCTTATTTTTGAGAACTTTAGCTTTTCTTTTGTTACCCTTTGATCAATCCACAATTTTGCATGTTGTCAGAGGTAAGTGTACACTCCAATCTGTAACACTGCTGCTAAGTATTACATTTTATAAATACATGATGTAAGATTATTGTCTGGATTAATGGAAGGGTCCATTAATCCCTGGTGGTATTTCAGTTATCTAATCAGGGTCTGCTGATTAAGCTGCTAACCATGTGAAACAGTGACTGCAGTCTTTTTCCAGAACTGAGAGAACTCCTGCTGCACAATGTTAAACTATAATGCAACATGTTATTATGTCTATCAGGAATCAACATGTTGGGTATGTCTTTGGAGGCAAAAACATCAGTATTTGTCCTTCAGAAAAATGTTTGGATGAGACATTTCTGTTTCATGCAGAATATACTTCCTAAAGTGCTGTACATCCATCATATTATGGCACATAGTCAACCTAGTATATCTAGTTAGATTCAGTAACTCTCAATTGCAAATCGTGTCCTAGATCTTATTCCTCATTGTGCCCTTTATGATATTTTTTTCTGCCCAGGATGAAGAGCAGGATCCGTTACTTAACAGCTTTGGCCACCTCAAGGAAATACTCAACAACATTAAAGGTATGAGGTCTGTTGTGATGTTGGTTGGGGTAACTGTGTCAACTGTGGGGAACAACTTGTTTGACTGGCAGCTTTGACACCAGCCTAGATGAACAGAACCAAACAGGCAAATGCACTAGAGTGATTAGGTTTGGTGTGTGTCCTGAATCTGCAAAACTACTGAATACTGTGTGGCAATAGATCATTTTTTTGCTTTAACTTAACTTTATGAAGTAAATGTTGATTGCACCATGTAATGGCTGTAGAATAATGACACCATCACCAAAGCATCGCTTTCTCATGCAATTCTGTCTGCCACTGAGTACAATCTCCTTGGAAAATGAAGGCTGATTTTTGGTACACTCAGTGTTTTATTGCATGGAGTATACTCTCAAATACACTGCTGGCTGATGCAACAAATCAGCTTTGGCTTTCTTCCTGTTAGTTACCAACGCGTCAGTCAATATGTCTTTACAATGTGTCAAATTAGAACCATTAAATGTATGTTGAGTTAGCTGTTAGTAGTTCCTATAGTTTACCCACTAGTGTGCAGACAACTGTCACTGGACTGCTTTGATACTGAAGAAAACCTAAAATCTTGATGATTCCCAGGTGAGTTCTGTGCATCTTAAGAGCGTGTTTTTCTGATTTCTAAGTATATTTATGGCATATTTATTTGCTATTGGTACTTTTTTGAATGATGTTCTTAGAAAGGGCATGTCAACACGTAGATCCACTGACATGCAGTTACAAGTGCAGCTACAGTTTGAGATTCAGGCAATTATTTTTCGAGCACATCACTGAAAGGTCCTTCTAAATCAATTTAAGAGTAACTAGACCTCCAAACCAACTGGAAACCAATCACTAAGGTTATTTAGTGTTGATGGATTTGTGTCCTGATTTTTACATTTTAGTGCAACATGTTTTTTTCTACCTACTCTTAAAATGAACATAGTGATTGCTGTCTACTGTCTGGAACCTGGCTACTGCAATAGAATTTTGCTGTTGGCTGAAAAAGAGTCATGAGATGTATGTATGTCACATACAAAGCCAGCCTTCCCCACTACAGATAGCACTTTGCAGATAGCAGGGAGAGGAACATTAGTGAAGAGTGGATTATGAAAAATTGCGAGTACTGAGTGATTAGATTTTACAGTTGATATAGATTATCTCAGTGTGAATTTATAGTTGCTAATGTGTTAAAAGAATGAAGTAGGTTAGTTAGTGTTAAAGTTAATGTTATGTTACTCCTGAAAGTGTTGTGCAGCAGCTGTAACCTTTTCGCGAATGTTCCTGTAAAGCCTGGTAGAAACTGCACTGATTTGAATCACTTTTTACCAATTTTCAAGGAACAAATCTGTACTAGTGTACAGATATTGTAATGTATTATAGTAGGATTAGTAATCACCTGTAACTTGGTATCATACAGTTGGCAAAATATTGTAGTTTCATCAGGAGCATGTCTGTGATTCCAACTCCGCACAGTAATACTCCAGTACAGAGGTAAACAACCTCAACCTCTGGGCCATTTGGTACCCGGCCGCGAAGAAAGAATTAAAAAAATGGATAGGTTTCCGTTTTATTTTATTTACTGGATATTGGTTTACTAACCTCTGTCTTCTCGGTGCTAGTGAAAAGTTACCCTGTGGTGGGACTGGCTCGTGGCAGTGAAACAAGTGCAGGATTCTCACTGATTGTCTGTCTTAGGTGAATTTAAGTTTTATGTATATTTATTATATGTTACTATATGGTAATTATTATTATTGTCGTATAATGTATGTAATTATACAATTATACCCCCAGTGCAAACAGCAACAACAATCTGAAAGTCTTCAGGTTTTGGCTGTTGTACAAATCAAGATTCGATGACATCACATTGGGAATGTCAAATGGACATTTTATCATTATTTTCTGTCTTCTTTTAGACCAAGGAATTCATTGGTTAATTAGAAAATCAGTCAGTAGAAAATAATTACCAGATTAATAAAAGATTCAAATTAGATAAATTAACCTTCTGGAGTCCATAGACGTGCCGGCACGTCCAAATAACGTGGTCGATTTACGATGACGTAGCAAAAAGACTGCGTCGCGGATTCTCCATTTCGAGATGTGTCAAAAGTGCGAACTTCAAACTACATACCATAAATCGTGTCGATAGGACAAGTAAAAACGCGGTTATGATAAATAATTCCATTTTTTTTTCGCCGTCATGTTTGATGCAGCAAACAGACGGTGTTTCACTGAGTCTCTGTCTCAAACTGTGTTGAAAGTGAACTATATATTAGTTATTTTTTATTTGTGTTGATACGCTGAGTGAAACAGATTTGTAATAAATATTTTTTAAGCCGCGTTTTTTCTTGAATATCATCATGTTTGATGCGCGTTTTGTACATGAGGAAACGGTAAACACGAACTATTGTGTGCTAATTTAATATCATGTAATAGTTTTCATTACACAGTTTTTAATCATAAATATCTCCCCTAACAAACACAATCCATGCGGCTGTACATACTGTATATACTGTACATAACACACTGTACATACACACTTTGTACAAAACATTGCCTGCATTTTAATGTAAATATATGTAAATACCTTTGATGTTTGTTAAATTTGTACATAACTTTTTGAAATTTACTATTTATATTTGTATTTTATTATTAAATAAAATACATATATATATGTATTATAAATAATATATATATATATATATTATATTATATTTGGTTTTTACAGTAAAAAAAATCTAACTTTTTTTATGTTTGGAATTTATGGTTTTTGTGGGATTTTAAGTCCAGTGTGTTAATACAGTATGTTAAAATAAAAAAATTAAATAACTGTAAAATCACACGTGAGGTTGTGCTGAATAAAATGACACAAACAAGGCATGGTAAACAGTTTTTAAGGTGAAATATGAAGGTAAAATCACTGGACTGCGGAGGGTTAAACCAACGAATGAAAATAATCTTCAGCCCCCATCCTATTCATGGTCAGTAACTACAACAATAATCAGCTGAGTGAGGTTTGTCAGTGAAAAACTGAGGCAAGTTTGTAAAACTTTGCTACTCTGCGTTTGGTTCTTCAACTAATGAAATGATCTTTGAATCGAGGCCTGTTCAAGTGAGGGCTTAGATTATGGACTTCCTCCAGTGTAATTACACTATCAGCAATTGTGGCGACTAATCATTTGTGAGTCCAAATATATGTAAATGCAGTGGTGCCAGTCTGACAACCTCCCCTAGCCTGACAGACCCAAGCTGGGTCTGAAGAAAATCCTGCATGTTGTCATGCCTTTGCAATGAGAGTCCTGGCAGCTCCCACAGCCCCAGTTGTAGAAGTCATAAGCAATGGGAAAGATGCAACACATGGAGCTGCACAGTCTGAGCCCCCACCGCTGCTGCCTTCTCCAGGGAATGCCTCTGCCACTGTAAGATGGACAGGCACTGCTGGCTGAGGAGGAATCCACTCTACTGGTTAACCCTCCTTTTTCCCTTTTCTCTCCATATAACGCTTTCTCTTCAGCCCTCAGATCACCAAAAGCCAATGTTCCTCTGTTACCCTCAGTTTAACTGATTCCATTACAGTTACTGTATTGACCAGAATGCAAGTCAAATCTAAAATTGAAATTTTTTTTTCACCTTTTTAGGACATTTGCATGAAGTAATGAGTCCATGTCAAGGATGTTTGAAGCCTTGCATACTTAAGCCCAAATCCCTTGTGCACTCAGTCTCTCAGATGTTACATCCATGCCCTGATGAGAGACAAAATAACCACAGCGGAGCTGAAATCTCTGCTTGACAGTGATCAATTTGTTTTGTTTTTGGAGCAGTGTAGCAACCTAATATATGTCTCTAGCTGTGTCTCTCGTACAGAAACACAGCAATATTTTGGTAGGAAATCTTGCGGGTGGGCTGTTTTGCTGCTGCCTTGAGGCTTCTCAGCAGCCCAGCTGTCTGCTTAATGAAAGCCCAGTAATTCCATTCACCCTGGTGTGTATCTCGGCTCTCTCTAACAACAAAAGCCAGCCAGCAAAGGAAATGTGAATTAGGTTTCTTAGCCCTCTCTGTCTCTCTTCCCTTTCTTTCTTTCTTTCTTTCTTTCTTTCTTTCTTTCTTTCTTTCTTTCTTTCTTTCTTTCTTTCTTTCTTTCTCTG
>JBAJHX010000033.1:1284083-1300616 GCA_037176925.1 Amniataba percoides | reverse complement strand
CTGTCATTGACAGACACAGGAAGCCACGGGTGGAAATGATGATCAGATGACAGCAGTCAGTTCCAATCCTGCACTATCAAAGGATGATGCTGTAAGTTGATTGTACTCTTGTGATGCCATGCCTTTACATCCTATCATAATTCTGTTGTGTTTGAGTATATGACAGTGCTCAAGAGTCCACACACTGTTGAATGTTGTTAACTAGCTGACACAGCACAGGACTGTGAAGACGCAGTGTCCTGCAAGGACAGGAACAAAAATTGTGTGTGTGTGTTAGATGTTCACCTGACACACCTGAATTATGAAGACACTTTTTCTCACCAGTAACCTCCCCCACCTAAATGTTTTAACATAATGCGTTTCAAGTTGATCAGGCAGCAAACTGTGCTGTGTGTGTCAGATGCTCACCTGACACACACCTGAGTTATCAGGACACCTTTTCAGACAAAGCTCCTACTGCATTCCTTCACATAGTAGTATGCACAAGGTGGTTATATGTTACATTAAAGATTATGTTAAATGTTCTGCTAAAGTTCTCATAAAGTCATTGAATATCAAATATATTTCTACTTCTCGAAAGACATGAATTTTTAAAATCTTCCATAAAAGTCATGTCAATTAGATTCATTGTTGTGCATATGTGACAGTAATCTATCACCTTTGAGGTGAATATTATATTCCATTTATTCATAAATAAGGTACACCGTATTTTCCGCACTATAGGGTGCACTGGATTAAAAGGTGCACTGTCAATGAATGGTCTATTTTTGATCTTTTTTTCATATATAAGGCGCACCGGACTATAAGGCGCATTACACACAGAACGTATCACTCCGCGAGGCTCCTGACTACGGTGGCCGTAATGCTCCAACAATCCATCAAGCAGTGCAGCTTCGTAGCTTACCAAAGTCGTACTAAAACATTTTGACAGATTTTTGAGCACCGTGTACCACAGAAAATCTGTTCGAGGTCAGTAAGCACAACCAGAATTCATACATAAGGCGCACCGGATTATAAAGCACACTGTTCATTTTTGAGAAACTTTAAGGATTTTAAGTGCGCCTTATAGTCCGAAAAATGCGGTAATTTTAGTTATATCATGTGTTATGTAAATTAACTCCACATCTGACCAACACCTGGATGGCAGGGCTGAATTCATTCTGGCAATGCAGACCTGTCTGTTAGTTTTAAACTTAAAATCCCTGCTAAACTGGCAGGAGCTGAACAGTTTGAGTGGTGAAATGTTTCTTAATTTACGACTGGGAATGATTTGTGACGTGTGGCATCTTCTGGGCGAGTTGGGGCAACAAAGTGGACTTGAGGCAGGTTTGGTCGTGTAGGGTGGTAGGTTGTCGAAGAGGTCAAGGGAGAATGAACTTGAGAACTAATGGACATCAGTGTTCCTGTTGAAGTCAAGTATAGGTCAAACTAATCCAGGGCTCAAAGCACGGATTCCTCTAAACTCAACACTACAGATGTATTGGTCTGGACTTACACTGTGTGCAGATAAATGTACAGTAACTTTTCAAACTTTTAGGTCTCAGAGGTTGTAGCATTTGAAGAAGAGGTTTTAAATCATAATCATGATGTGATTCTTCATATGTTAAGAAATGTAGTCATTTATTGGCAAACTAAAGGAAAAAATGTTATTTAATTTGAAGTAATGTGAACGGTTTGCTGATTTCTTAGTCAACTATCAAACAATACCCTCAAACATATGTTCTTTTTTCGCACAGATGCTACTGCAAATGTATGGAGTTCCCATAGAAAAGACAGCCTAGAGAAAATAAAACAGAAGTGCATTGCAGCTGGGCCAAAAGGAAGCCAAAGCCAGTAGAGTCAGTTTTAGTTGTCATGTCAGAAGAATGTATCTTTAAGTGCTTTTTCAAGCTTTGGAACATATTACTAATGACAAAAAAAAGACAACATTTGCTACATCTCATTTTTCACTACTTAATCCAAAATATGAAGTTTATCAACTTAGTTAATGAGTGAAAGTGACACTTGGCATTAAAAATGAGAAGCTGCTAGCTGAATGGCTTTCACACAGTACTTTGCTATTAAAAAAAGTGACGGGAGAGATGACAGTATTTTGTGTCAGAGTTTTGTGAATCTATGTGATTGGCTCAGGTGATGCCAAAACGTATTGATCGTTTTACACCTGATGTTTCTTTGCAGTGATTGTGTAAGGGGAAATGTTTTTTTGGCAAGCAGGTGTCATGTGACCTAAAAGGGTCTCACAGCACAGTGTAAATTTTAATTTCTGCAGCTATTCTGATTTATGAGGAAAAATCCTGCAAAACCACTAATTTTCCTATCAGCCTGAGCTGTAGTTTACTGCATGTCATTAAATTGTGCTCATACTACCATTTCCCATTTTCATTACTAAGAACCAAAACCAGATTTCTGACTTCAACTTTGTACAATGACCATTACAGTATCACAGTGTTAAGAGGAGCTTTTTTTTGTAGTTTTATAAGGTAGCTATAAGGTGGTGACTTCCCCAGTACTGAACAACCTGTGAGCCCCTGATATACAGCTGTGTAGGTGCTAATTCAGAAGACCCAGCTGTGTCCAAACAGAGTTTTTCATCATGACTAAACAATCGATTAAGTAAAGGCGTGAAGGTGAAATATATAAGGCTTATATTTATTCCACATCCCTCTGCTGTTGTTTACAGAGGAGTTGTGTGTAGACATACTACCCATGCCATTTTCTTTAAAGGTGACAAAAGGGATAACCAATTGTTTTTCTGTTTATCAGAGGTGACATGATCAGTGGCGCAAGTGGGTGAGGAGGCCCTGTGTTGCCATAGCTAAATATACATCCCTGACAGCTCCATAATAGGTTCCAGGAAGTTCAGTCGAAAATAAAAACAAAGCAACATTTCTAGCTGATTGGCTTTGAAAGGCCGTTTTTCCTTGCTGAATGGGAAAAATGTGGACTTCAGCATTCCATGGCCGTGATGCCAGTCTGATTGGATAGGCGCAGCCTTGCGTGTGCAGAACAAGCTTGGTGTGAGGGAGACACATTGCGCTGCAGAAACCAACTTTATGGGAAAGAATTTGTCTACATGTTTAAAAGAGCCAACAAAACAAAAATAACAGAACTATTTTGTTATTTTTTGTTATGTTATTTTCAATTTTGCAACTAAGTGTTGGTATTTCTGTGCTTTTAACCCAATACAGTTTATTTTTCAGACATTTTTTAATATTGACTTGGCACCTTCATGTTTTTTTGCAAGGTACAACATTGACATGTGAGACCTGCCATTTTGTGGTTTGGTACTAATCCTTGTAAAGCCTGTAGTGTAAAGTAACTGGAAGCCATATACTCCTAGTTTTCACATAGGTTATATGAGGTATCTTTTCAACATTTTTCTTTTGTTCGCATTTCCTGATGCACAGAGTAATGCCTGGTTCTGAAAGGGTGATACACACAGAAGTGATGAAACTAAGGTTCTTTTTCACCAAGTGATATAGTAGGCAGAATTTAAATGAGACAAATGAAGACTCATTAAATGTTGCTGCACATTTTAGCTCCTCACTGTGAGCAGACTACAAGACAGTGTGTTTACAAACACCTACGGCTCTGTCACTTTCAGTACAAAATTTTGTCATGAATTCATAAAGATAATGCACTCCCTGGATCCCATCCCATTTGCTCAGCTGTCTGACATTACCCCACAGTATCTTTTGAGGAGCCACTTACTGCAACATGGTTTAGAATTACTGCCCTCTTGGCCAAACAGCCCCAGTATTAGACTCCAACACCCCTTTAGTAAATTATGTTTGTTTTTCATTTTTTCTCTTTTTGCCTCTCAAGTTTGGTTAAATTATGTGCTGAGAGATGTTTTATGACAAACAGCAAGCCCAAGGGAAGTGCACTTTATACATCAGTGGAAGTGAGCTGCCATGTGAACAGCAGTGAAGTGGCTCATTTTTCTCTCCTCTTGAACCACTCAGCGCCCTCCTTGAGTTGATATGCTGAAAAAAAAAAATGAGGAAAGTTGGATCTCATGGCAGCAGAAGAGAAGACTACAGTGCTAGAAGACTTGTTTCAAAGTGATTTGCCACTTTTAATAGTGTCATTTCATTATCAAGCGTATCTTCTTCATTTGTACAGTCAAAATCCTCTTGGTGACGTCTGCTAAATATATATGTGAAGAGTTATTGCAACAGCAATAACTGCAACAGCCCTTAAATCCAGCCGTGTTGTCCCTGAGTTTCCCTGAGGCAGTCTAGCATGGCAGACATGCAGGCCCACAAGGGAGTCATTTATGACAGTTGTCGCCTTGGTCTGCTAACCCGGGACATCTCCAACCACTCTGAGCGGGGCAATTCAACGCCCCAGTGGGGATGAACACGATAGGCTTTAATGTTTCTCCGCCATGGAGCCTGTGTGGCATCAGTGGTTAGAAATGTACCCTATAAGCCTCTGTTGTTTGAAAGTCACCATGTGTTGCCATGGAGAGGGCAACCTGTTGAATATGGAGAGCTTACATGACGTTAAGGCTGGCGCATGCGTGTCTTCTTTGGAAAGAGCTGTTGTGAAATACAAGTGGCTTTTTATTTAATGGATCAATTTGGATTTAGAAGGTTATGAAAAATAAGGTTTGCTAAATTTAGTAGACTTTACTGAAACATCCTATGATACATCCTCCTACACAGTTCATTTGAAGCACACTAACACCTTCAGGGTTGCACACCAAAATGGGTGCAATTGATCATACAGGCCATCATGCATACATTATCCTGTGTTGTGATGTTGTGTACATGTCTTTTGGTGTTTACATTTAATCCAAAATATCAGGATTTGGTTACTAGAATTAAGAAATCTCTCCACTAGAAATACAGAATATAGAAAACATCAGGGAGTGTTTAATAAATCACTGTGTGTGTGTATATATATATGTGTGTGCATGTGTGTGTGTGTGTGTGTATATATGTACACACACCCACACACAAACACATATACGCAGTTCAGCTGCTTGCTACACCATAGTTCACATCAGCTTTCCTTCTTCCTCTTTCTGTGACATGCTGTTAGTAGAATGAGGACTTTAGTTGTAGCTCAGGTCTTGACACCAATTGGACCCTAAGGCTTTCAGCTGTGTACACCCAGTCAGATTTAGTTTGTTGGAATGTCTAAGTTGTAGAGAGTACAGGATGAGGCGCTATATGTGGAGCAGGCTTTTAATATCTGCGTGTGCCATCATCTAGTTTTGGAGATGGATCATCACTCAGGCCTTTTCTTTGGCAGTGGGCAGCATGCAAAACTAACTCAGTAATGTACTTTTGTTGTGTTTGGGAAGTGGTTGACTAGCTGCTGGCCAGGGGAACACACACTGCTCTGTCCCCCCCCAAACCTCCCACCCCTTCAGCACAGGGTAAACTGAAACAGCCAAGATTAGTATTAATCCCTCTTAATGCTGTGGCTCATAATATAGTCATTAGGTGACTTGAGACTAAGCCATCCCACCTAACTGCTGTGATTTATTAAACACACACAGAGGATTTGCTGTCAATGCTGGGTGGGTATAAAGCGAGCATCACGTCTAAATACAGTGGTATCAGCCTATTAATACTGATGAGATGTGCTGTGAATGGTTACATTCAAATGAGGGGTCTGCACACTGAGGCAGGGATAAAATGGGATGACTGGGCTCTCCACTGAATCCAGCTTTCCTGCATGTTGTCAAAATTCCTCAACGTATTCTAAAGCACATCACTTATTTGTCTATATCATAGACCTGAGGACAAATAATGACATTTCAAGTTTAACTACATACCCATCCAAATTAAAGAGCTTTCAGGATGTGTAACTATGTTTTTATGGCCAGCTCTTCACTCTCTCTGAATCTTCAGTCTAAAACACTATCAAACACATTTCCTACACGTCCACCATTTTCAGCTGTGCCAAACAAGCCTCTTTTTAAAGAAAATGTTTTAGCTGTTATTTTTACCTTACAGTCATGCTCACCCAGCCTAGTTAGTAGTTAAACACCAACAGTTATGGTGACTGTGACTGTAATGTCAAGAAAATCTGGAAGTAGAACTTCCAACATCAACACATCATTGCATGGTAAAAGTTACCCACTGCAGTTTTTAAGTCATTATACAACTGTACATCTTGTTCCTGACTCCAGCATGACAAAATGAATTTCAGTGATATCTTGAACTAACAATAAACACTGTTAACAATCAGGTTTCCCAAATAAATACTGTCATAACATGAAACATTTTAAAGATAGTATTGACATAATAACAAGAATATTTCCAGTATCAGTCTTTTTGGTCCTGGGTTTGCAGAGTGTTTCAGTGACATCCATACTGATGTGCTGACTGATCTGAATAGACTTTCCATTTAAAAAGCACCCCTTTGACTGATTCTGAAAAGTTAAAGTACAGAATGCATAGTGATAGAGGAGTGTGTCCTGTGTAGAGACCCTATCCATTCAGCAGTGTGTTTTCAAAGACATCACTTTGCCCAAAGCGGCTGTGTGTGGTTTCCAACTGAGTGCTGTTGCAGTGTGAGCCTCAGTGACAGTGGTGTATTGTGTCTCGTGTGAACACAGTGGAGGAGGCCTGTACACTGCGTGGTTTCTGGAATCTCTCCTACCCCATGGGAAGGCCATTAGTGGGGAGCTGAAGGAGTACAGCAGGTGAAACAAATAAGGACGATAACAGCCCACACCTCCACACACACACACACCCTCGCACCACACCATTATTTCTGTGTTGGCCACTCTGCCTCAGTCTTTCCTCTGTCTCCCCATGTCTTACAGCAGGTCCATATTCACTTTTTCCATGAGCACTTAGTCTCCTTACTGTGAAAAGGATCTCCCTTATGTTTGTACAGACAAAAGCACCAATTTGACAAAAAATACAGTTGTCATCTGTTTTAAAATTGCAGTATTATGTATCAGTATTCTGAAGTTTAAATCCAGATCTATTTTTCTTTTAATCTGTAACAAAAACAAACAAATCTGTAATAAAGTGTAGGACGTTTGAGAAAAAGAAAAATTCACTTAATGGCTACCAGTACGTGCTGACAGCTTTTTAGGTGGAATGTTTTCTTGTGTTACTTTTTTAGCTTTGGTTCTCCAAATAATAATTGGGAGATCTCTGGTTTCTTTAAGTTGATTCAAGTGTCTTTAGCCTGGTTCATCAGTGAGCTGGAAACTAGCCTCTGCAGTCTGGACAAACTCTGCTTTGAAGAAAGGTCGGGCAACGTCATTGAAAACTGAATACCTCCCCAAGTTCCTTGGCAAGTTTTACCTTCTAGTGTACTCACTACCTCATCATGCTTCTCTGGCCCACCATCCTTCATTCTCTGCACTTGTGGATGGCGGCACTCATCAAGAGGGTGTGAAATCCAGTCCGAGGCCGAGCATGTGTGCTGGTTTATCCTGCCGAATGGATGCCGTCTGCAGCTTAAACCTATACTGTACCCAACCTTGAGCCCTCGAAACCTCATTACCCCCACTGAATGCCCCCTCCCTCCCTCTCCTTGCCTTCCTGATCCTGTCCTCATCCCCCTTCTTCTTTCCCCGCCCAGCATCTCAACCAAGACACGGACTGACATTGGCAAGGGTACTTGGTTAAAGCATGGGAATGGAAATTGTGCGTCTTGCTCTCTACTGTTTGTTTTTCTGGAAATAGAGGTGATAATACGAACCCGCCTCATCTGAAGGGCACCTCACTGTGACGCTACAAGCAAACACTTATCCATCAAAATGAAATGGAATAATTTGAATTAGATGGCTGCATTTATGGCAAGGCAGGTCACCTGAAGAAATGTGAAGAGTTGATATTTTTTCAGCTCAATGAAGGACAAATATGTTTAACCATAAAACAGGAAGTTATTTTACACAACTGATATCCTGATGAATGATTTCTTTTAGCTCAAAGTGATACAAAATATTTCCGTCTTATACGTCACACATTCATACAGAGAGGCTCAAGTGCACTCCCTCAAGTTTGAATTCAGCATGATAAAACATCCGTTATTTATAAGTACACTGAGCTTAAAGTATGTCCATCCATCACAGAGGGGACAGCAGGCTGTGAAACACATTAAGTGGATGTTGGGGCCCGGCCAGCTCCCTGCCGGAATAATGTGGCCTCTGTGCAAAGTATGCAGCATAGAAAATACATTTTATGTACAGGATAACAGGTGCAAAGCAGTGCAGTGGCTGGCAGACTCAGACAAGGTTTGGTAATGAAGTCATGATGTTTGAATGCACCTTTTTTTTCTGAGGTGAAACACAGTTCTGTTGAGAGGACTTATTTTTGAGCCTAATAAAACACTTTGGTCAAATTGCCTTTGTACTTATCGTTTTTTGATCCAAAGAATCTCTGGATCAATTTACTATACGTGAGGGTAAGAGGCCTAAATACTTGACTTAGAGCTTTTTCAAGTAGGGTTTGAAGAATTCTAAATTGTTACATATTGCTAATTAGATTAGAATAAGAATGGGATGATCTTTAAAAAAGATGCTAATTAAAGATAACTCCAAACTTTTTTGTGTTTCTTCTTTCACTTGATTGCAACTTTATTAGAAAAATAAAATATTTCAACAGAATTAAGTGCACAAGTATTTGAGGAAAAAAAGCAAGACAATAAAATAGCTCTTACAGTCAAAACACAGTTTTGATAAGACAATTTATTTACTCTGAACTTTTTTGAATTTGAATGAATGAAATATTTCTTTTATTGTCAGTGATTAGAAAGTGAGATAGCTAAAAGCAGAAGATTATTAAAAGAGTGTATAATTGCCATTGTATTTTCACTGAAATGGTATAAGTAGCAACTGTTACATTTGTTACATTTGTGAAGGAGCAATGCAAAGAATCTTTTGATTGACTTAGTGATTGATCGGGCTTTAGGAGCTTATACATGTACAGCTATTGGTTCTCTGCTTCTTCCTCTTTAAACAATCCAGTTAGTGTATTCTTGTAAATACAAATGCTAACTATTTTCCATGTAGCCCTCGAGGAAATGCTCTCCTGCTGTAGCCATTACAGTCCTCCCAAGCATTTTAGAAAAGTTTTAATTTCTCCGGGGCTTTCAAATTGCCTGTTTAGGTTGCGCAGAGGCATTGTTCCAAGCATCTATAAAATACCACTGTGGCCCAATGAAATGACCATATGGAGCTCCATAGCATTGTTCCATCCTAATTGCCCCTTTCTACAAGTGTCAATTTCATTCAGGAGAAAAAAGGGGCCGAGGGCAGAGAAACAGTGAACAGTGAATGAAACACGGGTGGGGGCCAAGGGCGAAGGAGAGCTGACATTCATCAAACTTCTCCCGACAGATGTATAAGAATACTGTCGTGCAAGACTTTGTTCAGCAGGTGAACAGCAGAACTCTCCAAGGATTTAATTTAGCCTTGCTGGTCTTGTTAAAGCATCGCCTTTCTCCTCAGCACGAGAAGCCTTGGCATTGCAGCCAAGGACCCTGACTCTTAATTTTAGCAGCTGAAGAGGTTCAGATCAATAACCATCAGTGTTTGGTTTTGGGCCGCTGCGTCGGTCAATGGGGGGATCCCCCCCCACCCCACCCCCAAGGTGTCATTGTGTATTGTCCGTCTTCACTGAAAGTCTGTGAACAGTGTGTCTCTGTCGGGGATGAGAGTTGTGTGTATTTGCTGTGTATACTGCAGCGATATCTCAGATGTAACAAGAGATTTCTTCTGCTGCTGTCTGCACATTAATGCGTTAGTTTTATACCAATAGACACTGCAGCTGGATTATGTGTTGTGAATATTGCTGGGCAGGTCGACACGGGTGGTTAAAAAAGAAGTCTTATTCTCTGATATTTTACAACACACAAAGAAGTCCTCTAACTTTATAATCTGTCAGAGAAGCTAATTTCCGTCTTGGCCCAGCAGCTTCAGTAGTTTCCGTGTGAATTGCTTCTCCATGCCTTCAGCATCACTACACCTTGATTGTCATTACTATGGCAGCCCTTTCATTGCACAAAAACACAGTTTATGCTGATATTTGTTTTTTATTTGTCTAGCAGCACACAGCAGATCTCTTATGGCTTGTTTAGTCAGAATGGAAATGAACAAAATGCAGAATGACAACACTGTCAAGTCTTTCCAAACTATGAAGGTATGCAGACCAGTCACAGTTGCACAGTTGCGACGTTTCATCCACCTTACAAAAAGTACTCCCAAAAGTCACCATTTATTATCTACAGTTGATAGTGTTTTACTAATAGGGCGTCAGAGCCCAAAGTCACTCACACAGGCCCACAGAAATAACTGAAATGGAAAAAAATGGCTAAAAATAATAGGAGCTTAAAGGTTTGACATGTTTAAGCTTTGCTACATTCTACTACTATTTGGACATTATGTGGTGTGATTTAAAAGAAGTTAATGTTTAGCTTGAAGTGGTTCTGACAGGCCTGGTTCTACAAGTCAACCCAAGCATCTTTTTAGAACCCATATTGAAATGTGGATTTAGACGCTCTGGATGGGCTGTTTGTGTTTGATTTCTTGGTATTCTCTGGGCAGTTTTTTCTTGTTTGTCTTCTTGAATTGTCTGGACAATAAGATGTCTCTGCAGCTCAGATTCGTCTCCTGCTGTTGCTCTCTTTATTCTAAGCCTTTTCTGCTCCAGTGCCAATAGATGTGCATGTGTTAAAGATGGCTTCTGTTTTGCGGTGAGCCGGCCTCATCCTGAGGTGCTCTCCGGGGGGCATGTGTTCGCCCCTGCCTCCACCCCCTCTCTCTTTGCTGGGCTCATTTTGAGATGCAATTCACACATGGCTGGATAAACTCACTACATCTCAAAGCAGAGAAATGGAGCTCCAGTATGGTAAAGGTAGATAGGATTAGGCTTATGGTGACTCGTAATGGGCTCATTTAACTTCTTTTTTTAAATTTTTTATTCAAACCAATTAAGCTGAACTCACGTTGGACTTGTATACACTCTTGAATCAGGACTTGTAGCCAGCAAGCCCAGCCTTAGCTGACACAGGCATGCCTAGGTGAGCCACTTTAACCCTGCTTTTTTCTTTCTTTTGGTCAATGTCAGCTAGAGGTTAACCTGGTTATTGGATGATTGCCTCACCACGGCTGCAGCAGTCGTTATTTATTTCACTCCACTCCACAAGCCCTGGAGATTGAGTTGAAGTACAGAGGCTGTATTTAGACTTTATATAAGAAGATTGGTGGTGGCCACCGACGGGCTGCTGCAGTCAGCCCTGTGTTCACCGATGGCCAGCCGGATCAATACAACACAATTGAGTTTTCCAATCTGAGGTCTTTGGGAACGCAGCCATAGCACTTACAGGATGATCGCCTCTGATGAAGTCTTCATCAGGATCTATTGACAGATTCATTTGAGCACTCTCCTTCCACCCTTACCACACTGTAAAGTAATGGGACACAAAAACCCTCTTTAAAAAGTTTTCTGGCAGCTGATGGACAGATCAGGCCAACAAAGCTATCTCACTCCCTGAAGTCAACACAGATTTTGATTTCTTTTTTTTGCTTAATTCCCAGGTTTAATCTTTCTTTATATCTTTGATAAGGAAAGCAGTTTATCTTTTGGACAGTTGTTGCTAATTTTACACTCTGTGACGCCTTTCACCCTGTAAACCAAAACTGCTACAAGCTTTCACATTTTATAAAACTGAAATGAAACACCAGATGAAAAAATATTCAATAAAGCAGCAAGCAAGAGATTTGCTTTTGGAAGCGAGGCCTAAAAGCGACCTGGCGGCCGATAAAGGGACTGTGTAAATTTTCCAAATTATTTCGTATTTGATTTCCAAACAAGCCGCAGGGGTATAGGATATCACACGCTAACGCACGGCGGTCACATGTGCAGTTTTAGAAATTGGTTAGGCACTCTCCTCAGCGCTGTTGATGTGTAAGTTGTTTTTTTTTTGTCTGGAGGGGAGCTGCTCTTAAGAAAGCCATAATCCTCATGGTATTGCAATGGCAAGCACTCATCTGGCACAACATTTCACAAAGGCGTGCGTGACTCTGCTACTTCTCTCAGTTGTTGTTTTACCTGTTTTGTATTTTGCCCCCCCCTTTCACTCAGAATTCTCAAGAGAAAGAGAGAAATTATTGAAGTCAGGGTGGATTGGCCGAAGGTGGTTTCCCAGAGTGGAATACCCAGCCAAGCTCCCTTCTGTGTGAACTGATTAGAGAGGAAGATCTGCTACATCTTGAGCTCCATCTGGATTTAATAAACTGAGATTGGATTGGTGTGATAGTAATACTGGTGATGGTAGTTTGCAGTGGTCAACTAACTAATGGCTCATTATTTGAGGTTTTCATGAAAAAAGTGATCATTATTAGAGATTAAACTGTGATGGGGAAGAATCCTTTTGATTTGATGCCAGATTATTATTATTTGCCTTCTTTTTCAATCACTCATATTGTGCCCAAATAGTATTACTTTTGGTGTGCTATTATTAATGCATGAATGGGAGAGTATCACTGTTAGAAAGCTAGATCAAATATATAAATACAATAATGCCAGTTTCTGTTGAAGTACTCTAGCTAGAATATTTATCAGGACCTGAACAAGGGTCTGTCAAGGTTTGTGCAATTGGGAAATGTTTACGTGTGAAAAAACAAAAATAAGTTATGTCAAAACTAGGGATGGGACTTTTTTTTCCAACAAAATGACCGACAATGGACACATCCTCACCTCAACAAAAAATAGTTGAAATGTCAGGAGTGGGGCTTGTGGAATTTTCATGTGTTTTTCTGAATTGCATTTTGTCAAGGTTGAAAGTGTCTCAGACAGAATATACTGTCAAACTGCACCCCAACCAGCACAGAACATTAGATGTTAGTAACAGTCATAAGCTGATGCTCATGTTTGTAATGCTTTACTCAAAAATAAGTAGAAGTCACATGTAACAGTTAGATCTTTTTACATTGTGTGACTGATGACTGACCTTTTGTGTGTCCTTTTCCTTTTCAGAGCTGGCAGATGTTGAACCCAACATTTTTTTGAGACCATTCCTGGAAGTGGTTCGCTCTGAGGACACCACTGGACCAATCACAGGCCTTGCCCTTACATCTGTCAACAAGTTTCTGTCCTATGGCCTTATAGGTAAGAAATCTTCTTCTTCTGTTAGTAATGTGTTGGTATATTCTGATAAGTCAATTAATCCTTTGGTTAACTTTCTATAATAAATGATAACCATAAATGCTGAAATAAATCTTTAAACCTTTAACTCATTTTTCTTTAAAAATACTATTTTACTGTTAAGAATATGCACTAAATGCTGTGGGAAGTGTGCCACCATACTAGCTTTTAGCAGGGAGTCTTAATTGGGTTCTTGTCTAAAACAGATGCTTCTAGCCACCAGCTACCAACCAACAATCAGGAAGCTCACTGTGACAGTCCAAATACTTACACTGCTACATCGTCACTTTAAAGTTGTTTCTGCAGTTGTGACATTAGCCTATATATAGTTATATCCTAGTAGCATAAAAAGTATTCAGAGCACAAGTAGTTTTGGTCTTCATCTTCATCCATATATAGCTACAGTACAAGTCAAAAGAACATTAGAGAACACTTGTTTAACATATTAATTGTTAAGTATCAGTACCAATCCATGTGAAAGTGTGATATTGATGTGGTATTATCTGTTAAGGACCAGTGTCTTGGTTACACAGAAAAAAGTAAAATTAACTATACATGACCATCATATACATGATCATATCATTCTCATGGAGCTGTCACACACGTGCTTCTGCAGAACCATTGACAACTTGGCTGTGTTGCCCATCGTTATTTATGTGATCACAACCTTAGATAGGTGTTGGTACAGAGACACATAGCCCCTTCAATGACAGTGGTTTTTGATTATTAAATAATAGTTGTTTTTCAATCATTCATAAAAGGTGATGTAGATACAGCTTAGGAGTGATTTTATCACATTGTTTTCTCTTGTTTTGTTTCTGACCCAGGTAAGAGTGTTTCTCTTATCTTGCCCTTTAACCACTATTAAATGTGAAGCAGGCTGTTTTTTTTCCAAATATGTGATAGTAGGTGGAGATGGAGGTGAAAATGTTTAAGGCATATAGAGTCTTGAATCACTTGGTGTAATTAGTGTGCCACTGTTATGTCAAAGGTATGGCCATTTACTATAAAAAGAAGTAAATGGCCTTCTGACATAGACAGGAACAGGAAAGAAAAAAATAGAGAAAGATACTGAACTCTTACATGGACATTTTCATTTCTCTTCCAGATGATGAAATTGATTAAAAAAAAGTTACCAAAAAGAAAAAAAAAAAGAATAGTTAAAATGCACCAGTGGTTAAAGTGGTGCATTTGTGTTATGTTATTGCACTTTTGTTCATATCGCAGTACTTTTAAAATAATTAGTCACAGAAAATCATGCAATTAATTGCAATTGAAAAAATGTCATCACTGCCCAGCGCCAAAAAAATCTGAATATTGTTTAAAGGTGCTATATGTAACAATTAAAAAACCTTCTTTTTAATGACACCTATGGTCATTAAATCAACTGGTTTAAACATTGTGTTGCTTGAGCTCACACTGTGAACGTGAGGAAGCATCCTGGCCATCGACCCAACCAGTGATGTGACACACACGAAGCTGAATGTGACTGATCGGCAGCATGCTGATAGTTTGTTAGCCAGCTTCATCCATCGCTGTTTGTCTAGTTTTGACTGTGAGCCTCAGCAGTTTCAGCAGAGCTACGTTAGCTGGATGAAAACATCAACTGTGAATGACTGAGGTGGAATATTATGAATAAGATGTACTGCCACAATTCATTATTGATGTAACAGTTTTCATGACAGTTGTGGATTCACTGAATCAACACGTTGATGTTTCAGAAAAACGTCTTTGCCTGGGTTTTCCCTCAGTCATTTTCCTGCTTTGTCAGATGGTCTTTACTAGATAACATTTGTGTTTTTGGCTCATGTGGAGTGTGCTTTGGAGTCAGTGTTTGGTGGGTCCCGCTGCTGTTGACATTAACATGTTGACTCCACTGCTAAACAGATCAACAAGATGCTGAAATAACCACATTGTGGTATTGTTTTTTAAGAAGTCTGAGTTGTTAGTTTTGTTTGGTCTTTCTGCGAGATGACAGGCTAACAAGTTTTAAAATGTTTGTTTTCTGAATGGATTTCGGATTGATCAGACCTGTGCTAACATTTTAGCTGCTGCTCCAACACACAAAATAATGTCACTATTGGAGCTGTAGGGAGCTGAAGTGAGGATCATGTGTCACGTCATATCTATTTGTTTTCCTATGAAAAAATATCCTGCATCCTGTACATAGAAAGTAGCGTACAGGCTGTTATAGGCAACTGAGAAAGTTGGGGAAGGAAAGTTTGAATGTTGAGAAGCTACATTTTAGCGAGTGCTATTGGTCATCATCAGGTCAGTCCAGGAATGCTAGAAATGGTATATGCTCTCATTGCTGAGATGGAAAGCTGACGTGTGTTGGCATACAGGACTGCCTGTCCTCATAAAGCCACATAATGACCCAGTGTCTGAATGTGATATGATGTTAGTCTAAGTATCAGGGGTTGCTGTCAAATCAGCTGCAGTTGTTGCTAAATGAATAAGAGCCTAATCTTACAGGAAAATAGCAAAATGTTAAGAAAGATGACTCCAGTTAACTTAATTCCCACAATTCCAATCCCAACGCCATCTCACCACCACCAGCACATCAGCAGCACTGCTCTAAGAGGTGCACAACCATGGTGCAGCTCAGTCACAGCTCTCCACTTGCTGGAAAGAGAAAGTCATTTGGCTACTTCATTAACTGCGCCGCAGCTCAGTTTCACTTTTGTTCTGCATTCAGTACAGTCTCCAGCAGCCCCTTCGCACACTTACCTGTCCTCTTCATTTACTTAGCCATTTACATTTACTTTGACATTTACTTAGTATTAGATTTAGTTTTTTTCAGGTAGTTTTGGCTGGAGCTATAAGTACATCATATTCATTATGAGTTCAAGTAATATTTAAACTTGTTCTGAAGAATGTGTCAGAATTTCTATGGGGACATATTTTCTAATCAAAGTGTAGCTTGACTGCATAATATTTGGTTTTTTAAATAGAGCTGTACTGTACCAAGCTGTAATTAAAAGCTGTAATTAAAATATTATCAAATAATATAATATATGGTTAAGTGCATTATCCAAATTGCAAAGGTAAAATGTGTCACCACACACTATTTTAAATGAATTTGTAATAAATGAATATTGTGGTTTTAGAGACGTTACTGGCACACAAATCATTTTCTCCAGATGTAAGGGAAAGTGTTTGTTTGGTACAGACTCCATCAGAAATCAGATCAGCATTATGTTTATATTTTTTGAAAATGAAATTCAAAAGTTTGGCCTAAAATGATGCATCACATCGAGCAATATCAGTCTAAATGATTGCAGATGTTTTTGCATGTTGTTCAGCCCTGATTTTAAGGCACAATGAGTCTTGAGTCTAATTTAGTGGCTTTTTAGTCCCTTTTTAGTTTCTTTTTCATTTATGCCACCACAGTAATTTAGAATAA
>JBAJHX010000033.1:1209198-1228876 GCA_037176925.1 Amniataba percoides | reverse complement strand
CCAGGGTAACTAATTTCGTTCTAACCCATGTTTTTACATGTGTTGAATGACAATAAAGAACCTTGAATCCTTGAATCATCTGTACTCACCAGTCTTCATGATGAGTGGGAGTGGAACACACACTTGAGCTGGCCAGATCCAGGTTTTAATGGCCCAAAATGTCATCTGATGTTGAGTCAAAGATTAAAACCTGTCCAAGATGTGTTAAAAGGAAAAGCCAGCCAGAAAAAGCTGCATCTCTGGTCAGTATTGAAACCAGCCGGCCCATGGAACTGGTCTGTATGGACTTCTTGTCCCTGGAACCAGACAGTCACAACACAAAGGATATACTGGTCATCACTGACCATTTCACTAAGTATGCTGTTTCTATACCTACTAGACACCAAAAGGCCACAACAGTAGCTCGGTGTCTCTGGGAGCCGTTTCTCATTCACTATGGATTCCCAGAATGGCTCCATAGTGATTAAGACCATGAATTGAATCAAGGAGCTTTGTGCCTTAGTTGGTTTTAAGAAAACAAGGACGAGTCCCTACCATCCCCGAGGAAACCCAGTAGAGCCCTTTAACTGCATGCTATTGGGCATGCTGGGTACTCTGAGGGAAAAAGACAAAGTGGCATGAGTACGTGAAGCCCATCACTCATCCGTATAACTGTACATGGAGTGACATCACTGGATTCTCACCCTACGAGCTTATGTTTGGGCGGCAGCCCAGATTGCCCATAGACATAGCTTTTGGGTTACCAATCAAATAGGGCTAACCAACAACACACTCTCAATATGTAAAAAATCTGAAGTCTTACTTGAAGGCAAGTTACCAACTGGCATGCGAGGGAGTCTAGTCTAGAGATAGGCAAGCACAAACTCGCTGACTGATGGGAATCCACCATTTATGTTGTACAAAAGAAAGCGGGAGACTTACCGGTCTATACCGTATGTCCTGAGAAACTTACCTGTGAATCTACCTGAACCCTCTGCAGCTGATGTGTTAAACTTACCTGTGTGTAACCCAGGTAACAAAATGGGTTAACATATTTGGATAAATTATGAGATTTATTTAATTAATTTTATTGTTTTAATTCATTCGTCAAATGTTTAAAATTCCTAGGTGTGCTTGAAGGCAGCATTTCATATATTGCATCAGCTAGCCAAGCAGGTAGCATACTGTCAGTCAGCCAATTAGATGGCAAGTTCAGCCTCAGATGGGAGGGAACTTGTGGGAGTTGTGGGAGCTGTTACATCTTTTGTCTCTGCTGTTGCAGCAAGAGGGCACGCACACGAGGAGCGAAACATTGAGCAGGAATCGGAGTTCTGGCAGTAGCAGCAAATTACAATGGTGAGACCTGGGTCTTGCGTCGCTCGGTAGTGGAGCATATGCGACTCAGTCAGGTTTTTTATTTGGAGTGAATAAATTCCTGTGGATGATTCCGAAGACTTGCAGCGGATCCTAGTAGATGGCGAGCCACCCAGCTAGAATCCAAGGAACACGAGTGCACTTCAACGATCCTTTAGACCAGGGGTCCCCAACCGCCGGGCCGCGGACCGGTACCGGTCCGTGGATCAATTAGTACCGGGCCGCACAAGAAATAATAAATCATTTCCGTTGTATTTCTTTTATTTTGAAAATCTTTTATTTTGAAAAACAACCAGATCCTTTCGGTTATATGTCGGCGCTTGCATGCGAGCACACTGTGGAGTCACGTTTACGACTTTTTGAATTTGGACCAAGTGATGAAATAATGGCTTTGCAATTATTATTGAAGTTACCTGCGATGGTTCTCTGGAGCTGGCGGAGTCGGCTGCATCACTTGGTCCAGCATTGCCTTCCATTTTCGCCTCTGGGCTTCTAAAATTGATGTAAATAACAGGATTTCCTTCATTAGTATCCAACGCCTTTGGGATGAACTGGTGGTGTAGGTTATTAAAGAACATCTTCCTAAGTCCACACTGATGACACCTAATCACAGACAGGAAAACTGTCATTATGTGAAGACATCAGAGTCATTCTTCACCTGGAAGGCTGAACCAGATCTGTTTTTCTCACATGAGCACATGTGCCTGCTCTCTCTCAACTACATGAACACATACATTTAAACTGAGAAAGATTCACTTAATGATGGGGGGATACATCAACACACAGACACATACACCATAGAACGCTTTGAAACACTCACACACATCAGGTCAACACGATCTGCTACAGTCACACTGATGGCTCTGTCACTGACACTGGTTACATCTTGGAAAACAACATCAGCTTCAGCTGAGCCGACTGAAAAAAGGTCATTACATTATTATTGGTTTCTAAAGATCTTGCAGCTTCCTTGTTTGTCATTTCTTCTCAGGCATCCTAATTTGTGTGCAGGTCCTGGAATAGCAAAGAAATTCACCCCATCATTAGTTCAAAGTTAATTTTCGATCGGTAAATCTCTCAGGTCATGTGGCCATTTGCCTGAGTGAAATCTGATGATGAGTACAAAAAAGCATACAATAAATAAAATGCTTTAAGGTTTAACAAGTAATAGCGATTATTTTAGTTCAAAATAAAACGTGGTCATTATTGCTTATAATTAGTATGAACATGACATTGCTGTCTGCCAGGGTCACCCTAATGGCTGTGCCAAAGAAACTTTTTCTGTCCTTAAGGGTGGCCCTACAGGAAGGGCTGGAATAAAGCCAACCATTACATTCAATTTCCACCCTCTGTCCTGAAAAACATAGAAATGACGTACTCTGTCATGCCCAGAAGATCCGAGTTTGCATTCTAACCTTTTGGCTTTCTCTTAAAAGAGGCTATGACAACTATCTCAGCATCTGCTGGAGATTTTCACTGGGATGGTCACGTCTCTTGTCCCTGTCCACAGCCTCTGTGGTGACTCTGATGGTCATGATGCCAGGCAGTAACCTATAATCAACATAAGCCCAAGTCATGTGCTCCATCTATTTTCTGCACTAGCTCACTTGTATAGAGATGTTTTGTTGTTATTACAGTCTTACAACACAAAAACAAAACAGTGGTGTTTCTAAATCATAAGTTTATTCCTGTCTGTTCATTCACAGCTTCTGACTTTAAGGTGAGGCCATGTTTCTATTGTATTGTATAACATTATTCTCATTCCATTTTGTCAATTCTGGTGGAAAATGTAGGATACAGCTTTGTTCCTAACTGAAGAAATAAAGAAAACCTGCATGCATTTGTGTGTAACTGAATAAATTTATTTATTTCATTATTCCATATTTAGCATTTGCAATTAGTTTAGACCGAATGTGGTTTTGGTTTCATGAGTGAAAATTTAGGATGTTTTGCTTTTTGTCAAACTAATCTCAGAACTTTATATGAATATGTCTTTCAGGACTGGGAAGGGGAATTTCCTGGGTTTACACAGGCTTTTGAACTTGACCTCCTTAGGTAGCTAAGCTAAATCTGTGGATGCCAGTGGCATCTGTTAGCAGGATTACAGTATTTATACAATCAGTTGTACCAGTGCCTTCCACAAAAAAGGTGGAGGTAAACGTTAAGAATGTTGTCAGAAATAGGAGACAGCATTTAAAGAGGCTACAGGGGGTGATGTTTCAGTGAGGGATAAGGAAGCTTCATTCTTTATAGTGCCCTCTGGTTCTAAACTGGGACTGTGGAACAAACCTTTCTCCAAGAATCTCAAGATGTAGGGGTCCCATGCTGTGCCCAGTAAACTGCTTCCATACACAATTACATGTCATGTGTCTATGCTATGAAAGAACAAACACATATCACTTTAAAAGCAAGTTTAAAAATCAGAGGACCTTTTTAAAATATATAGTTTTTGTACTGATAACTCCTCAACATTTAAACATGCGAATAAACCCTGTAGCATGCGTATTTAAATTTTGAGGTTGTGAGGGAATCTAGGGTGCTAATAAGGGGGCCTGAGGTCTCCTTAAACTCCCTGTTTCCCATACACTGCAAAGAAGACATTTAAAGGTAATCAATGTGGTCTTAAAATAAACTCAAAATAAAAATGGGGCCATTTGGTCATGTCTCTTAGTTTTAGATGGAAGAAGACACCTACATTTTGTCTGTTAAGTATAAAGAGTAAGGGGTGTTGTGACAGTTATGAAGGGATCTAAGGTGACTTTAAAAATGAGAATACATATTTGTTGAACAAAACTTACATGTACGATTACTTAATTCATCCCATGGTAAATTGTGCAGCAGCTGCAATGCAAAATAGGAAACTGCAAATATACAGAATGTAAATCCCCAAATATCTTTGCAATGACAGGAGTTATTTTTTTACAGTACGGGTCATAGTAAGTAAACAAATTAAACAGTGATGTCACAGTGGAAATCATACAGCAGACTCTCTCATCTGCTCCCCCTGCTACAGAGTCAGCTACACCTACATGACAGGGTCAGACCACCCCAGCCTGTCCACCAGGCTTTACTGGAAGCCTATTTCCATATGCACATAAAGTTTCTTTGGATAAAGACTCCGGCTAAATAAATGTAACGCATTGCAATGTAATGGTCTGATCATTAAAACTTTGTCTTCTGATGTGCTGGAATCCAGTTTCAAGGATTTCTGTTTAACTAGTAGAGCATAGAGGACATCCTGTCTGTCGGCCATTGAGCTTAAAGAAGGGAGAACTGAGTGTAGCACATACATTTACATTGAAGAAATGTATGTGCTACTCTCACACAAATACACAAATAAAATAATTTACTGTATGAGTGGATATGTTGATAATTTCTATTTCACTTGTGTCAGTTGCTACCGCCTTCACTGCTGCTGTATGTCACTTTCAGCAGTAGAGGTCAGTACAGGACTGAGTGGAAGTCTCTGTTGGGTTGTGACTAGTAGGCAACAGCAAGCAAGTCCTGTGTTCCATTTGTTGAAGAGCAGAGAAAATAATGATTTAATGTCATTATTAGTATAGCACAATCCATGATTGACTTTAATTATTTTCATCCAATCAGGATTAAGTTAGATGGGCTATGGAAAAGAGCCTCCTACTACTTTTTTCTTTTTTTTTGCTTTACAATTTCCTCAGTTTTACCAGGTTTTAGACACACTACCATCTGTAAGAGTTACATTTTGGAACACACAGAGTAAAGTTCTAATTGCTAACAGACAGAGTGATCCAGTGTTCACTGGGCACCTGTTTGTAAAACAGGAAGAATGAGAATGTCTAAGCTGTTTTGTAGTGTTTTCTTAAAGGTAAGTCGGATGTGTGGTCCCTTATTTGAGTTTGGCTGCTACCACTACAAATCAAACTGCCAACTTCCTGCCCGGGGGACTGGAGTCTCTGATTGGAGCAGGACAAAGTCCAGCTGTCCAGTTTGAGAATGACAATCATGACACAGCTTTACTTTACCAGCCTGTCAGTCCCTGTGTGTGGGATCTAATCACTGCAGCTCGCCTCACTTAGCCTCACTGTTGTATGTTGTAAACTACACATGTGAAAATAAAATAGCACTGGGTAAGTTGAGACAACTGAAGTTTTCACAAGGAACAGTCATGGTCCTGTAGGAAATGAAGAGTAGTGAGCTTAACGAAGAAACTAAAATATATTTTTTATTGTGTTTTCTTAAAACAGAAGTCACAGTAATAGGGGCATAAGTAACTGTTGGCATGGCTCATCACACAAATAAACTAATTAACATAACTTATAAATAATCCCTAGTTATTTTAAAGTCAGTTTTCAAAAGTTTCAAAAACGCTGAAATTCAAATGAGACCTTCCATGGATAATAAAATGTAGATAATGGAATGTAATAATAAAATAGCCACATAACTAAATCACTAAACTTCAAACAGTTCATTCGTCTTTCATTCACTTCCCTTTTCCATGTATAGTAGTGGAGCAGATCTGATTTGTATAAGGATCTCTGTGTTGTAGCTCAAGAAGAAAGTTAATCATTCTCAAAAAACCTGAAAGGCCTCCCAAAGGCAATGACAGAAACAGATGTGCGTCCTTAAATTAGCCACTATTCCTTTTTTATTCCTATACTTTTTGGGAACAGTTCAATCAGCATAGATTTCCCTTCTGATTTTGACATTAAAATATCATCCAAACTGTCCTCAGTAGTGCACCACAGACAGCGAATGAGGTGAAACTCTTAAAACCCGGAGCTGTAAATACAGAGGATACTTGGCAAATGTGAAAATTATTCTTGTGTCTTTTTGTGATGGCAGTCATCAGAATAACTGACTAAAGATTCCCAATCTCTGGACTCTCCAACGTGTGCACTCATGAGTATTAACAGCAGGTTCAGTTACTGGGGGGGGGGTCTGCAGGATGCTGGATCCACTTTAATGACGTTAACCTACAGGATGTGATCAGTGGACCACACTGTGAAGCTGCTGGACTCTATACTCCAGCCAACGCTGCCTGCTTTGGCAGTCTCCTTCAGAGGGGCCCTGCAGATGGTTTCTCCAGCCACACTGCTGCTTCAAGGAAGAAGGAGGCCCCAGAGCCCCTCAGCTAAAGGGGCATGGACACACTTAGTCAGCTCCCAGTGTGGATGGAGAAAACACCTGGATACAGAGGCAGTCTAAACAAACCATGTGCCTAGTTTAGAAAAGACCGGACCAGGTCCTCTTATTCTGCTGCAGGTGGAAAAAACTGTGTGTTTTAGAGTTCATGTGCTGGTGGCTGTTTCATTAGGTTTGAATTTGAACACAACAATAAATATTACACTGAGAGTCAGATTTGACAGGAGCTGGCCGTACAAATCACAGCTTACTGGATATGACGCTGCAGACTTCTGAGCAGCAGTGGGGCCACAGACAACAGAACTATTCGTACATGAAAAAACAACCTGTCAGCCTGACTGGGATCTTATGTGCTTTTCTTTTCTTTTTTTCTTGGTTTGGACTGGGATTGTACAGGCATAACTAACTACAGCCATAATAATTTATCTTGGATTATTTATTTTTTATTTCTTATTCTTATTCTATATATTTTATATTCTACTCTATATTCATTATTACTCTTATTTCACTTATTCTATGCCCTTGTATTTGTGACAATTTTTCCACTGTGTGTTTTCTTCTTGCTGCTGTTGCGCCGTAAATTTCCCCGCTGTGGGAGGAATAAAGGAATCTTGAATCTTGAATTTTGATTATCATATGTAGTCAATGGAAATGCTTCCTCTTGACTTGCAATTTTACTTTTAAAATAAAACAAGAAAATCAACACTGTAAATGAGACAAAAGGCACATGAAAAATGTATCTCTTGTCCACTCATACTGACACGTGGAACATGATGCCAGCCTCTCTGGTCTCTTTGGTCCTTTTAATTACACAGCTGACAACCATAGTTGCTGCCCATAACTGTTACCCAGACCCAGATTCTGAAGGAAAAGCTTCCCAGATTATGTTTTCTACTAAGACAATGAGGAAGGGTTGGTAATTAACCTTACAGGCAAGTAAAGTGAAAAAGACTGAACAAATCAGATATCGGTACATTGTCATTGACAGTGTATCATATTTGTTTGCAATACATTAAGCTACAGCTCAGTGAAACTGTTTAATAGTTTTGTTTGCCAGGACTTGTAGGGAATTTAGGGAAACATCATGGAATGAATTGGAGCAACAGACCTTATTAAAACACATGATGTTGGACCTCACTAAGGATCTTGTGTCAGGTTCCAGTAGGTGGTGGAAAGCGTTTGCCCAGAAGACAAAAGTTATAGTAGCAGATTAACACCCATGATGTCAGAAAGACAGTCAACAATCACATGCTTTATTTACACATACATCCACATTTGGTGTATTTTTCTGTACAACATGCTTTGACCAATTTTAAAACAGATTAGAATGATGTCCTTGTCAAACAGGAATCACAAAATGATTGCAAGAGAATGAACGAATAACAAAACAACCACAGATAACGAAAATCATCATGATAAAGCGACTTGAATATGATGAAATTAATGACCTTGTTTTGGAAGATTAAATGACATACACTCAGATTATGTTAATGTTCAAGACTGACTTTAAAATTTGTTTTGACAAAATATCTAATTTGGCTGCATGCATGAAATTAATTTGTATATTATATTATCATATATGATTATCTATAGAGTTATTATGAGAAAAGCAATGGAGAATTGAAGTGCCATACCTTGTATTGTACAGAAGGCTTAGAAATAACGTTTAGACCATGATTTAGATAAAATCTACATCTAATCTATGAGAAGGCATTTGAACAGTTAAATATAATTTGTTTTCTTAATACTGTGAGGACAAAATTTCATTTTTTACACGCAAACACCTCGTAGTCAAATAGGTACAAACTAAGAGCAGCGTATGCATAAGTTTGCTGTTTGTCCCATCCAACATCACAGTAAACATTAACACTCATAGAAGTTAGTGGCAGAGCTGAAGAAGTTCCATCTTGTTTTTGTAATCTTGTTTATTTCATAGGTGAATGCATATCAGTTTATTTGTGCCCCTTGCTTTAATATATTGCTGTTCTTGTTGAATTCTTGGTTAAAAAAAAATTGAGGAACTTTGATTTAATCTCCTGTATGTTTGATTACACACCCTTGTTCATCTCACCCTGGGAAAGTGACCCTGCTGGCCAGCCGGATGGGACTTCCTACCATCCCTTTCCTCAGAATAGTTCGTCACCTATACACATCTGACATAAGAGGGAAACCCTGCCTTTCCTCTCCTGGATGTTTATGGACAAATATCATGACAGCTTTAGGGGTGTTTATTTCAGTGCCTTTCTGCTGTACTGTGTGGCCTGTAAGCTGCAGGGCTGTGATGAATGTGATGGAGCATTAGGTCCTATCTGTGAGGAGAACTTTGGCTCTTTGCACAACAAAGACCACTTAGCCCAAATTAGAGCGAGGAACTGTGACGTATGGCAGACTGGAGAAGTTTATTTCTTGTTATTTCCTGCTGTGGTAACAGCCAATTCAGTGCAAACCTTTCGTCTTAGACTCAGTTATCTCCTCTCTGCTCGCATGTTTCCCACATTGATCTTGGTTGGTTTGTGAAGCCCAAATACTACTCAGTTACTAACACAAGGACACTGATTAGTGTTGTTGAACTGCAATAGTGACACATTATTCAGAATCTTTACTTAAATAAAATATCAATACAACACTGTAACAGTGCTAAGTAGCAAGTAGTTCAAATTCCTGATTAAGTAAAAGCACATAAGTGAGTACGCGACTATCATAAGTATTATCAGAAAATCTTTTAGGTATCAAAAGAAAACTGCTTGTTTTTTGTGTCTCTTTGAATATAAAGCAGTTATTTAGATAAAAATATATGAACACTTTAGAACGGGAAATCTATTTTTCATGGTCCTGCTCAAGAGACCGTTATTAGACACTTTTTTTTGACAGAAGTCATTATTAATATTGAGAACAAGTTTAATCTCAGTTGAAATATAACTAGTAACTCCAGCTGTTTAATCAATATACTAGTAAAATACTGTAGTGGCAATAAAGTACAAGCACTTTGAAGCTTTACTTTAAAACAATACTTGATTAAATGTTCTTGCTGAATCATTTCTCAAAAAGGATGTTGCCACTTTCTCTCTTCTTGGTGTCGGTGTTTGTTTCACTGAGAGTGCAGACTGAACAGATGACAATGTGGAAAGTGTCAAGAACAACACCAACCACTCCAAACGACCTACAGTGACCCCACAAAGGTTTTTGACTTTGTGATCCCCAAAGCATGCTGGTTTGTTGTTTAAAAAAGGCTAAAGACAATACCTCAGCCACAGTGCTCTGCAGCTGTGGACAGGGCAAGGACAGTTTTTTAAAGATCTTTTAAGATCTCCAAGGCAAAGCCAAATGTGTGGTTTACTGGCCATAGTGATGCCCCCATGTATGATTCAGAAACCAGTGATCACGTGTGTTAAAGTGTCAGCAGTCCTACAAACCAAGGCAGCATTTGATCTTTCTAACATCCTGTGGTATTGTGATGTTTGCCATAATTAAAGTCAGATGGAATCCAATTAGTAATGCTATTTGGGTTAAACCAGATCTGTGACAAAACCATCAGCAGCAGAAGCCTGTGGGACGGACTCAGAGCAGTTTCCCAGCAGATGAGCTCGTTGGAAAGCTGTCTTCAAAACTGCACTCAGGTGACAGCTGGAAAAGCTATCTGACTTGATTTGAACTGACAGATCTTACTCTCCGTCTGTTTGGCCCACTTTTCTTAATTCTTCCTGTTTCATGTTGGGTAATAATCAGACTTTCTTTGGATTACTTCTGAGGACAAATCAACAGCACTTTTTTAGCCTGGGCAAAGTGTCCTTTAAAGCAGTGGTGCATTTCTGCACGCCCCAAGTTTACTTTAGATCTCCAGTTCCAGTTGCTTCTGAAGCAATTTCTGCTGTTTTTAATTATCATCTCTGATGTGCTAATAAGTTAATTGTTGGAAATGGATTCCAAAAATTACAGGTCAAAAGAGATGTTTTTTCTCTATCACATTTACTATGAACCATATTAACAAAATGCATCTATATAATGAATATAATCACTAAACCGAATACCAAAATACTAAAACATGTACTCCTATCAGAATTCATTAGTAATTATCAAAAATTCAATAATCATCAATAATTAATAGTGATACTACAGAATACAACCTGATCTATATTAAGTCCAACCTCAGGGTACCACCCTTCATAAATGCCAATTGAACAATTCACAATTTCTTTTTTAACTTAAATTTGGCATTTAGTTTCAGTCAAAACTGTGCAAAGAAGATGAGCAACGTGGCAGTGCTCCCTCTGTCATACACCTTTGCTGATGAATGGAAATTATTTTCTTGCAGAAATAACTACAATTAATTATGACAATTACCATTTTCACTGTCCCCAATTTAAACTATCAACTTTTCTAGCATTTACTTCTGGTATTGTTGTCAGGGGTGCTGTCGCAAAGACAATTCAGTTCAATTCAGAATTTTACTTTATACTCACAAGGGATAAATAACAATATACATACAAGATATGAAACGAAGACAAATGTAACACTCTTTGTTTTCCCAGAGCCAAGCAGCTACCAGCAACACATGACACACTGCATTAGATGAACTGACACTGACGATCAACACCACTGTGGAAATTTGAGAGAAGAAAGAAGCACGTTCACTGAGGGCTCTGAAATTGTTCATAATGTTGTACTGAGCTTTGTAGTAGCCTAACTACAGCAGGGGTTTGTGACTTTATTCATTCATGTAGGCAGATTAAAATTTGTCAGTATGTGTCGACAAAAGCAAACTGGCTTGCTATGTTATTAACTAACACTATGTTATTAATTAACATGAACATCTTATAAAATGAAAGAAGCTGCACAGCGGTGACAGTAACAGTTACATTATTTTTGATGATTATATTTTGATAATGGAGATGGATCTGACTGGATCAATATAAAACGTCTCCTGATTGCTCCCTTTGCTCAATAATTCCTATGGCTGCTAGAAGATTTTGTCACTTGACTGTACACATTCAAGTAAAAATGATGGTCACAGACAGTCTCAGCACCTCACTGGAATGAAAGGAGCTGTTACAGAAGGGAGGAGTTGGAGCCGGAAGTGAAGTTGGATGTTAGAACAAGCTGATCAGATGTGCAGGCCAGGCCTGGATACCTATTTCAGGTATTTATAGCCACCAGACGGCTCAGCAGTCTGCTGCCTGGCAGACCAAAAACCAAGGCTTTGAGAAGACTCTCCCCAAGGACCCCAGGAATAGCACCCCCAAATCCCCCTCTCATCTGCTCTTGGAGCCTCTGCAAGTATCCCCTGAAAACTCTCCCAGTACAAAATAGAAGATTAAAGCGGCACTGAACCAAGGAGCCAGCTTCAGGTTACGGTCTGACCGCCCTCTTGTGTCAAAATAGGCTCTGAGAGTGGCAACAAAGCCTGGTCACCAACCTGTAACTGTTGCCAAGCTCTGCATTCCAGCTGGATATTTTTAGTGCTGGCATTTAAACTTGGCAACACATCTCATACCCACACCATCGACACTGTTTCCTGTTCCTGTGAAAGATGGGGTGTTTGGAAGCACACTTCACCACATATTATAAAATGTGCATCCAAAAATTGTAGTTTACAAAGTGTTCTCAAGTTCAAATAGGGAAAACAGGGAAGAACAAGCACTACAGGTTTCATATCATACAAATGATTGTCACTGCTCAGCCTGCTGTTCGTCTTCCAGAGTGGCTCTACTCGTCTGCCCTGCCTCTTTCTCTCTGGTTGCCTCCAGAATAACTATTGGTAATTTTAATTTATTAATAAAAGTCGACCTATGAACATATCTCTTTTTACACATGTATCTCTTTACATTCAAGATAAAGAGTTCGTTTGTTGTGAAAATGCAGAAAATGCAATGTACAATATTTGTTAGAATAGATCCATCTTCAAAACAGAGTTACTTGAGGAGTTTTCATTTTGTGAGGGAGAAACAACAAGAAGGGGCATGTACGACAAAGCGAGATCTGTCAGCTTATTTCAGGTTTTCATTTGCAGTGATGCTGGCCACTGACCAATCAGATCACTGGAAAAAACACAGAATTCATTCCTATAGATGAGGTGACTTTGTGACGATAAATGAAAATACAAAAACAGAACAACTGATAAAGTGTTAATAACCTCCTATGTTTAGGCTATAAATACATTTAAATAAATATGTTTTTCATCAGGCAGGACAGTTCTTTTTTTCTCTCTCCTCGCCACACAAAATAACTTATTTATTCATCACATATTCATAATAGTTTTTCATCATCAGGCGAAAAAGCAACAAAAGAAAGATCTCGACTTTATGCTGAAGACATTTATTTGATATTTTCACACACACATTTGTGGCCTTACTTTTAATAGTTGGAATTATTTCTAGTGTTTCTCCAGTGTATATTTCTATCATACTTTTATACTACTTTTGTTGCTCAAAGCACATTTTCCCACGGGTATCAAATAAGTGTTGTAGGTGTGTGTGGAAACTGGACCGGGGTGCTTAAAGGTGCAGATTGCCATGGTGTAAATCCAGTAAGTGCCCTGTCTTTTAAGGGACACTTGCAGTGCCGTCTGCTTGAGGAAGTAGATCAACCTTCTTTTGAAAGTGACAATATCATGAGCATCACTGAAGTGAGGTGCAGCACTAGAATATGTGTTAGTTATTCTGATTTGTTGGGAAAGAGTTGATAACATGCTATTAAACATTAAACATGCTAATACTGCACTGGTGCTATTTCCACAGTGATAATCCCGTTAGGAAGGATCCGATGTAATTCAGGAAGAACTGAAGTCTCGACAAAAAGTATAAGTGGAGAAACTATGAGACTGTTTAGATTTACAGTTTAAATTGAATATTGTCTTTAATGGTACAATGACACCAAATGGACATTCAATTTAAGGATGAAAACAGTTGATAAACTGTGTGTTTAGTGTGGCTTCTCATTGCTTCATTTGCCAGTGGTTTGACAGTAGCTGTTATTTATGCTCCTTCAACATGAAAGTGGAATGCAGTGACACCCACACGAATGGGCATCGTGAAATGTAAGCCATCTTACGAATGTAACCTGACTCTTGCTATGAGACTCTGAGAAGACCAGGCTGTCCCGCTCTGCCTCTGGGAAGACAAACACTAATGTCCCTGCACGTAGAACTCAGGAAACCGCTCTGACCCGCTCCCATCTCTCAAACCAGAGAGCACATCAGCAGAGACCAAAACTGTGTTTACACGGAGCACCACTGCTTTGCTAGAGTGCAAAAGAGGGTCACTGTCCAACCCTACATTTCCTGATTATAGCTGTAGGGGGCACCATCATCACTGACCACACAGTACAGAAGGCTGACCCCCGTCAGACAGCATTCAAGTTATCATCTCCAACGTGTCCATTTTCTGAGTAGCTCTTCTTAGACATCTGAAACAACTACAGTGATGTTCTGCTTATTATTCATAATATGTATTATTAATTTTTTTATCATTTATCTATGTTCTTAAAAAAAGATATAAGTAGTTTTTTTAAACATTTCTTATGATTATTTTGCAATGCTTTGTGTTTTGTGTCCATTATTTCTCATACTCCCATATTCCTTTCCACTGTATGCACATCAATGTATATTCTCAGAAATGTGCTACAAAAACAAAATGCTCTGCTTTGTCTCCCAATGTTGTTTTTCTGCTCTTGATTCTTTTACTGCATCCTGTAGGGAGCAACTGCAGAAAACACTGGACCTCATTGACCCATATCTTTTTTCTTCAATTTGCTCTTAGGAAAGGTTCTAACAATAGTCTACGTCAGATTCTTGATGTGTTCTTAAACCACAGAAGTGTTTGCAGCTGTGTTCTTGTAATGATGAATCCCACTGTCTTGAGCGTGCGTGCCAGTTGTTCCTAATTAGAATAGGTAAATTCCCCGCCAATCTACATAAAAGGGCATGAGACTGCAAGGCCATGTGCACACGCAGAAACCACACAGAAACTGAGAAGAAAACTTGAGAGAGAAGTCAAGAATGCCCAAATGAAAATGTAAAGATAGTGGAGGTTCAGACACAAACATAAGAAATACTTTAGTGGTTCTCAAGTGGAGGCATTGCTGCAGGAAGTAAACAGATGCATGGGATGCTATCAGCTGTTCAGTGAATGCTGAAGGTAGAAGAGAACTCAAAAGAGCTGAAATTCTGCTTCTCGGCTTGGGTTTATTGCTGTATTGCATGTGCTCGATAAAGGAGACTCTACTGCAGACTCCAGAGACTCCATCAGCTTCATCAGGTGTTGGCAAAGAGGTTCAGCCTCCCCCCCCAACATAGATAGACGTGGGTCAGCGTAGCTAGGGTAGTAACTTCTAGTTACCTCAGAAAAAATAACTCCAAATATATCACAAAAACAAATGATCACTCTCTACATATGTAAATCCATAAGTGCACTTGTCTTCACTCAGTCAGTCATATAAACCTGATTGCAGGCTGAACTTCATCTGTGTATCGTGCAAGTGGTTTTCATGTTTGCATTCTGCTCCTGCATCAAAATCACCACAACTAACAACAAAGATGTCACAGGATCTGGTTGGTGTCTCACTGTCTTATTTAAGTAGCACAGTTCTGCTTTAAGATTCCCTCCTCAAAGACCTCAGGTTCACGTTGCAGAGCCACAAAGACAATGTTCAGCCACAGTCAGCAAGATGCTCACTGTCTGCTCTCTTTATTGATTTAACACTGTGCTGCTATTTAAATCTTTACTATCCTGTCAGTCGCAGCCATAGAGTTTGAACATCTCCATCGTGTAAATGTACATTGTTGAAATTCATTCACTCACATCTCTTTAGTTCACCGGGAAATAACATAGCACTCATTTGAAGCTACAATAGGGGCCATTTCAAAGTGAACAGCTTATGGTAGGCCACAGTGGATCAGAAGATATTCTCAGATACAAACAGGTCATGTGAGACTGTGATCTGCTGTAAAGTGACAGTTTGAGTTAATTAATAATTAAAAGTCATTTATGTCAATTAAGGCATAGATTGTTTATATTGTAAATACAATAATAAATGTGAATCCACTGTGTGCTCGTATTAGCAGCTTCCTCGTAACATTGCGCCAACAGCATAACATTGATATATAATCTAAATCTCTGGTAACATTCTCTCTGCCCCAAAAATAAATTATTGGAAAAATAAATACTGCAGAAAAACTTTGTAAAGACGTCACTCATTTTGCTAGCTTGTGGGTTACATTTTAATGCTCAAATTATGAGATGTAATGAGAGAATGTGATCATTTTTCAAAATAAAATATTTTTCAAAATAAAACATTGTTCGGACTCAGACAATAAATAAAACTAATAATAAATAGTTAATTATTTCTTGTGCGGCCCGCTACCAATTGATCCATGGACTGGTACCGGTCCACGGCCCGGGGGTTGGGGACCCCTGTTCTAGACAATACTGCTGTGACCTCGTATAACACCAGTTGTTTTGAGGCTCCATTTTTATGTTGCAGAATATTCCTGTTGACCTTCTCTGACTCATCGTGGTCAGAGAGCCATACACAAACTATTTTTTCTATGATGTTTATGGCAAACTAACACTCTGATAATCCTTTTCAGACGCATGAATTGGAATCCAGCTCACAGGACGATGCTGACTTTCCACCCTGCTCCCTCAGTAGCTCTGTGGTGAGTCCCATTTGGGAGCAAAGGGATTGTTATGTTTCCATTCCAGGGATCCTGAAACAAAGGCTATGATCTGTTCACACCAACAACTTCCTGCAATGTGCTAATTTAGTACTGGAGCAGACTTCAGAGCTGCTTGGAAAAGCACACAGCCCACCAGGCGTGTTAAATGAATTAATGATGAGAGCTTCCCACCCATGAACGACACACTGTGAGTGTCACAGATCTTTGCATAACAGCCTGATTTTCTGGCTGTCAGGCTGAGGTGTCGACAGCATGTTTCTAAAGACTGTGTTTTCCATGAGTAATTAGCGATGACATGCTCAGCAAATTGTTGGAAAGCCTGATTTAACTTTATGAGCTGAGCCAGTATCTACAGTATATTACCCTCCATTAAAGTTAGTGTTTCATTCATTGTCAATGTAAAGCAGAACATAATAAAATAAGATGAAATATTACCAAAAAAATTCAAGTTATGGCTGCAGTTGTAATTCATTAAGTTCACTTCTGCAGCTGATTAAAAAAAGAAAGTGATTCATGTGACTTGCTAGATAAAGCACCTGTCAAATTTCAAAATAGAATATATTAGATTTTGCAGCCCACATGATTTATTGTTCTTTTAATCGAGAAGTATTTTTGTCTGCTCACTCACTCATCTGCTTCTTATGAAAAGCCAGTACATCAAGCAGCTCCCATCATCCACAAGGTAGAAGCTCACAAGCAGGCAATGCTGTGAGTTATCTACCAACCTGCTGCATTTTGGTACATGAGGGTAATCACACAAACATACACACACACACACACAGACACACACACACACACACACACACACACGCACACACACAGACACACACACACGCACACACACAGACACACGCACACACACACATACACACACAGACGCACACACACACACACACCACACACACACACACACACACACACACATACAGACACAGACGCACACACACACATAGACAAATTGAAGGACTGGTTTTGTACCTGCTCCAACAATGTGAGAGCTGCAGCAGTCAAGCATCCATCTGGAAAAGAAGTCATGCTCATAAATCATAATGTGCAGCACTGACCAGGGTAAATGTGCATCTGTGAAAAAAACAAAAAGACAGAATTTACTGCTGCAATGTACAGGATTTCCCTCATACAAATACAGATGTTTGTTGAGGAGCCAGAGCTGCATGTTCCCAGCAGCAGTGAACAGGGAGGCAGCCTGTGAAAGCACTTACCCTGTGTCACCTAATTAAGCTACTGACATGCATGGCATCGACCAGCAGAGCATGCAAAAGAAAATACATTTCACATATTTCTAACGACCTGTTTGGTTATTAGGTTGCATGGCTTTCCACAATTTTTGGAATTGATGTTCTTGAAGTAGTGATGGCTGTAAGATGATGATGTATTTATGTACTGCATATGTTTATACAGTACGGACATCTGTGAAGAAAAGATAATTTGACAAATATAAAAGATATGGCAGATGTTAATCTGTATTTTCCTTATTGTCAACAAATCCAATCAACAATATCCTAGACTTTCTGACTTGCCTACAGTGCCTAAAAGGAAACCCAGAGCCCAGGAGTCCCTACTGAAGAAAAGACCTACAGTAAATCTTCAAACAAATACATTTTTGGGAATGGGTGTTTATAGCACGTACTAGATCATAACCCCTATGTGTCCATCTTGGCTAAATGAACAGAAGCAGGGGTAAATGATTTGCCTCACTTTGTGCAAAGCCAAAAAATAAATCTACCAATACATACAAGAAATGTTAATATCAATATCTGTATACTTTTTTCAACTTCTTAAGGTCTTCTCAAACAGAAAATAAATTCAAGTTTTACCTTATTATTTGCACATTTGTGACTGCAGGCCTGTGCAGTCTATGTTTATTGTCCCTAAAGTGATGATGTATCCGCCAAACAATCTCCAGTCGCTGTGCTCATCTAAGGTAATAGATTCCTCCCTACCTCCATACTTAATGCACTGACATGAGGGTGGTATATATTCTCATCACCCAATGCAACAATGTGGCTCACTGCTGTCTTTTTAACAGACTCTGGACAACAAATGTGCTCTATGGGTCCTACATTAGGCAGACACGTTACATTTCAGTAGGACATATGCTGTACATTTGATTGTCCAGTCTGGACACAGAGAGAGAGAGATTTCTCTCAGAGAGAGCTGGAGGACTGGCCCTTCTGTGTGGAGTTTGCATGTTCTCTGTGTGGTTCTCTCCGGGTACTCCAGCTTCCTCCCACAATCAAGACATGCAGCTTAGGTTAATTGGTGACTCTAAATCGCCCCTAGATGTGAGTGTGAGTGGTTTGTCTGTCTTTCTATGTCAGCCCTGTGGCCCTGCTTCTGTCCCAGTGACAGCTGAGAGGCTCCAGCACCCCCTGCAAAAGCAGGTATAGATAATGAATGAATGAATGAATGAATGAATGAATGAATGAATGAACGAACATAAATGTTATTAACTTAATGGCAACAATGAGTAAGGAGGTTATTGAGAAAAACTCTTGGTTAATGGCCAGTTAATTGTAGAATATATTGCAAAATAAGGCATTAATAAGTACTTTAATTTTGTTTGCTACTTTAATACAGTGGTCACCAACCCCTGAACTGAAGTCCAAAAAACTAAACGTGATCCTTGGCTTAACTGAAAAGCGTGTCACTTTTCAAAATTAAAATCTGCAAACAAAACAATCCTTTTCAAAATGGCTTTTTGGCAACAAGACACACTATTTGGATGACTATCACAGCAGCAAGAAGAAAAACAAAGAACAAAACACAGCTTTTCTTGTACTTGCATTCTTTTTTTTATTGTAATCTTACACAAGTTTCTGTGAGAGATGGTTCCAGTACAATAAGCCTACATCTATGAACATTTGAACTTAAAAATAAAATGCAGAAAGGCTTAAAAATATATGCATTGCAGGTTTTTATGACAACAAAACAACACAAACTAAAGTAGAATTACAGTACAGTGATCAATAAAATGTTACTGTAAACTCTCAGAAACAGTCAAAGTGCAGTGGTAAACTAGAACTTATATTCAAAGGGACTGTTCAACGTTTTCACAAAAGAGGTGTGTCTACATGAGGTCTATTTGTAGTGCTTTGTTCAGTTTGATGTGTTTTCATGTGTCTGTCATAGCTGTTTTGTATTTACAAAGGTGTTTTCTCTATGATTGCATGAGATGTCACCCTTGAACAGTGTTTTTAATGTAAAGAACAGTGTGCAGTATTCCGCCACACTTCTGTTCCAAGACTAGAAACAAAGTGAGCAAACTACGCTGCAGTGTGCTGGAGCAGCATGCTGAAGACATCTGACTCTAACAGACTCAACAAGCTCATCAGGAGAGCTGGATCTGTCCTTGGAGTCGAACTGGACTCTGTGGTTGAAGTATCTGAGAGGAGGATGCTGAGGAAGCTCCTGAGTATCATGGACAATGTCTCTCACTGTCATGTCTCGTCAATTGTGTTAAGTTTTGTTTGTCATGTCATCTGTTTCCTGTTCTGGCTTGTCATTTTATTT
>JBAJHX010000033.1:1168742-1182460 GCA_037176925.1 Amniataba percoides | reverse complement strand
CACATAAAATCTGTTCGAGGTCAGTAAGCACAACCAGAATTCATACATAAGGTGCACCGGATTATAAAGCACACTGTTGATTTTTGAGAAAATTTAAGGATTTTGAGTGCGCCTTATAGTCCGAAAAATATGGTACTTTCCTGAAAATGGTCTCAGAACTGTATTTGTCATTTTTCCTGCCTCCTTTTTGTGTCCTGAGGCAAACATAAAAACAGACAACAGTTGTTGACTTTTGACTGTGTGTCAGGCTACTTGTGTTAGTGATCAGAGGTCGAAGAAGACCAAAGGTCAGTGATGCTGTGAGTCACAGTTCCCTTCACACTATTAAGCAGTAGACCTTTGCTGTAGTCACGAGAACAACTGCCATGATGAATGTTTCCACACCAACAACTGAACAGCAGGTCAAGGCATAGCAGCACTGTGCTGCTGACCTGCTGTTATCCCACACTATCCTGGATCTCTGTTCTTGTGTTTGGAAGTTAGAGGTGTTTTCTTAGCATCAGCAGAATCGCTGACATACCAACAGCTGTGAAAAGCGTCAACATATCCAGTATGATTCATTCAGTGCTGTTTCCAACACTCTATCCAAACTCACCCTTACAAGAAGTGGTGCTCCTCAGAAATTAACGTCTCCTTTCTCTCTGGTCAAACTCTCATTTCAGAATAAGTATAATAATAATTATTATATAATATTATGATATGATATTATTAAGACTATGCCTGGCAGATGAAATGTGCTATATAAACAAAGTTAGTGATTGACTTATTTTGACTTACTTTGTGTAGATTTTGCTAGTTAGATTTGTTTCATTGTTCACCCAAGTGTGGAGAAAGTTTCTGTTTTATTTTTTTCTTCAACCATTCCAGGTTGAAATAATATGGCAGATTTAGGGATGAGGGTGACTGTTTCAGTCCTCCTGGGGAGGAATTGAGCATGCTTCAGGAACCATGATTACCTCTCCTGTCTTTTATGGTGGCATCCAGGCTCTTCCTTGCTCATGAACAGCTGTCTCTCTTTTGTTCAGGTGGATTGTTTTTCAGGGGCTGTGGCATGTGTGTGACTGGGTTTCCTGCACTCAGGTCCTGATGGACTTTGCAGGCTAGGGAATCAGGGAGAGACAATCACTGGTGGGAGACAGAGATGGGAAGCGAGAGGAGAAGAGAGTTATTGATGCCGCAACTGGGAATCTTATCAAGTTTCTCAACGGAAGCTTTAATAGACACGACTGCCTTTTTTTGTGTTTCCTTTCCTCCGGTTTTCACATTTTATGCCTTTGGTTTCCCTCATGACACAATTCATTAAGGAGTTTGACCAATCTTGACCAATTTCTAATAAAAATGTGGATATACATATTAATGAGTGCCTGAGAGAGTGCTTAAAAAGTTTGTGTCTGGGGTGAGTGGTGGACCTCAGTCTCTCCTGAAAGCCTCATTGTCCAGAGGTGTGCAGGTCACCTTCTCAGTGCAGCAGATGATACGCTGCAGTCTTCTCCTGCCTTTAGATGTCACAGTCGTGGACCAGATGGTGATGGATGGGTTAAGGTAGAAACAGTTGTCGAAGTGATTTATTTAATTTGCCAGGCGCAAGCCGATAATGAAGAGAGCTTTATGTTTTTGTCGAAGTCTGTTTATTGATCCTCTGAAACTGTCCCTGTCCCCACTCTTGAACTCCTCTAACTTTTGCAGCCTTAGCTGTCTGAGCTTAGCTGTCAACCACAGTTTGACATTGTTATAGCTCAAATCCAACTGTTGGGTGCACAGTAGTCCTCACAGAAGCTGATGTATGAAATCACAGTCTCTTTGTATTTATGCACCCTGTTGGTAGCTGTCCTGAAAAGATCCCAGTCTAAGCATGGACAAAGCTCCTGCATTGCTTCACTGTTCCACTGCTGTTTAGGAATCAGGTGGATCATGACGAGGTCAGGGGGTCCCTGTTCAGACAGTGTGACAGGCAGTGTTGTATCGGTGGCCCACGATTACCTTTGTTAAAGTCACAATAACAGAAGAGCTTGTCTGCTCCACACACAGTGTCTGGTTGGCGAGCATGTGCTGTGCCTCCGTCTCTTTGGGCTGCTGTGGATTGCAGATCAGTATGAATAGAACAAAGCTACAGGGGGAGTAGAATGTTTTGCAATTTGCAAAATAAGACTAAAATAACTACTGTATCCATCTCAAGCAGTAAGATTAAACACATTCCTGTGATTAAATGGCATTGTTTCAGAATAGTAACAGGATACAGTGAAGATCATAAATCAATGTAAACAAAGTATAAAGTGTAAACTAAGGACTCATACAAAGAGGGCCATGCAAGGGTCAGACTCAGTGGACCTGCCCTGCTGTGGGTTAGCGTTTGGCAAAGCCAAACCAAAACAAACTGTCCCTGAGAGGATCTTGTTTTCTGGAAACGACAGCAATTAGTGTTTTCATGCAGCAGGAAACGTTTTTGTGAATTTTTTGTGAAAATTTGTGGAAGCAAAGGAAAATCATTTTTACACTAACTTTATACTTACAGAATATAATCTTAGCATAGGACCTTTTGAACTTCATGCCATGAGAGGCTAAAATGACAGCAGCCATGGACAGCAACAGTACCGTATTTTCCGGACTACGAGCTGCTACTTTTTTCCCACGCTTTGAGCCATGCGGCTTATTCAAAGGTGCGTCTTTTCTGTGGATTTGTCTTCACCCACCAGGAGGCACTTTCGCAGGAAGTGCAAAAACGAGACATGTGGTAAGTCAAAGTGCAAAGAAGAAAGCGCTAATTTTTATTTAGCAAAAGCTCATGCAAGCAGCAGGCAAGACGGAGAAATTATTTTCAAACCTTCACACTAAGCTGTCATCTTTCCCCCCTCATCATGGAAAGCACACGGAGAAGCTCATATGATGCCGCTTGTTGTTCATATTGTAACGATAATAAACGTGACTCCACAGTGTGCTCGCATGCAAGCGCCGACATGTAACCGAGAGGATCCAGTCGATTTTCAAAATAAAAGATTTTTCAAAATAAAAGATCATTCAGACTCAGATAATAAATAAAACGGAAATGATTAATTATTTCTTGTGCGGCCCGGTACAAATTGATCCACGGACCGGCCCGGCGGTTGGGGACCCCTGATCTATCCAATATACATCTCATCTCACTTCTCGGCAGCTTATAGCCTGGTGCGGCTTATATATGTACATTTACATTTTTTTTAAAAAACGTAGTGGGCGTGGCTTATATTGAGGTGCGCTCTATAGTCCGGAAAATACGGTATGTTGTCATCAAGGATGATGAAAAATAAGTGAGTGACTGAGTAGTCTGCAGTATTTTTAAGTGGATAAATGCATTTTCTGTGAAAACAAGACCTCAGCAGTGAGTGGTGGACGGGAAGGCGAAGGACAAAATAAAAGCCACCTTGGTTAACCCCCTCACCCTCTCCATGATGAACTGTGGCAGCTCATCAGCCACCTGAGGAGAGCTTCTCCCTCTCCATCGTCTCTCTTTGGACTGATTTATGTATTTGCTAATATGATTGAAAAAACTTATACATTTTCCAGTAAGCTGTGTTGCAACTTGAAATATACACATTTTGTATTGTTTTTTTTTTTATTTCTATTACTCACTGCTACTTTCTACTTTCTACTAACTTGTAATATCTTATGAAATTGAATTTCATAATAAAGGCTTATCTTAAATTTCAGATATACTTTCAGTTGCTGTGTTGAGGGTGTTTGTGTAATTTTTTATTATTTCTTCTCTTACATATTGCATGTAAAATGCTGAATACTGAAAATGCTCAGAAAAATGAAACATACAATCTTTAGCATTTTACACACCTTGGTGTGATCTAGTACACTAGCATGATGGCTGTTTAGCACCTAAAGGGTCAATAATCCGTTTTACACACAAAAAAACAGTGCTCAGGCAATGTACTCAATAAGAAATGTTGACTGCAATCCATAAGCTGATATCTTCAACAGCCATGGCGGAGGGCATTATGTTTTCTGGCTGGCTGTCCCAGTCTTGTGAACGTGATGTCTCACAAATGCCTTAAGGTCATTTCTTCACATTTGGCACAAAAACCACTTAGAGTCAAGGCTGAACCGATTAGATTCTAGTGGTCAATGGTCATGGTCACTGTGACTTCACATCCGTCCTTTTATTGTGAACATCAGGAAACAAGTCAGGAACGCCTTGAGGAAATATCATCACATGTGGCACATCTGTCCACTTGGACTCAAGGATTAGCTGATTAGAATGTGGTGCTTAAATGTCCCTGTGACCTCGTAAAACATGTGTCCATATTGATACTGATTATCACAATAGAATAATGACGTAATGACAAGTCTTACCCAAGAAGTCAAAGGTCAACTTTTTCAGTGATTTGGTCCCAAATGTGCTTGTATGAGTCCACCTTCTTTGCTACTTCCCCTTGGATGACAACTAGGAGAAGGAGCTTCTTCACCACAAGCTGTTAACCAAAGGTAATGGTTACTGCAACATGTGATGAAGCTCTCTATCAGTCCTCTGTACTCCTCAGTAAAGACATCTTTCTCACTGAAAATTATTCACTGATACATGTCAGTACAATGATAACTTCCATTTTGCCAAACTTAATACCTTTTGTTAAATTCCTTTAAAGTATTCACTACATGTATTATGAGTTTGGCCTGGTTGTAGACCTTAACTTAATTGGTTGGCAGAAGCATACAACCACTCATTCAGGGTCATTCTCATGAAACAATGGCAGTAATGATTTTAAATATAAACCTTTACAAACCTTTTAAATGTGAGCATAAATTTGAGAATACCATTATAAGCATAATTAGTGTGTTCTCTGCCTTAATTCATTCCTGTGTTGGCCAACATAGGAATAAATTCTTTGTATTTTCTTGTATTTTCTGCTGAAACCACTCTTTACAGCTCTGTCTGACTTTATGTTGTAATTCAAACACAGTAAAACCAACATATTCAGAAACACACAAATAAATGATAGAATATTAATTGAACTATTCACGACTGATTATCTTTAAATACACTCAAAGATTTAGAATGAACACATTTTCAAGATGGCTACCAAGTGAGCAGATGTTGAGCAGATGTTATATTTCTCTAGTTAACAGTTGAACTTTCTCTTGCAGACTTGATGTACTGATGAGTGGAGGTGCAGCTGTTGGTATACAGGCACATGTTGTCACTGGAGTGGTGGTTTATAGTTTAGAGTGCAGTCATTTAGCTTCTCTCACGTCTTTGCTAAACCTGTACATGACAGCAGAGCTACATTAGCTGGATGAAAAGGCCAGCAGTGAGCGGCACACATAAAAAAGATGTACTGCCTAACTTGATTATCGATGAACATATATAATAACTACATCATGATGTAAAGTGTCAGGTCTCTGAGACAATTAGAAGACAAGTAAGAAGACAATTTAAAGAAGATTTAAATGCTTGATTTCTGACTGAGTTGGTTTTGAGTTTGGATAGATCAGGCCTATGGTATGCTAACATAGCATTAAAAATGTTCTCAGCCATGTGTCTGTTTACACGTTGGAAATAAATTATTCATCAAATAAATTATTAATTATTTTTACATGTAAATTGTTACATAAAGGACCTTTAAGTATGACATAAGATTCAAGTAACATATAAAAAATAAAAACAATGTTTAATGTTCAAAGGAAACTTTTATTTAATCAGCAAAAGTTTGGTGATGGACATCAGTCCAAAAGTACGAGACTGAGTTATCAAGTGGGAAAAGGAATGAGTGAGACTAAACATTTGCTATCATTTCTGATGTTCTGCTGTGTCCTCTGGATAAGTCACGATGATCAGATCAAAATTCTCAACCCTTGATTAAAAAGCCCAAGCCTCTCCTATCACTCTGCATCTTGCGTCTCTATAGTAGGCCTAATCATGTTTATCTGTGAGTTGTGGGAAGCATCAAGGTACTTGTGGCTTGTTTACTTTTCTTTGTGCCTCTTTTCCGCCTTTAATGGCTTAAGGCTCATTACAACCACATGCTCTCTGACTGCCAAATGCTTCAAAGCACTTTATTATCCATCCACACAGTCACCCACTGATGGCAGTCTGCTTTCTTTGTCATGCTCTCAGGAAAGGTCAAAGATCACACAGAGGACCAGTGGTGACTAGGGACTTAAAAACTGGGGAGGACAGGAGGAAAACAAGTTCATGGCATCATGTTCTTTTACACTAGTTGGGTACTTATCTGTTTTCTTACTAACTGCTATCTTCATAACTTGCTGGCTTCATTTTTCCAAGTAAAGGATGACTGACTTTTGTAGCTCTTGTAAAGTCACAGAGCAGAATGCTGTCTTGATTTTCAAATGTTTTTTTGAGGCTGGTGGATTTCCATCCACCTAACAAACATTTGATCCATGCAGTCACTTGTAAAGCCCATTACACCATGTCTCTGAAGACAGTTTGCCTAGCTGTGGTCAATTTGCATTTAGCTACAGCTGCTTGAGATTCGAGCCCTGAGGGAGCTGCTTAGAGTTCACTGAGCTCTAATGGCAAGGGAAACATGCTGAGATAATAAAGAGGACTGTCAACTATCACTTATCATTGTTGTTTAGGGCAAATGGTCTCTGCTAATTATAATTATATTAATTTAGTCTTTAGTTTATTTGCAGCATTTTCTAGCTGCACAGCCAACTTGGAAACACCTCATTTAGACGCATGTATATTTTTATCTTTATCTGGTAAAGCTTCGCCAAGCTTCAACTTAAAAATCACAAAATAATGGAACAAAAACCCCACCATAGTTCAATGATAGTTTATTTCATCACTGTGACCCTTGACTAAACTCAACATCCTTCATGGTGTGCAGCCTGTACAGCGGTCTGTCAGCCATACTGGGATCCAGTCCCAGGTGAGTGCAGCAGCACTACCACACAGCACTGTACTTCTGCCACGGGTTCCAGGCCAGACACATGAGTCAGTGAGGTCCAAAGCTGTGCCAGCAGAATGAAGCATTTCATTGCATCATTTGCCCTCCTCAGTAATGTTCTACCACTGTCTTGCTGGGGACGGCCCATTTTACCAACATCCCAAATGGCCATTCTGTTCAACAAGCAAGTGTGTAATTTCTTAATAAATGACAGTCTAACACAAGTAGTTAGCTACTATTAAATAAAAAAAAAGAAAGTATAAATGTGTTTGAACGTAGTTCAGCATGTTCTAATCTCTTTTCTTATAAGCAATGAATCTATCTATCACCACCTGTTACTTAGTTTCTGATGTAAATTTAATCTTGAAATCTAAAAAAGAGAGTAAACTGCTCAAAGCACTCCATGATCATAGACCTGATTGCTGCTTGGTGGTAGGTGTTCAGGTTGATAAGGAAAATGGTGGTCATGAAACACATGGACCCTGGAGGAATGAGGTGGGAAATGCCTGTGAAAACATCTTCCAGAGTATTTGCAGACAACAGGGCTCACCCAGGGATGCCATCAGGTCCAGGTGCCTTGTTCAGAGTAATACTACAGACAGAACTTACATGGGTGGGGGAATGGAAGAAAGGGATATTTGGTGAATGAAGGCGAGTTCCTGCCCATCCCCCTCTATTGCTTTCTCCAGACCTGAATCTAAACCCCTGAGGATACAAGTCTCTCTGACCCTTTAAATCCAGCTTCCTGTCCCTACACTTCAGGTTTTGTTCTGTGATTGTATGGGATATCTGACACACACACACACACACACACACACACACACACATACACACACACTATAGCACTAGGGCACTTTTTCTGCTAGCTGCCAGATGATTAAGCCTGGCAGCTCCTGCTGTCTGATGGTCTGATTGTGTATAACGAGACACTAACATTGCTTTATGTGAATAGCACAGAAAGTAGCTATTGGAGGAAGAATAGGGTTTTCCAAAGAATAATTTTCTTTATTTCCTGGCAAAAAATACTGCACTTCCTTTGTCGTGGGAGCGGCAGTATTCCTGGACTTGTGTCTGATGGTACTCTGAAATGTGATAGAAAGTCAGAGAAAAGGTGGAAGCTGAGGGTCATTGAAAGGTTAAGTAATGTAGTGACACGCAGAAGAAAGGTCAAACAAACTGTAGCAATATAGCGCATCTTTTCTGAGCGAAGCTATTAAATGTATCTTTAATCATTTAGTAGATTAGTTGTTCAATTATAACATTCCCTAACATTTTCATAATATCAACCCCATTTTTTGATGATATTTATGGTCACCATAAAGCATGGAATTTTAGCTTATTTACACTGTAATATTGAATTTTTCTAAATAAATTAGACTATTTTCCTCCAAAAAAGAGAGAAACGTAATATGCAATGACTGAATGTTATAATCTCTTATAAGCAATGAATCTATCTATCACTTACCACCTGTTACTTAGTTTCTAATGTAAATCTAATCTTGAATCTAAGAACGAGAGTAAACTGCTCAAAGCACTCCATGATCATAGACCTGATTGCTGCTTGGTGGTAGGTGTTCAGGTTGAGTCTCTTTTGGACAATGATAAGGAAACTATTTTCATGCAAAAAAAAAAAAAAAAAAAAAGAAAGGTAATGTGCAATGACAATGTTGAGTGAAGTTAACTTAAATGCCTGAAGGGTTAGGGTTAGAATTCTTATTTAAAGTTTGATGCACTGAATGCCAAGTCAATTAAACTAAAATTAAACCAAATTTAAATTAGATTAGTTAAAACAAAACATACTGATATGCTGACCATACTGAATGGGTAGAGAAACATTTCATTTCTCATAAATACAGTTGGAACATTTAGAAGTCACAGTAATGTGACCCTGCAGCATTGTCACAGTGATGCAGAAATATTGTGCCTGTACATGTAACCTCTTTAGTCTGTGTACCAGTCAGTGACCTAACTCACACATGCTGCTCCCTTCCTGGGAGTCTCAGTTAAAAAGCGTAAAATCATCACATCAGATTTTTCCTGTGACTGATGGCAGTTCTGCAGCCCCCCCATATCAGTAATAATCATGTGAACTGTGACCATGACCAGGAAGCAATTTGTTAGGCTTAAGAAGCCTTGAAGAAAATGGGAGGCCCTCAGGTCAACAGCACACATATTTCTATTTAGTTCTATCTGAGAGGTGAAGACCTGTGTGTCCATTATTCAAGCAGGTCTCCCTCTGTCCGACTTCAGCTACAGAAAGACGGAGTCAAGACACAGCATTCAACAAGCTCCTGAACCACGAACAGGCAAAGTTCAATGCTTCTGTGTTCCCTCCAATTAAACTCATCACTGACACATTCGTGGGATCTTGGTTTCACAGTATCACAGAAGCCATCTGTCTTTAGTCATAAAAATGGTGCTCAAACAAGGAAGGCACCACTAATCGTGACATGGTTTTGTCTGCTCCATAAGTGATGCAGTCTAAGGAGAAGTCTGTTTATTTTTCTTGTCAGTAAATGTAATGAACAGACACAGACCATTATGACTTTTGCTTTTCAGCAAACACATTTTATGACACCTCACTGAGAAATTACTCGGATTTTTAAAGTGATTACAAAGTGTCCTATAGCTGCGGATGTGGAATAATATTTAAAGAGTCAGTTCCAGATTGCTTATTTTAGAGATTTTAGTGGTCCTGCAGCTGTTTTACAACACCCTTGATGGGCAACAAAATGAACTGATTTATTGTTTTCCTGGATAGGCTCTTGCTGCTAAAGACTTTTTATTTACATTGTGTAAAAGTTTATTATCTTATCTGAACACTCTCCTCGACTTTATCTATTATCCGTACTGTTCAGGTAGTTTGGCACTGTGTATATTTTGGATTTGCACCTTATCAATATTTTATATATCATATTTGTACTGCAACTGTTGCACAAAATCTCCCTCAGGATGAATAAAGTTTGATGTTATCTTAAAGAGGGGACTGGTCGTCCTGCATTAATCTCTCAGACAAGAATTTCTTTGACAACAACAAAAATCACTGAGCTTTACAAGGGAAAGAGAAAGAAAAAAATGGCCTTCCGAATGAACTCTGGCAGGTTTATTTGTGGTGTAAGCCACAGGATTTTATCATGGTGAATGGATGTGATTACAGCATGAATTTGAAAGCCTAACTATAATTATATCCTTCTGTGTACTGTGAGCCATTTAGGAAGACATATTCCAATGACCTGTATAAGATTATTTAGTATATTTGGTTGTGAATGAATGTGTATCGTGCATGTGAGTGCATTTCCCTGATGGAAGAAGTTAAAACTAAGGTATGTTGTACTTGTGTACATGTTCTATGCATTTTCATGTATAGTGCTTAGGCAGTAGTTATTACTGGGTATATATAAAAACATATATTACAGGATGTGTGTGTGTTTATCATTATTCATAACATGCAGTTGAGTTGCAATATTAAAAATGACAATAATCAATCATTTAATTCTACTTCTGCATACCAATGTTTTTTGCTTTAAACATTACTCCAATCCAAGTATAATAAAAAAAATGACAACACTGAGCATGATACATATAGCTCCTCAAAGGATATGAATATCTGCAGTGCTACATTGACTCACTGTTGTGCACCATAAAACATCCAAAGTACAGGCCAAGATACTCCTCAAGGAATCAATGTGGTCTCACACCATTTGACAGCAGGAACGTGGAGCTCTTAGACAGCTCTCACCTTCTTGAACAAGACAAACCAAAAGGAAGGCAAACAGGGGAAACAAGTGAGGTTTGTGCCTCAGTCATTTTGCCAGTAATTTTATTTTCAGCATGAAATACAGATGTCCATACAGAGAAGTACATAAGTCTGAGAAATGACTGTTTTCACAGGTTATTATGGTTTTGAATCATATTTGAATCATATGCCAGTGTCACAATTCCTACAAATACTTTTTGTCCTGTTGAAATGGAGCTGTCACTTGTGCACACACACTATGTATGTACACACACACACACACACACACACACCCACACACACAAACACATTTTTAAACTTTATTCATTATTTCGTTTTACTGAAGTGTGATTACTGAAACTGTGCAAAATGTTGCAACATGACTCTGTTCTGGGTAATATGCAGCAAACATAGTGGGTTTCAATGACATTCTTTGGAAATTTCAAATGTTTAGGTACCCATTCATGTTATCCTCTGGAGACATCATAATAACTCTGGTGACTATTCCCCTAAATTCATAATTACGAAACTGCAAAACTGATGACATTCAAATCAGCCCCAGCTATATACGTTTCTGCACTGTTTCTAGCACTAATTAGCATTAGCTACATGACGTTAGTATTCAGCTCAAAGCTCAGTCATTCAAAGGCAGCTTCTCATGGCTGTTTTTACTGGTTGAAAGAGAGTGATTTTTTTATGCTTGGTACTTGATACTAGTTGTCTTAAATCACATTGCAATTACTAATAAAACCTCCTTATATTATGTAGCTTAATTGGTATAACATGAATTTAAATTATGAAGATTTGAATGCATTTTTAGTGAGGTGAATTTTAGTTTACTTCTATTATGTCTGCTTTATTTCAAATGTTCCTGTCACCGATATGTGAAAGTCATCAGCTTATTCTCTACTTACATTCACAGCTTCCAGTCAAACAGTACAATAATGTCTGCCATGTTTAGTTTACTAGTAAAAACTCACTTCCTATGGCCATTGTTTGAGGACTCTGTCAAGTTGAAGCCTCCCATGTTGGATACACCATATGTATGAACCTATGAAGTCTCTCACAATTCAACATTCAACATATACAAAATCACTTTCACTATGTCTGCTTTTTGTATTCTGCCTATTTCATCTCTTTACAGTAATTGTGTGTGGAAGACACCATTTCTGGGAAACTAGTGCTGAGGTTGAAGAAAATTGTATTCCAGATCGTACAGGTCTTTTGTGGCGCACGGACATGCCTACAGTACTTTGATGTTGACCTTCTACAAAAGCAAAGCCACTGATGATTACTCAGGAAGCAGAGATGACTTGAAGTTGTACACAAGAGAATTACCAAAGTAGGAACACAGGCCTAAAGTCATTAGAGAGTGCATTAAGAGCTAATGCTTTCCCCATGTGCTTCAAACATTGACATACTTGGAAAACAATTGGGAGTTTACCTTGAAAATAACGCAGTAAGCTATCATTGCCACTTGGTTTTCTTCCAAGAACAGATTAATTGGTCACTCTTATCTGCAGTTTTACACCCACTGACACATCTAAATATATATTGATATCATCACCTAAAGGCCTGAACCACATGATTGTGATTGTGAAATTGTTTGAGTAGGGGTCCATTCAGAAAACACTTTTGCAAAGAGAAAATAATTGATATTGCTCCTCTTGTCATAGGGAACAGGGAATTTCAAGACTTCACAGAGAACAATTTTTATCAAGCAGAGAAACTGAACACAGTTTGATCAGTGTGTATTTCTTCAACAAAAATTAGCTAACCGATCTGTTTCTGAGATAAAGACTGCTCTGGTTGCTGTCTGAAAACATGGCACAGTTCAGGGTATTCATCACACATCAAAGGTGGAGACAGCTGTAGTCTTAAAATGCTTAACATTAAAATTAAACATATGCAATGAACACAAGACAAAAACTTGACTGCCTCACAAGATTAATGCTAAATAAAAAACATTTATACAAATGAATACTCCTTAAAGCCCTTTAATCTATCGAAGGAGCACTTCTGGTTGTGATAGAATGACAGATTATTTGCAGAAAGAAGAGGGAGCAACATGTACTGAAACTTGTCAGGTATAAATGAGTATTTTTAGTTTGAAAGGAAATGACATAGCCTGCAGCTGTTCACTCCACCTCTGGACAGCTGATAGTGGACATAAATAGAAGGTGATCTGACTCCAAGTGAAAGATGCTTATGGTATGTATATCAGCAGGATATCCCCATTATCAACACAAGAAGAAGAGGAAATCCAATGTTTGTGCACTGCTTTTGTAATTCCAAGGATTTGATTGTCTTTCAGTGCGTCACATGCAGTTTTTCATTGATTTTTTTGCTGGAACTAAGTTGTCAGCCTCAGTCTACTGATATTGTGACTATCTGGAGACATGAGGCTTTTGTGACAGAAAAGCGATGCATGATCAGTTCAAGGACACTATGGGACAGGTTTCCTCTCAGGCTGCATCCCCGTGCTAAAGCTGCTGCAGAGAATAGTGTCACTGTCTGAACTGCACTGAAGGGTTTAGGTCAACAAAGCATACCTCTACTGAAAAATAAGGCTAACAAAACAAGATTTTAAGTCAGCTAACAGACCTTATTGAATGAGGCTTGAGGGACACACATATACTGGCTGAGCAAACCAAAAAACACACGTGTGAGGACAACATGGACCATAACCAAACTAGAGCACAGACAACCCTGATCTGTCCAGGCTATCAAAGCTGGTATGATCCTCAGTTCTGCATAAAACACAGTCATCCACTCACAGTCTGCAATAAAAAATTATCTTTTTAACAAACAAGGAGACAATTTCAAAAGACAACAAACTAATTTATCAGTACAAAACAATGTCCTCTTTCCTGTGTCGTGGGATAATTATGGACTACAAAATTAGTGTGTGCTTATTTGATCACATCTGATTAAATAAGCCCTCAACATCACTGTCATGACGGCAGGATCTATAACTAATCAGTAATGTATATTTGTTGATAGAGGTTCACCCCGTCTGTCTGCTTCAACACCTGCTCATATGACGCCTGTTATTATGGGAGAGGTAAAGACATTTGTAAGACTTTGCTGTG
>JBAJHX010000033.1:1084917-1153460 GCA_037176925.1 Amniataba percoides | reverse complement strand
TTAAGAACTACAGGTGTGCAAGAGGTTCAACATCGCTGGAGTCCTTTCACTTACACCTGAACAGGTTTATTCCAGGTAAATCTTATCATATAAATTATGAATTATAATAGACTATAATATTATGTTGCCAAACTTTATTTATAGTATTTACATATAGAGTGCACAAAATTTCTTCTCAACACAGACTTGTTCAATTTTAATTACAGGTACAAAGGCCAACAGCCTGATCTTTCAGCTGTTACTGTTGGAAGGCCTGAACAGGTGGAACCAGGACCGGGCAGCACAGTCTTTGGCAACAAAGCCATCTGGTCTCTTCAGTTACTCTGGAGACCTCGTACAGAGTGTCAACACCAGTAGCTTTAAGGTGCTTGGTCGGAAGTATGTTCTGTCTTTCCATCCCCCACCCCAGTACACCGGTACGTTCAGCAGCAGGCGGTTAGGTGTTGCACACCATTTACAAACAGTTCATTTACATGCTTTTGTGCATTATGCATTTGTGCTTATTCATACTGTGGTAATTCTTTGTCTGTTTTCTCTGTTTTTTCTCTCATCTCCCAGGAGAGCTTATTGGTGTTGAGTACTTGTACAGGCAGACAGGGCAGCCCATTCATGATATGAATCCAGACTCTGAAGAGACAGATGAGCCTCTGGAGGACTTGAACATTGAGGAAGAGCAGGAAGATGAAGGCTTTGAGGACCAGTATGCAGACCCAACGGTTGAGAGTCTCACAACCTCAGTATCTATTACAGGCCTGCCCTCCGCTTCCACCACACTACCTGCGGCCGCCTCTGTCTCCACGCTCCCTGCAGCTGCCTCAGTCTCCACGCTCCCTGCAGCTGCCTCTGTTGGATCTGCTGGTGCTGCTCCTGAGGTGCCTGACAAACAGCTGATAAGAGAGCTTTACCAAGAGGTGAAAAATAAAATACCCAAAGTGTAATAATCCCCGTGTATTTACATAACATAAGTGATTACATTACTTATATTTGTTGGTCTGTTGTCCTTTTTCAGGCTGTAGATGAGCACAACATGCCTGGCATGGATAATGTGGACAGCCTGGCAGAGTATCTGGTGGGTCTCCGGAACCATACTGGTTTGACTTTAAGTAACCTGGAAGTCAGCACCATTATAAGCCTCTGGCAAAACCTGCTTCCATATGACCAGCAACGGGTGGTGTTTGCTGCCAGACATCAGGACAGGCTCATAGCAGGAAAGTTCAGGTCTCCAAAAAAAAAAGGCAGAGTTTACTCCTTGTGTAGAGAGTTTAAAGCGTTGTGTGTTGGGATCCACTGCCTCCCCAGCCCAGTGGCCATCTTTGTTTGCACAAAAATCCCAAAAAGCAAAGACAGGACCGTGACAAGATGGACTCTCATTTTACAAGATTACCGCAACATCAGGCAGCTAATTCTAGGTAATGGAGCTATCATGCAAAGCACTACCCTGCAGCTGGTTGAGGTCAATCAAACAACTCTCATCCAGTGGTACAATAAACGAATTAAGCGTCAGAATGACACACTTTCAATTTACCTGCACCACTTCCTTTGGCTTCTCAGGCCCTTCCACTGGCTAATATCCGCCCTGCTGCTCTTCCTCAAATACACTGCACTGAACATGTCTATAGCCTGCCCCCAAGCACCACAGGACTGGCAAAGACAAAGCACGGGCTGAAGCTCCTCCTATTGCTGCACCAAAACCTATCAGGCCAAAACTATCACCCCAGACGCCGCTTCTTCCTCATCCTCCCACTTCTGCTCCCCTGTTTGCCATTCCCCAAAGATCTTCTGTCTGTCCTTCAGCTCCAGCCACCTTCACTGTCTCTGGTGTTCCCACACCAGTATACTGAGCCCCCCATACCGCTATTCTCCCTCTTGCTCCATCAGTACCTCCTCCTCCACCTGCCAGTGTTTGTCCTGTCTCTAAGGCAAGATTTAATAAGAGGAAGGTGGTGTCCGACATGTGCATGAAATGTGGACAATTCAGGACTGCCGAAACTGGGCACAGCCAATATCAAGGCACAATCTACTGCACCAGTACAGAAATCCTAACAAAGGAGCGGTGGTTAGAACAAATGAAAAAATCCACACTGTAAGTATGTGTAAATATGAATGTGAATAGGTCATGTGCGGTGCTTTAAATATTTTTTGTTTTTTTTGTATATATGTATATATATATAGAGAGAGAGATTTATGTGTGTGTGTGGACGCGCGTGTATACTTATAATATTTTATACTCACCTTTGTACAGTTTTACATTGTATTAGTTGATTAGTATTGATTGCGTGACTGAGGCGGTTGCAGGCTGATTGTATTGATTGATTGGCTTTAGCCCCCCTAAAATATTCCTAAGCCCCCCTATAATTTTGGGTAAAAGTTTTTTTTCGATATATTTTTTTAATTAGTGCGGACATGCAATTGACTTAACATGAACCAGCAAAGAAATTCAACTATAATAAGCATAAAAGTTATCGTTGTGATTCCCAGCCCTCATTGGTCACTAGTGTTGTGAGATGTGTCAGCACCGATGTATATTTCAGTCAACTCAGTGGGTGAACAGGATTGTGTGTGTGTGTGTGTGTGTGACGAGCCGGTAATGGAAGGTGTGTGTGTGTGTGTGTGTGTGTGTGTGTGTGCGAAAGACGGCGACTGGGGCAGGTAGCAAGCGGCAGTGAGTTGTTATTAACAGTGCAGTCTGAAATAAAGCCCCGCTTCTCTCCAGCAAAACAAGACTGTAAGTTGGTGTCATTGTTAATTATTTAACGTTACGTTTATGGAAGGAGCAATGAAAGTTTTTCAGTGCACTTAGCTCGCACATTCTAATACACACTCCCGGGGCTAAGCCCCCCCTATCACTCAATCCTAGTGACATCCCTGCTATTAAGACTCCACCTAGGCAAGTTTATGGATCAGAGTGTTGACTTTTACATTTGTAATAATTTCATGTTTGATATTTAAAGGAAACTGGGTTAAAAAAGAGAATTTAGTTTTTTTCTGTTCTTTTGCAACCTATTGTAGCTGTTCTCTATATTTTGTCTTTAGTTTTAGTTATTTCCCCAGTCCGAAAGGATAAAGCTAACTCTGTCCCACACTCCAGCACTCCAGGTGGCAGTAATACACATTAAACAGTAGTTGCCACCCACTATGAAACAAAAAGAAGTAGCTCTTCCTGTCCCTGGGACACATGGTAGATCTAGTATTAACAATAAATACACATAAAATATGGGTCTGTGTTTTACTTTCATCAGAAATATTGATTGGGAATTATGATTTTTGTCTGTGAACTGTACCTAGACATAATAGACATAATAACAGACCCCAACAGACCTCAGTATGTGTCTGCAAGATACAAATTAGTGATGGAACTACAGTTAAAGCAAACAGTTAACAAGTGTGATGTGACAGAAGTGATGTCTTGCAGAAACTTGGAAAGCAAGTGTGAGAGAGGGACCTCAGCATGGCCTCATGTCCAAGCAGGCCTGTGTGTAGTCTGTGACTGCTCTACTGTATAATGACACAGCGCAGAAAGAGAGAGGTTGTAATTTTGATATTTGAAAGCCACTGCTGCTTGATATTGTGGTAACAGAGGAAAAGATGTAAAACCACTTGAAGTTTTCTGGAAGATGTTTTGTGTTGTGTGAATTCCCTAACTCTTCATCTCATTTGGTTTCAATGAAGCGGATTAAAGGGAAATTAATAAAAATGAGAAAGAGTAATGCACTTTTTGTGGCCTGTTCAGCATTTGTTTCATTTAAAACCAGCCCGTCTGGTTATGGAAAAGCTTGTTAGGCTCACCAGTGTATGCACAGATGGAAACAGAAAGGTTGATCACTTCCAGCTACTGGGCATCAATGGGCAGGTGCTGCTACAGTGGAAAATACAGAGGTTTACAGAAGGATTGGTTACAAAATAAATATCCAAGGGAATATTTCTTTCTGCTTTCTGTGTCAACCATTAATCTTTTTATGCAACTTTTAATTAGAAAAAAATCGTACATTTAGTAATTAAATTACCTTTACCAGCAACATTAATGCATGTACAGGGTGACACAAAAAAAATTAACAATCCAATAAAACCAAGAGTGAACTTAGGACGTCACCATGACGTCCTAAGTTGTAAAAATGTCAGAACTCCCTCTGCGCAGCTGTCAAACTATCACTGTTTTTATAAAACATTTTTATGGCAAACGCACACTGTTGCCCGTTCCACTGATCCATGGTTACTAAAATGGGGGTGTGTTTACTTGCTCAAGGTCACTGTCTCGCAGTGCTGCCACTTGCTCATGTCTGCCAATACACACTTCAAAAATTCCCGTTTTTTTGGGTCACCCTGTACTTACATTTGTACATATTGATGTATGAATAATTATCATCCAATATATTATTATATATTATTATATTATTATATATTTTAATGAGTTATCTTGTGTAGGTAGTACCTTTGGGAAATTCTGTCCTGCAAAATGAGTAAAGGAATATTAAGGTCAATATTAGTTTTGGGGCTTTCTAGCATACAGGTGTCACTAGCACATGTAGTTTGTTCAGTTAGAACAGGAGGTGACATGGCCTGTGCCTGAGAACTACTGAGGGTACTTTATATGCTGATACGGTCAAAATTTCCAGAACAAGGCAATAAGTTTATGTTGACTGAGGACTGTTTGATCATTTGCAGTTTTCTGTCTCTAGAATGAACTCCCAACCTCAGCTGCAGCTAACATGGGTGAGTAATTTTAGTGTGGTCGCAGCAGAAGCCCATGTGATACATCTGAAAGTTGTTAATCAGCTGAGTATGTGAATGTTGATTATACTGTTTTAGGGGCTTTTTTGTATGTCAAGTATATATTGATGTTAATACTTTTGTGCTTTTATTTAAGTAAAACACTGAATCGATAACTTATCCTTGTAATTGTGTGTTTGGCACTATGGCTTACTTAAGTAAAAGAGCTGAGTACTTCTTCCACCACAAGTGACGACCCACAGAACGTGTATGAATACAGCACAGATTGTCAGTCAGGGGCTGTCATGAAAGTCACAAATATTCTTTCCAATGTGACCAGAAACTCACACGTGTTTTTCCAAAAAACATTCTTGTCACGGATAATGTGTTAATAATAAGGGACTCTCTAAACTAAACCACAAAGAGAAAGCCACAGTACCTTTTGCAAAATATCCCATATTTCTCTAAATTGATCTGTTGCTAGCACAATGTGTGCATTGTGGGACATATGTACTGTCAGATACACTTTACTAATGTTGCTGCATAGTTTAAATGATTGTTTCTCAAAATATGAAAACAAGTGGCAAAAAAGTGAGTAAAGAGTGTTGAAAGAGGAGTAAAGAGAGATTCAGAGAATGTCTGTTGCCACCTTTCAGGAAGAGCAGCAAAATCTCCTCCACTTTAAAATGCCTTGCCTCAGAAGAGGGCGATCAATCTTTCTCTGTCTCTTTTCATAAGGGTTGATAATGTCACTTAAACACTAGCTGCCATGCATGTTTGCAAAGTCAGGGTATGAATAATTGAAATCAAATCTGGTTTTGGCTTTCTACTGTCTCACAGTCTTCAACAGCAGCTGTACTTAGTCCCCCTGAAATTCTAGGTTACATGGCCGCTCCTCCAGGACTACTGAGGAAACTACAGGCAGATGAAGACAGTGAGATATGGTGATAATGATGTGCAAGTGAACCTTGAGTGAAGCTCAGCTCCTGTGTCGTCCTTCAAGAATGAGCTGAAGGTGATGCTGAGGCCATGTAATACACTATAGTTTGTCCCATTCAGAACTTAACAAGGCTCGAACACTGCTGAGTTCAGAGGATCAGACAAGATCAGGCACAATCTGACCTTTTCTCCAGATGAACCCACAGCCAGATGTTTTTTGGTTTAGGCTTTAATGTTTTGATAATTGAAGTGCATTCATTGCACCACAAAAACGTAAATATGAAAGATCAGTCTGGAGCAATGGAAAAATACATCTTTTCAGTATAGTGTGACATCAAACCAATTAACATATTTATTTAAAAACATCAAAACCATATATGAAATCTAATTTGAAATATTGGTGACAAACTGGTATAAAGTACTGTAGCGTAGGTTTAATATTTAGTTCCTGGACTTGTGATGTACTGAGCTGTAGCAGGAATGAGGAGATTCATGAAGATCAAATGAATGCAGACTGGTGCATCTTGTGCATTGATTTGCATGACAACACGTGCTAAATTCTCAGGTCACTTACAACTCCAGTCTCCATAACAGCTGTTACAACAGCAGGCTTAGTCACTTTTAATGTGAAAGAATCCCATGATTGCGACAAATGTGCCTTTCTAAGTGTTTTTCAACTCTGAGAATTATAAATCCAGATGGCTTCATGGAGCAAAGTTGTAATTACAAGGACTTGCAGCACATGGAGAGTCATTACGTTGTGATCAAGCCGTTGTCATAAACCTCTGCAGACGCATGGCATCTTAAGATGTGGTTGACAGTTGATGGGACATCTCTTGGTCTGACTACAATTACAGGACAAAGACACCGGACAGGAAAATCTTTATTAGTGTTTTAAAAAGCCTTCTGTGGTGGAGTGAGACCATAAAGAAAAACCACTCGTGCTTTTTTTATAAATGCAATTAGAGATGCATGAGGTTGACCATCTTGATCTGACTGGCCTTTCAATCATCTTCTGGCCAAGCTCCAACAACTCTGGATTTATTATTAGTACCTCTCAAGTTTAGGGATTAATCAATATGGTGTCAGGAAGACGCTGCCACATGAAAACAGAAAGCTGTAAATTTTAACTTAGCTTTTTAATGGTCAATGGACAAGCATCAAACTCTTATGTGTGCACGGCCTGCAGATTGTGAACACATGCTCCAACCATTTTCTACAGTAATAGAAACACTGAAAGAGTGGCTTCTTACATTTTTCATCAGGGATGTGATGCTGACTCTCTGTGTGATAGTCAGCATGTTAAGAATCTATCTAAATCACACTGAAACTGAAACACATAATCACATGAGTACAAACAACACAAGCTATTTATTCCAGGTCATTTTATTTCATCCTGTTTTTATTACATGTTCTCCTTCCAAAGTGCAGTGTTTTGCCTGTTTTTCTCATGGCTTTTTGTCATTGTAAAATCAGTCAGTGGCTATGTGTCTGCTCAGGACTGTCTGCTCATTCCGACTGCCAGCAAAAACCACTCGCAGCCAACAGCCTGGAAATAATTCCTCCCACTTCGCAATTTAATTACGCCTGCTTACACTAAATGAACAAATGGACTCTAGTGACCACATGAGCTATGACGGTTGTCTGTCAGGATTTAAGAGAGACATTGCGTAGTGATAATAGCTGATGCTGAATTACATCACATGTATATGATTACATCATTTGTGTACTGTAGTAAGAAGGGCAGATCATAAAACTAAAACCCAGTAAACACAGTGGAATATGAAAGTCAATTAATGATCAGGCTGGGCATACATACCGCAGAGATAAACCAGCTGGACAAACCTAAAGTACCTTTTTTTCTTGTTTTCCCAGAACCCAAAATCTACATCTGCATTGCCGGAGTAAGATTAACTCTCTACTTTATATTAACGTACAGTGCATTGAGCAAGCTAAGTTTGATGTGACTGTAGTGACTTGCTTAAATAAAGGTCAGAAATTATATGGGACAGTTATAGTCACTTACATGTAGGCCTATATTTTAAAAGCTCTGTATCAAATAGCTAGAATGCCCCTTTAAGACTGAGTGGCAACACAATCATATGTTGTGAAACACTTTTTTCAATAAGTAGCTGACGATTTTCACCAGCTGAAAGTCACACACCACCTCTGACATAATCCAGGGTTTGAGGTGAAGTTTATTTGACATTATGAGGAGGAGAGTGCAGCACTACTTGAGCCAATATCAGACGTCACTGAGAGGCTGAGGTTGGGCAGTTTGCTGTTTGTCTGACATGCTTTCAAAAAAGGATTGGCTGAGATAAAAAACATTTAACACAGTTTATGAAATGCTCCTACTTCTCTCTCCTTTGTTATGCCAAAGGTCGCACAGGTGAAGAGATGAATACATAATGAACCCTCCTGAGCTGAACCCACCCATACCCATGTCACCTAATTATCACTGTGATTTTAAGACACTTAATAATATTCAAAACAATACAACCACAAAAAAATAACCCAATAAACAAAAGCAGAAAAATACATGATCTCTATTTACTGCAATTAACTCATTCTTGGCTCTTACAAAGAGTGTTAGATGCTTTGGGGCTTGTATGCACTGATGGGAACTAGGAGCTGACAAAGTTTATGCAGAGGTCAATACAGGGGTCAACGGGGGCCCAAGCAGCAGTGGAGGAAGTACTCAGATCTTCTACTTCAAAGTACCAACACACCAGTGTAAAAAATACTTTAATGCTAAAAGTTCAAGTTTAAAATAGCCTTTTAGTAAAGGTACAGAAACCTCAAAATGTATACCTCATTATCAAAATGACAATTATGTGTGATTGATATATCACATATGGTATTATTATATTAATAGTGATGCATCAGTGTCTATGTGTGAGCACTTTACTATTGTAGCTACTGGAGGTAAAGTTAGTTTTCACGTAATGTACGGTTCGTTTAATCTGGTGGTTCCCAACTTTGGGTCAAGCCCTTTTAACAGAAGTTTGGAGGTAAAATCATTTGTGGACATTTGAAATGTGACAGGCAGCCTCAGTGAGACACTTTGTTTTGGGGGTCACAAGACAAAAACACTGCACAAAACATTTAATCTTAATTAAAGGCAGTTCATTAGGAATGTATTTTACTTCCTATACTTAATGTGTTTTGAAATGTAAAATTCTTATTCAAATAAGTAACTAGTAACTACATCTTTCATATATAAATGTAATAGGGGTCAGGGTCCAAAGGTGTGGAGGGGTCCATGAAATTTGCTTCTAGTAATCATTTAAAAATCATAGTGGACTCAGAGAGTGCCAAAAGCCCAGATTTCTATTCTATTCTGCTCTTTATACACACATTGTCTATGAAATCAGCCAGAGTCAAGCAATATTTTTAGTTTTTACAGAGCAGTGGTTACCTGTCAGTTGATGCCACAGTGACTTACTTCCTCTCCAGGCATCATGTAACCTGCAGGAGCAGACTGCCCATGCTGGTGTGAAACCAGCTGTGGACATAATGTCGGTGCTCCTCTCTCTCTGCACACAGGCCCACTAAATCCTGCAGATCCTGCTGCAAACAGAGCTGGATGTTTTGGTCGGGAGCTGAGCTGTACTGTCAGCAGGCCGTCAATAAACCTGCGGTGTGACTGTGCGTCTTCGCTTTGCGCACCCTAAAAATATCCCCCAGCAGGCGCGCGGATCAAAGGGGGCAGCAACACCGCCACGAAGCCCGCCCCGGTATTTAACCTAAAGCCTCTCAGAGGAGGAGCATGCACTGTGAGCCAAAGGCCCGCGGCATCCGGAGCCGTGCAGAGGAGAGGGAGGCTGGCTCGGGTTTCAGAGCAGCAGCACACAGAGGGAGCACTCAGAGGAGAAGCAGCGCATGGGACAGACGGAGCGGGACGCACAGGATCAAACCCGTCCCTGACAGCCACAGACATCATCTGCACAGTGCCTCACACGCTCAGCTGATGGAGCCGCGCATCTGACCTACACCAGGAGCTTTGGAGACACTTTGAAGAAGGACAGACATCTCCAAACTTTAGTGTCCACACAGGCTGTCACAGAACAGGACTGCTCTCCTGCACTCTTCAGCTGATGAATACAGGGATTCCGAGTGGATACAACCTGAGTTAGGTGCCTACAATGGAAGAGGCTCAGAGGTGGGGAGTCGCTGGAAAACCGGCTGAGGAGAGCAGGACTCAGCAGGAGCGAGCTTCCAAACAGCTGCTGAGGAGAAACTGGAGAGATTTATCTGGCGCAACGATTTGCATCGCAGTAGCCGTCCTGTGCCTTGGAGTTTGCATTGTGGTTTTTGTGCGGACCTCAGAGCTGCAGTCCAGGATAGTGAGCCTGGAGCAGCAGCGGGACGCGCAGCTGTCCGCCTGGATGTTGTCTCTGGAGCAGGTGGAGCCTGTAATCCTGGGCCGACTGGACCAGATCCTGGAGGAGGTGGGCTTCACTGCAAATCTACTCAAAACGTGTTAGACTCAGCAGTGAGAGGGAGCACATGCTGATTGATTGAGAGAGAGGAATAGTTTGAATGGAAAGTTACACTCAGATAACACTAATTTAATAAGTAACCAACCCCTCTAACCCTGAACACACCGCACATGTCCTTTCATTTGAAAAGACAAAAGCCAATCCACTTGATAACATTTGACATCTGCTTAAGTGTTCATATAAGTTCAAAGTGTTTTATCTCCTTTATCTGCGTTTTCATTTGAAGTGATAGACAGAACAGTGAACTGCCAATTCAAGGTGCCATTTTGGTTTCTACTGGAGGTCTGAAATATTCCTGGCTGCAAATTTAGAATACTGTTATTTATGAGTGTTCAGTATTCACTTTGGCTAATTGGTTTAAGCCACCTTTATTGTAAATTCATGGATTGTAATATGCTGGTTTTCAGGAACTGCTTTAAATGTTTCTGAGGGGGTAAAAGAGTTATAGTGGTATGCTGTGTGCATCAACTTCAGAGTGGGACTTATGGCTTTAGTTCAAGTCACTTTGAGCAGATGGGAAAGTTTGTGTACTGTTTTTTCGTTATGATTTATATTATATCCATTTATTAGTGGAGTAGGAATTTGAATTGTTTTTAGGTTTATTGGTTGTTTGTTGTGCTTTTATGGGGTCATTAACTGTTCACATATCTTCAGTGAGTATGAAAAAATGATGCTTTCATCAGTGTGTATATCACAAAACACATTAACGAATTAGTCTTAGTGTTAATTAATAATAGTCTTAATTGATTTGATGGAGAGTTGACAAACCGCAAACTTGTTCTTCTTAATGGCTGAGCAATTAAAATCAGAAAATTAACACTAAGTCATTAATAACATCTTATAAACATGTAATTAGGGTTGCATTTTTATAAAGTGTCAGTGGTAGAGTAAACATCAACCAAAAGGAGTTTTCTACAACCTGGCAACCCAAAAGTTGTTCTTATTAATGAATTCTAACTGACGTAGAAAGTGTTACCAGATGTTTTATTAACCAAGTCACCACTGTCTATAAAGCCTTAGAATCTCTAAGGTCACTAAGGTTTTACTCAGGCTGCAGGCAAATCACATTCGTTTTTCAAATCAGATTGTTCGTACAGACACAGTCCACATTGTTATTTTCAGACATCACCAGTCTATTTGCATGGGTTTCTATGGTAACAACATATACATCAATGCATAGGCTAGTGACACAGTTTTCCCAGTTTTCCAAGGCGAAATGGAGAACTGTCATCTCGCCTAAACATTCATGCTGTCAAGTCACACTTATGAACTCAGTGAAATTTGGTGATGTCATCATTGTGTGTCGCATTGAAAAAGGACACTTTGAAACCTGATTTGCTTCAACAATTATCATCCAATCATCAAGTTATTATTTAATTGGAATTACGTTTCAAACCAAATGTGTCTTGGACCTGAAAATTGCATTTCATGTTGTTTTTGTCTGTCCAGACTCTTCAAAAATCAATCTGGACACAATCCGTGCCAGACATGCCAAACATAGATTAGGACTGGCAGTCTGAACTAAATCTAATTAAAAAATCGTACCAGAATGTCTTTTGTCAAAGATGGACAAAGTCATTGAAGAGTGCTGAATTAGACCATCACAGCACAAATTGGATGTGTTATTTTTCACTGTGGTCTTCACTGAGGTAATGTGTGAGGAGCTCTCTCTGGCCTTTAACATCTGTTGCTCATCTGTGTGCTGATCTTTCATTGACCAAATGTTAGTGCACACATTGCATAGGTCAGAAGCAACTTGTTACAGTGAGCCATAGAGGTATTTTTGAATTCTTGGACAGAGCTGGATAGTTGCCTCCCCATGCTTCCGTTCTTTATGCTAAGCTATACTAACTGTGTAATAACTCCAGCTTCGTACTTAACAGACAGGAAGTCATCAGTTATTTTACAGAACTCTTCCTAAAAGCTACTTTTGTTGTTGTATATATTCTAAATTCTATATATATTCTAAAATCTGTTCTAAATGACTCTCAGTGAGAAGACAGCACTTAACATTGAAGCAATACCTGATGGCAGGCACATGTTCATGCACTGCCATCAGCTCCCATAAACTCTACCACCTTAAACCTTGTACTTGACTGAAATAACCACATCAGATAGTCAGTTTAACATGGCAGAAGAAAGTAAAGGTTTGCAGTGCTGAGCAGATTTAGAATGATGCAAAAGACATTGTGAGATCCATCCGAAGGTGCCTGTGATGGAGTCCTGTTGGGTGAGTGCTGGGCTCCAGAGCTCCTATGTGGGGCCCATTGAGGAGGATGTCTTCATCTTCATCGCCAGACATGCCTCGGGCGATGCAGCCTGCTTTTTTGTTTAGCTCTGTGTGTATAAATAGTCATTATTAATGGGCCACAAGTACAGATGTGGCGAGAGAGAGGAGGAGATGTTGGTGGTACTTTCACTGTCGAGAATTCACCTCCCTGTCCTCTTTAATGAGACTAGTTTCCTCTGTTATGGAAAATATGCACAGAGTTGAGTTCTTATTATTACAGCCAAATTTTGAATTTCAAGGAAGAATCATGAGCTTATTGAAAAAAGTCAATTTTGTTCCTAATTGATGCTGTGTAGGGCTTTTGTGTTACACTGCCATCAACAATAACACAGATTAAAACAAATTACTTAAACACATCACTTATCCATACTGTTGCACTCTGTGACATGTTTGATCATCTCCATGAACACACACACACACTCTGTAGCTCCTTTTGATTTAGTCCTACATACAGTGGTCTGCTGCACCAAATGCTCATTAATGCAGCAAATGTGCATTCATCTTCAACTGAAAATAGTCCCCAACAAGTAGGCTACACTATTTTACCTCTATTTAACATAACATTAAACTACAGGGGTAATGAATTACTTTTTTGTAACGAGACAAACCATTTATGAGCAGCTTTTACATCTTCAGGAGGAACCAATGGGCTTAGATCTGAGAGCAGCTGGAAGGGAAGGGAAGCTAAAACGTTTGTGCAAAAATGTGTTATTATGTCCAGTGGTACAGTTCAAGGATTCCATTATAAGCATGATGTGATGTGTGTGTCTTGAAACTTGTGTAAACTGACTATAACATACAAATCAACTGGTATGGTTTAACCATTAAGTAGAATTCTAAATAAAAAAGAATAATATAGGTGGAAATGATGAGAAATACACTTATTGGCTTTCTTTCTAAGTGTGACAAGAAAAGATGGATATCAATCCCATGTCTGTGTGTTAAGTCAGGGCAGGGTTAGCAGATACTTAAAGAAGGGGGAAAAGCAAGTCTGACATAATTAAGATGTTTTTGTTTAATATGAACAGTGTATTTAAATCTAGCTGCAAGCGGTGATTCCAGGTTCAAAGCTTTTTGTCTTTAACAGGAGGAAGTAGTTAAGCTGCAATGAGTTGGCTTCACAAAGCTGACTAATTTCAGCTAGTTTAATTCTATTTAAAGAATGACTGAGACCAATCTCACACACACACATAGGAATTTTAGATGTGGATCAAATTTCAAGTCAACTCTGGGGTGTGTGAGGGAGGGAGGGGGTTGGCCTTTCAAATTTTAGACATTAATTATAGCACCATTAGACAGATTGGAATCGTATTTCTTAGGACATTCTTGGACATTTGTGCACCATTTCCAGTCACTGGGAAAAGTTTAATGTCTCTATCTTGTTCCAGCTCACAGTAAATTAAATTCTGCAGGGTTTAATAGAATCCGCTCATTCAGACAGAGCCCTCTGAAGGTCTTAAAGGTTTTTAGGACTACTTTTGTGTTACCCTGCAATATGGTTTGTGTTGTCTCGCAAAGTTTTGTTTTCGTATAGTTTGTTTGACCTTGTCTTTTTACTTTTAACTACATAAAGTATGCTGAGACAGTAATGCTGTGCAATAGGCATGGTTATGTAATTATAATGGTGGAAAATAACTATGTGATTTGACCTTTGTATTATACCTATGTAATTGGAGGTACTTTACTTGAGTATTTTCACTTTCTGATACTTTATACTTCTATACAAGATAAAGGCAAATATTATACTTATTACTTTGCTACTTTTCTTTGATTACTGTAGTTACTTGCTACTTTGCAGACAGATTAATAATGGAAAATATTATCAACAAACACATGATGTCATATTATAGATTATAGATTAAGAGAAAACTTTACTGATCCCAGAGAGACAAATTAACGAGCTACTAAGCAGATAGAGATCATTTTAAAGTAACTAAAATTAGCTCCATCTTTACCAGCTGCTGTATGTGGTAAGCAAAGACATGAAGCGTCTATGCTATGCTGTGCTGACCCCCTGTGTTTTAAACTTCCTGCAAATCACACTCGAAATCAGCCCATCAGTGATGTTATAGGGAAATTAGTTGATGAAGAGGTCATCATTACAGCACTGCTGCCTCCAGAGTTTGATTTATGCAAGTCATAGATTCTTGGCAGATAACTGCTTTGTTAAATTTTTTGTCGTTGAAATTGCCTTCAGTTCATCAGATTGTTGTTTCCTACACATTCAAAACAGTTTAAAATGTAGGTGGCTCAATAATTAAAATGTGGGACAATGTATCTGTGATAACTAATGAAACACAGTCATTACATTACTACAGTTGAACAAATCCCCATTTTGTATTATCTTCATTATCTAGTTTGGAGAATGTGACTTCCAGTTAAGTTGCTTCACATTTGACCATGAGAGCTCTGGCTGCATGGCTCTTTGAATTAGTCTCAGTAAAGACTTCTCCAGTTGTGAGTGGGGTCTGCCAGTATCAACTAAATACATTCCTGGAAGTGTTAATGAATAATTTAAAGTGGATCAAGGGAAATTTGTGCTTGAGTTTGCAGTCCAACAATTCATTCCACATGAGAATTTGACTGGCAACTCCACTTTTACCTAGAAATCCTTATTTTGAGTCATAGATTTTTTAGAGTTTTAGTTAACTCCATAGGTTTCTTGCAGTATTCTGGACACTGGTTTTTCTTCATCCTTTATGCCTGTTAGTGCCTCATTATCATCTAACAGCATCTGATAGTCACTCTGAGGTAACAGGCACTAACCTGAATACTGCAGGAGTGCTCAGAGTGACAGTGTCATTATGAGTTGAGTTCCTCTGCTGCTAACCATCAACAGTAGAGCTGACTGCTGACTGGCTGCTGTGGAGAACGTGCTGGGATGGTTTTATATTCTCTTCAGGGTCATGTCACAGGCAGGCTCTTATTGGTCTAATGAGGCCAACTGTCACACTTGGATATCTTAAGAAAGACTGAGCAGTGTTGGCCTTCTGTTAAACAATAAAACAATAATAGACAGAGCAAAGTTTCTTCTATACATTTCCAAATACTGTGCATTTCCATTTTTACACGTCCATTTCCATCCTTCCAAGTAAAACTGAAACCTTAAAAATGAACAATGCTTTTTCTTTTTTGGAATGACCTTACTCTTAAGAGCTTAAGAGGAACCAGACTAGAATACTACACATAAACACATATTCTGAATTCCTGATTTCTCATAGTTATGTGGTGGTTCGTGTGCATGTAAACATAATTAGATCCCGTTGGCTCTTTGTTCATCATCAGCACATGAAATTTATGCAGTTATCATAAAAGAGTAACTTGAATTCCTTCATCAGTCAGTCATATTCAGAGAGGTATTTAATAAGTGCTATCTGTTAAAGATACAGTAAAAAAAATGTTTTTTTCTGTGGAAAATGGTCAAATGTTGCATATTTACAGAAACTAATTATTTGCAGGATCAACCACAAAATCAGTTTCAGTCTTATAATCCACCATCATATGGACATCTATAGTCATTTCATATATTTGGTATATTGATTATCAAGGGCTCCAAATATAAAACATTTAACTCCAAAGTTTTATATTATGTGCACTCCAGCATTCTTCTTTGGTTCCCTCTCTCCTGCAGAAGCTTGCAGCACGGTTACCGAAGACACGGGAGGCGAGGGAAGCACCGCACAGCTGCCTGTGTCCCCCAGGTAAGTTCCTCACCTTCTCTTATTGAATAATGTATAATTCAGTGTTTGACATGTAGCTTCATACATGCTACAGGGTTTTTTGACACTCTTAAACAACGTATTATGTTTCGGCTGCCCCTTTTCTAGTGTTAAAATATTTGGATTTTTGAGTCAACTGCAGAAAGTTCCTGCAGGCTCTCCTTACAGCCAGAAAACAAACACTGCAAATAAACAAAATGAGCCACACCCGGCATTACATATGAGGAGAGGAAGATGCCAAATGTTTAGTCTGGTGACTTTTAAAGACTAAGTTGAAAAATTCCAACAATTCTTACTATTTTCCAAGAGAATGAGGTAGGCAGGATGATCCCACTGATGTTCGTGTCAGGCGTGCCTGTCTACAATCAGTTCTAAGTATAGGAAGGTGCAGCTCATGTGGCTTAAGATGGCAGGTATGAGATAAGATGTAAGTATGTCATGTATAGTTCTTGAGTAAGCTTGCATTTGGAAGCTGTACTGGATACTTCCAAAATAATTGTTTCAGTTTTGGTCAGCGAGGGATTGCCCAAATTGCTGTCTAATGCAGTATACGTGTATATACAAGTGTGAGCCTGAGACAGCCCTGTGAGAGCCGAGCGGGGTGTCTGTCACCACACATTAGTGTTAATTGGACGTGTCAATAGGATGTCAGTTTTTTAACATGGCAGTAAGTGTTTGAGGGATGGCCCATAAATGCCTGTTGAGGTGGTGGTTTGCTTGAAGCTTCAGAGGAGATTCTCCAGTCACTGCAGGTGTGGAAGTCTTTCAACTCAGAGCCACCAGATGGTCTGGCACTTTTATAGCTTCTTGTGACTTTCTGTTTCCCACAGTTGGTAGAATGGGAGTCTGAGAGAAGGAGGTTACTTTTCAGCCAAAACAGTCTGACCAACTAAAAGCACCTTTTTTCCTTTTTCCTGTTTCTCTGTTTTAAAAGGAAGAGGTCCTTAAAGGATAGGATGACTATTTTTAAGTCTCAAAACGAAAGCTAGGTGCCCATATGAAAGTGGAGACATTGAAGATTGAAGGTTTTCTGTGATGTAATTATTACTTTTGTTTATAGTGGCCCTGAAGAAATCCTCTGTTACTGTAGTCACATTGTGCATGATGGGGGCAAAATAAAAAAAAAATAACTGAGCTAATATTTCAGCAGTATAATTTAATCAAATAAAGAGGTAAAGTTAAAAAAAAAACTTGTCTGTGTTTTCCTCTCCCTGTTTCTTATTGAGTTGAAACAGAGGGATAGAAACGGGAAGGGGAGACTGTAAGATATCTATTACCACTAGTTATTTATAAATAATAAATAATAATGTAATAATTTAGGTAAAACCATGATACATGCTACTGCCAAACTGCCTGATACGGACCCCCTAATGGGACATGTGCAAAAAAAATAATAAAATGTGAGCATGAAACACTAGATACATATAGTTAGGTGGGCTGGTTTCAGTTTCCAGAGCTGGAGAATGATGCTTAAGTTATTTATATGTATGTTATCTCTCTATGTAAAGTTTACATTTCATGTCCAGAGCATGCAGTGAGTTAATGGAGGGATCATTTATCTGATCATCTTTTATTGGTTGATGATACTGTCAAGTATATTTTGTGTTTTCAGGAAAGTGAATAAATCCACCTCTGATCTGCTGTTCTCTTTAGATGACACCGAAGTTAGCTTCATATTCACAGTTTCCAATGTGGCAGTTAAGGTCAAAGTCAGAATTAAATGAAGCAAATACACTGACTGACTCTTTTTGTACCGCTTATTGATGTGAAATCATTTTGAGCATTTTATGTCAAACATTAACTTTATCTTGAGACCCACTATCAGTTATGTCTAACCTTTATTTATAAAGTGGAAGCTGTGAATTTGAAACTAACTTCAGCGTCATTCTCCAGCTCTCAAAACTGAAACCAGCCCACCAAACTATATGTATGTAGTATCTTGTGAGCACGAGAAATGTTGAGGGTTTTTTTCACTTTTTTTTGTTTGCATATGTCCCTTTAGGGGCTCTGTAGCCTGAAACAAAACTCTATGCACTGATACTTTAATCTATTTGTATTATCCAGTTCCAAAGTAGTTTATCTTAAATATCTTTAGTGTAGAAATATTGGTTTTCAGCATATGTAAAATATCGTACCATATAGAGGTTTTTAAATGAATGCTGACTTGTGTCAGACAAAAACACAAAGAAATGGCTGTTGTATTTCACTCTTTACATGAGGTTTCTGTTGTGTGTGTTCAATGTGTGTGTCACAGATGTGTGTATTTCACATGAAGACACTGAGTATTATTGTGAGCTTGTCATGTGTTTGTTTGCCTGTTTTTCACGTTTGCCTGTGAAAAATTAAGTTTGCAAGTTTCCAAAAGTGAAATAGAATGTGAGACAGAATGTGAGTCCGGCCTCAAAGGTGCCACAGAGTCTGTTGTCTTTCAGATGTTTATCATGACCATCAGACAGTGCAATAGGCCCAGAATATGTGTGACACATGTGTTGATTTAAGTGGATGCAGATGAATGACTAGACACATTGTTTATGGCTAAGTGGGCTTCATATCAACAGTCTGGGTATGTTATGTATGTGCAATCACCACATGGCCATATCAGGATTTGACCAGGCAGGGGCTTTGAGGTACAGTGATAATGGAGCAAAGCCTATGAGCTGGTTCAGGCAGACAACTGGAGTGCTCTGACACTCTCATGTAACGTAGTCCACTCTTTACATCGCACACTCAACACACTTGCTCTAAGATCTTGTATTTTCGCTAAACATCTCGCAATCACCACTGCTGCTGTTTGTTTAGCAAACCTATTGTTTACCTGTGATGGTTATTCCACATGTCCTGGTTTCCATGAATGGTGCTTTCAGTATATAAGATCACAGAGTAAAGTCAACATGAGTTTCCAAACAAACCACAACAATAATAGCAGAATGTTTGAATAGAGACCAAGAGACCTTGGTCAGAATAATGGGAAATTAGAAGGAATAAATACAGCATTATTAATATTCCAGGGCTGGCTGGGGATCATTCGGCCTTGTCAGCCATTTGACATAGCCACAGTCATGTGGATTGTTGAATTCTTAGAGCTGCTTGTTATCTTTATTTATTCATAAGTCTTTGTTTAACTCCATCTCTGTGCATGCAAGATTCTAACTGCAGGGGGTGACTGAGTATGAACAACAGAATTTGAATGTACATAGCATGTATCCACATTTTAACAAACTCCTGTGTAGGTACAGTGAGTTAATTTATGTATTTTGGACAGCAGTCCATTTGCTAATTTGACCTTTATATGACATCTCCTATAAAACTTCCCATGCACCAGTCTCCATGTCTCTGTGGCATACAGCTCCATGGTCTGGTTGACTGGATGAGTAAAACTATCTATTGTATGTGTCACCTCTCACTCAGTATCACATGTGACCATCCATGCTTCCAAGAATAAAGATTCTTCCCTGGGGATAAAAAAAATAGTCTAAGCCTTGTTTTTTCACGGTCAGGCAAAGCATGATTTTATTTGTTATATTGTGCTGCATACTTTTGGTCTTAGCAAGTTCTAAAAGCATCACTATTTTGGGATGAATTATGTAAATGTTCTACATACATCTAAATTTGAGGTTAGTATTTGTGGGACTAGATAAGAGACTCTTAAAAGTGACCGTGGTGTCCCTGTTCATAAACTTTTATTACTCAAATAGTCAGCTGCTATGAGCATTTTTTGACATTTGGTAACAGTGGTGGTGACGAAATCAAATAAACTCAAAGGTTCTCGTTCTGGCATTTGGAGCTGAATGAAGACCATGCGATACTGTGAAAGGTCTGGAAGCAGGGACTGTTGATTTGTTATGGATGTTACAATTATAGTTATATTTTCTTACATCCTCCAAAATCCAGTGGAGCAATTTGAAAGATCAATAGACACTCTGTTTCTTTCTGGCAAAAATTACCAAAGCTTTATGTGTTAAAGTCATTTTGTGCTTCAAGACAATGCACATGTTGTGTTAAATAAACTTCAAAGTAAACTATCAGAAGAAGTGTACCTTACCATCATATAAACAGAGCTTGAGGGTATGTCTGTGTCTTTTCCTTGCAATGAGTTTAGGCCATTGTTGTGTTTCAGAACATAGGATACAGTGTGTATGCGGAAACAGGGATTTATGGGTAATACATGAGCAAGAGTTTATCAGCCTCATCCAGGACGGCCTTAAACAATGTTTGCACTTTATTAACATCACTGCAGTAAAGGTCAAATGACAGAACCCACCAATGATTATTTCTGAGCAAAACAAGCCCAAGATCATTCTGTTCAAACAAGCCACATGAGTACAAGTGTGATGTGACGGCAGTCTTGAATTCGAGTCCGAGAATTTACTTGATTCTGCCACATTGTTGTTGTTGTCAGGGAGAGGCTGGGTGGCGCTTCATCTTGGATGAAGGTAAAGAGAAAGAGAAGAGAGAGAAAGGATTGTGAGACAAAACCCTTCCTCCCTCTCCTGTCAACTGCTTTTCTGCCTCAGCAAAGAAGTCCTGCCTCGCAGGATTTAGTTGCTTTGTGCCACAGCATCACAATGCCAAAGGACTTCAAGCTATGGGGGAGGGCTCTGTATATTGATCTCTATAAGGAGGAACCATGCTAAAGTCTGGAAATCTGTTGGGTATTGAATGCAGATACAAGAACTTAAAATCACAGTTTAGGATTAATAATTGGTGTATTTTGTTCAGGCATTCTTTGTTCAGAATGCTAGTTTTATAAAAATTATGACTTCATTTAACTTTTTCTCTGTCTGTCACAGTTATATCCAGCTGTCCTGTAATTGATAATAACATTGAGCTCAACAAATGATTTGATGAGATCAGGCGATGCAGCAGCATCATATAAGAGAGCTAAAACAGGGAAGACACACGAGCAGTAAAGCAATCAAACTGCCAGGTTAGACTAACTAAGAAAACAAAGGTAGGTGGGTGTAGGTTATTTGTCTTTTTTAAAGGTGTGATGATTGATTGACAATGTCAGCTTATGCTGTAAGTAGGGCGTCACAGGCTGAGCTTTCCTTTTTATGGCCAGTGTCCTTGTGGGTCCTGTGTGTAGAAAAAGCTCCTGCATGCAGACACAGTGAAGCTCATGTTTCCATGGGTTGAGTCTCCAGATCAGCTCAGGTTCAAGTAAAGCTGTTGTGTTCCTGTTTTATGAAACGTTACCATGATGGCGCCCGACCTTTCTTCAAAGCAGACTTTGTCCAGACTGCAGAGGCTAGTTTCTAGCTCACTGATGAACCAGGCTAAAGATACAATCAAAGAAACCAGAGATGTCCTAACACAGTTAAGGAATGAAGGACTATTCCACCTTTGAGGATTTGTAGTAGCTGCCAGGAGCCTTTGAGTGGATTCATTTTTTTCCAGGCTACAGGTAGGAAATGTTAAAGATAGTGGACTTAAAGTGCTTGACACTTCTAAGGGAGGAAGAGGTCTTTGACAGTTTACCTGGCTGGGATCCAAGGGGAATCCATGACGGGAGAACAGAGGCATGTAATCTGACCCCTCCACCCTGACCCCAGCTACCCCCCCTCCCCCTGCCTGCACAGCTTGGCATGGTTGGCATAATCCAGCCAACCCCACTCAGACTTGTTATGTGCCAACTAGAATAATAAAAAATAGATCCACAGTGGTTTATTGGCCTTATAGTCTCTGATATTTGTTAACTTATCACGGCTGAAAAAGGGGAAAGTGCTGTTTTATACAAATTACATTAGAGTCGGATCAAAGGTGTCCCAAACCTTGATTGTGACAAATGGGTGAATTGATAATCAAACAGACTGAAACTGATCCACAATATCTTTTCCACAAGCTTCATAAAAACTATTCTAAAACTATCTTCACCAGCACAACTGCCTCTACTCGCAGCCATTTCCTGACAATACCACAGGAGCTTAAGTGTGCTTGTTTCTGCGAGATGTAAATAGCAAACTGGTTGAAACAGGAGTGCAACCTGTGTAGACAGTGCTATGCAGGAACAATGTGACTGTTTTATTGCCCCAAGACACAAACCCTTGACTGAGGGCCTGTAATACCTAATACTAAAATGGCTGCCAGAGTGGTGGTGCAACTAGAGGGCAACTGGGGCTCTGGGCACTAAGAATATTCCCAGCAGTCTGCCTGCTGACAGACCACTGCTAACCACAGCTTGGGATCAAAGGGAGATAGAACCAGCGTGTCTTGTGTGTGTGTGCATGTGTGTGTGTGTGTGTGTGTGTGTGTGTGTGTGTGTTTGATGGGTGAGTTAGAGTAGAAGCACAGCAATTGATAGGGGGATGACATGGATCAAAGGTGACCCGCTGGACTCCAATTAGGGATGTTGTGATTTTATGGCCAACGCCTAAGCTGCCAGGAAGCTCGACGTAATTGTGTCACTGCACATGTTAACTTTTGTTGGTAAAAAAAATAAATACTGAAAGTAGTGAATACTGAATTTAATACTAATGACTAACTGAATGTATGTCCATCTGTCCGCTCATCACATTACATTCTGTCATTATTATGTGTCCTGCAAACAGCTGTGTAAAAAAAGGTAGTATTAAAAATAAGATGCATCTTTAATACAACACAATATAAAGGTTCTCTCTAGCTACTTCTATTATATTCAACAAAGTTGAATAAATGAATGAAAAGGTTTTTACCATGTGATAAGTAGCTGGACAAACTTTATCTGCCTTTCTAGAGTTTTTCACCACATTTCACTGTCCTCATAATCTGATGTTTTTTAATCATATCATGGACTACGGAGAGGGTTAGACACACATCCTTTCTGATTGGCGATGATAGGTAACATAGTATACATTTAGTCCTTGCTGTAGAAATGGTTAGAAATATGTATATATATTTTTTCAAACAAAAACAACACATGCCCATGTAAACAAGAGGCTTCCTCTAATCTGTGCAGCTGACAGGAGCGGTGGGGTGGTCGGGGCTGGTTATTAAAGTCCCCTAAGTTCACCTTGACATCTATGCTGACAGGAAGCGAGCACAGCAGATCCCCTTTCTGTGCCTGTGATGAGTTCACAGTGCAGCTGCCAGTGTGCGGCCATACTTGGAGGAATGTGGCAGCCAGACACAGGGAGAGGAAAAAGACAGGACACTAACAAACAAAAGATGAAGGAGAGAAATGAATAAAATAAGAGAAAAGCAGATAGAATGAAAGGATTAAGTGCTCTGTGACATTTATTGGCCTTTCTATGATTTGCAGGAATTTCAACATGGTTGCCTTTCAAGCATTGTAGCTCAAAGTTGTCAGTATTAGGAATGCTTAACCACAGAAGAGAGCTAAGAAACATAAGCAGAGCTTCAATAAAAATGTTTTAGTGAGAAATCACAACAATAATGTTGGAATATTCATGTGTTTGAGTTTGCTTAGCATTTTATGATCATTTCATGCTAGCAAATGGGTAAGTATCAACAAACCAGTGCTAAATTTAAAACCTTACATTGGCAACCCAAATGAATTCAAATAAATATCAGATACTATGCCATTTACTAATTTATTAGGCACACCTGTGCAGTCTAATACAAGCATAACAGCCCTGCAATAAATACTCTTTTTCAAGATGACAGCATATTTTGTTGCATTTCAGCTCAGGACAACCCAACAATGGCAACTGTTTTCATTTCAATAATAAAAATGTACTGAGAGAGAGAGAGAGAGAGAGAGAGAGAGAGAGACTTGACCAAAACTGGATGTTTTCTCTCTCAAAGATTATCCTTGCCAAAGACACTAAAGCAAGGCTCCAGTGTATCTTGTTTCATGTTTGCCCATTCAGTGCATATTTGTGTGAATAGGATTCAGGAAATGTGTGGTCAGTCAGCAGAGCTAACCGCAAACAAGCAGCCATTTCTGCTGTTCCCAATAAAACCATGGTAGTGAATACAGCAAGGTGAAATGAGATATAATTGAATCTGACCTTCCCTAGAGCACCTCAGCTCCCCAAGTACAATTATTCTTCAGGCCTGTCTAATGGGAAACACTTCTTCCAAGTAAAGTCTGGCTGTATTGGCATAGTGCTGCTGCCCCAGAGGGTTTAAAATGTACTGACATGACTCTGAGATGTTTGTTGTGTTTTAACACATGTATTGCCGCAGATCAGTGATGCAGATGGGACTAGAGAAAAGTTCAAGTTGAGCATTTTCTTCTACACATGTTGGTCATCTGTTATCACATTTTACATATAAAAAACTGAATCACCCTTTGGTTACTAAATTCTTCATCTGAAATCATTTAGGTCATATTCCATTTAACTTTTTTTGTAACCTTTAATGACAGATAAGGACATAAAGATCCAATCCACTGGATCAGTCCCAATGTACACAAACTCAGTCTGGTGGTGGCACAGTAATCCTGGCTCCACTGAACCTTACATTAGAAAGCTTCAGTGTAAGCTGTGCCTGGTGACTACATGTTTGAAAGTGAAAAAATCTGGAGGTTGGAAAAGGTGTGCTATCAACAAGTTTTTTAGTTTCCTCCTCATCTCTACTTGTGACTAGTGGCTCAAGGTTACATTTGCTGCTAGCATAACATACTGAACTCTGACCAAGCTCTCAAATTGCACTATGTGTCACAAAGTTGCCAGCTTATTAAAATGTGTGGAATGCAACAGGTGATATCTCTGGTTTTGCAGCACTAATTTAGATAATTTTCATTCTGAACAGTCTTTTCCCTCCAACTAAAACAACAATAACCTGTACAGGTATGTCAGCACAGTTCAGGCTTGTCACCCATTTGGTTCCATCAGAAGTCCACCTCTGACTCAAGAAAATAATGTCCTCACTCATAGGCTTGCAATCAAAGCTCTGCATAGCTAGTTTTTGTGATTGATTTTTAATAATACGGACAGGATCAAACTTGTATTACTGAAAAACACCAAGTGACACATCTAGAATGTCAATAATAATCATAAAAATAATCAGTAATGATTCCATTATAGAACACAACACAACTGTACAGCAGGTGCAGTAGGTGAAAGGTAAAGTATCCTTAAGCAAGAACCCCAAGTTGCTCCCAATGGGCAGGCCTCTGCTATGCCTGGCAGCAATATCTGTGTGTGAGTATGCGAATGTGTGCATGAAAGGCAAAACTGTGCATTGCCTGTTAAGTTATATAAGTGGTTTATAAATGTAGTATTTGAATTTAACATTCACCACTGTACGACTGCTCACGTTTTTTGACCTTTCAGAGTCCTCAGACCTTATCCATTGCTTTGGTGCATACAGTGATATTACAGATAGGAATTATAGCCAAAACTACGAAATGGGTGAAATACATGGCTGAAAGTTTCCCGCAGCCAAGGCGTTGAGTAAAAACTGAAGTATGTGAATGCAAAACAACATTTGATTGCACTGGAAGAAGACCACCAAACACACGTACACCTCAGCTTCCAGTCAGCTGTTATTCTCATGGACAGCTGAGTTGTTTTCCAGATGGTCCTAAAATTCCCAACAAAACAACTTCCAGGCTTCAGTACAAACGTCACTGCTGGTTGATTCTGATGTTTGCCAGTATGATTGTACACATTATGGTATTAAGCTATATATTTTTTACAAGCAATAAGCATAAATCTGCAAACTGAGAGTAGAAAGTTAAAAGCTTGACCCATTCCAAACCACTGATCTGAGCAATGTATCAGTGAAGTGTAAATTCAACACACATTTCAGGGGTTTTAAAGTGTTAATTACTCCCTGTGTGCAATATCACACCATTGCTACTTAAGCAACAGCCTGTACTCCTTCAAGCCATTAAGTTAACACATGCTGCATGACGTCATGCGTCATACTTAAATGATGACACTTCAGTAATAAATCCACTTACTGAATCCAAATCCTTTTCAAATTCTTGTCAAAACCACCCACTTTTATTATTTCCAACTAAAGAAAAACAATTCTAAAACTCAAATGTTCCTCTAATATCTGAAGCTGTTGTATGAAAAACCTCACACATGCGTAGCACCTAATGAAGCTTAAAGCCTCATGAATAGCAGATAATATTATTGCAGGCTGACAGCTTGCTGTTCACAAGTAACTAGCACCACATATTGGATCCACATTCAGAAGTATTAGGTTGAAGAGTATTCCTAAATGTTTTTTGTGGAAGATTAAGACTCCTGAAAGTCATGTGAAGACTGCTGATTATTTTGATTGGTTTATATGATCTGCCTGCAGCATTGTCATTTAAAAGCTGATTCACATTTCTAATAATCAAAAACATTAAGGGAGAGTGTCTCAGCCTGGTACTTGGGGGTGTTTTACTGAGCAGAAAAGGCCATCAAAACCCAACCTCACTAAACCCTTACTGAAGTATACAGGTACATCAGAGCCAAAATACATAATTATACATAGAGTGATTTGGATTTCATTCCTTCCCATTCCAAATTATGAATCTGAATCAGTGCCTGAAGATGCCTGACATTTTTCTCTTTGTTTGTTTTCAGATATTTGAAGGCTAAGTTATTTGCCTGAAAGAGCTGATGAAATGTCTTATTTTGTATGACGTTCTAAATTTGCTTGAGAGTAGGAAACATATGGAAACACTTAGTTCTTTCTTTGGCGTACACCAGCAGTACAGAAAAACACTGTGCTACTGTGTCACCACGTCAGCTCTCTTAAGCTAATGGGAGTCATTAAGATACATTTATTCAATAATGGCTGTTTACAGGGAACACTGAGCCAAAACTGATATACTGTAAGTTGTCAAGAGAAAGAGTTATCCAGCGCTCTGTGACTGAGAGCCCCTGACACACACACACACACACACACACACACACACACACACACACACACACACACACACACACACAGATACACACTCAAACTCCTAGTTTGGCGTACAGTCTGTGAGGCCTGTGTTGCTTTGCTCCAGACATCCCGTGGGTATCGGAGCAGTTTGGTAAACCCACATGGAGCGTGCTCTTATGTTAACAGATTTGGGCTGGCTGCCAACAACAGCACGTTTCAGAGGCATTTTCAGGACTGAAGCTGAGAATCTGCAACTGGCTTTAGGAGAGAAAGAGGAATGGAAGTTAAAATTGCAGTAGCTCATTTGCAAAATGTCATGTATTACCCTCAAAGTTGTAATTAGGGGCACTTGAAAGACTGCGCCAACAGAAACACAAATTTACACACACAACCGCACACACAGAAACACACACATTGGAATATGATGCACACAAAGTACAGTTTGGAGCAACTGACTGAAGGGAGCATCATCTTTCAGCAATGAAAAAAATGTCTGAATATCTCAAACACACAATATTTACAATAATTTTCATCAAAAATGCCAACCACGTGATGGTTCCTTCAATGTGATTGTCCTTGTCTGAAGTGGGTACGGGCTGTAAAGAGCTGCCAACATAATTTACTGATTTTGTTACCTTAAAATCAGTAAATTATTTAGTTACCTTCTAGATGTTGACCATCAGCCCCCCTGAAATCAGAATAAGCAGTGGCATTTCAGTAGAGGAAGAGTTCAATAAATTTTTGCCAAAATTGTCTTTTATGTTCATTTGCGAGCCTTCTCTGGAACCTTCAGGTACTTTGAGTCATCACTGAACATTCTTTGATGAAGACTGTGAGGTGTGTTGATGTCTGTGGACAAAGCTATTCAGACAACCTACAGTCAGATTATTTTTGTCAAACTGCTTTTCCCAAAAATGAGCTTTAATACTGGTTTTAATTTTTGTTATCTTACAGTTTTATTATATTATTTATTAGCTGTGATGCTACTCTAAGACTATAGTTAGTTTCAAGAAAAACCTCCCAGATTTGCAGGATTACTGCTTTGTAATGAGTTGTCATATCTGCTACATTTAAAATGTGAATACATGCCGTTTTCCTATTTCCTGTTCTATATTTATATAATCCATCATAAATATTGACTACAATGTTTCATTTTAAGTAAACCCTGATTATTCTGAAACAGAAATGCAATGCCTGTACAGAAGCGGATAAGAGCCTTTAAGAGCCAGATGAATAGAAATTGTTTTATATTTAAGTTACAGATTGAAGACTTATTTTTATTAATTCAACTTAATAAGTCAGATATTCAGTCATTGCATTTAAGATATCTTTTCGTCTTTTCTTTTAAAGACGCTCATGTAGACAGAAGCCTGCAGATGCTGTACTGTGCAGCAGTGATAGAAATAAAAAGACTAAATGCTGAAGGGTAACAGGGATGAGCTATCTGGTCTGGATCACTGTCTGACTGTCCAAGAGGACTGAAACCTTGAATTAAATGATCTCCGGTTCCAGAAATGTCTCACTTTTTATAAACAATGGTCCTTAGCTGGAGTGTTTTCCTCTCTCTGTCCAGCTGTAACACTAACAGACAGTTTAGGGGGAAAGTTTATTTGCCGTGGTGCTGTTGAAAGATGTTTCCCCTCATGTTCAACAGTAGAGTGGTTTTTCATACAATGTTTGTGACACATTTAGTCAGCTAATGATGTGAATCTAACCCAAGCCTGGTGTATTGAATGACTTTGTGATGTTTGTATTTACTCTGTGGTTCAGTCACTGGCAGTTGTAGGGCTAGGACTGCAGAGGACTGTAGATATTATTCTGATACTGGATTTCTGCTGAGATGCTACTACACTCTAAAGTTGGTTTCTGGAAACCCAATCCACATATTTGGCTTTAAAAAAGATTGGAGGAATGTGGGAAAACTGAAACCTACAACCATGACTACAGGAAAAGGAACCATGCCAAACACATCTTTAAGACTGAGCTTCGAAAGAGCTATGTTCTTCTGAACTGAGCTTTCAAAGCCGCAAACAGATTTTCTTGGAATCTCCTTTGTTCTGTCTGTACTAAACAGCTCCCACTATTTGGCTTTAATCAGTTAAGTAGGTCATGACTATGGTGTTTCCTTTTTCAACTATGTGTATTTTTACATACAACATTTTTAAGCCGTGTAACATTACACTCAAGGGCAGTTTCTCTTCTCAGGCCATGAGATTTCTATGTATTTTTGCATGTAGCATAAAGGGACGACAACTTAAATTTCATTTATACAGCCTTGTGTTTTAAAATGACTTGAACTCATGTGGGGTCTTGCCTTCCACTGCATCCTTGAATGCAAATAGCAAAGGCAATGAGAGCATGCACAACCTGTGTGTGACAACAATGTGGTTAAAGTTAGGATAGGTTTAGTTAGGCAACTTTAACACTAGTTATGGTTATAACTCTCCTGCATGAAAATTAAACACACTGAAAGGCAGTCCATCACAGAAACCTGTGCATCCTTACATGCCTTTTCGCTTGAAAGGACAGTGTGTTTTATTTTGTTACTGAATGTTAATTGCCAGGTGCAAAATTGCTCAAAATGGATGCGACTTGGAGGGGTATTCAGCTTGATATTCCACACACCAGGTCCATACACTGATAAAGATATGAAATGCAGTTGAAAGCCCCTAAAAAGCTAACAAATGGACCTGGAGTAAAGATAATTTTGTCATACATATTTACCCAAACATCAATTAAATAAACTTCCATGGACCAAACATAAATTTGATGTAGTTTAGTATAAAGCTACCACTGGGGCAGCTTCAACAAAAAGTGCCAAGAGGTTTATTTCAAAGGCTACATCAATGCACAGATCAGTCACTGTGAATGACTTATTGGTTGTTGCAAATAGTAACACGGAAACAGAAATATGAGCTTCCTCATCAGTCCTGTAAATCCCGGAAAGTGTCTGTGCATTCTGGAAACATTAATACCAATATTTGACAAGGTAATTGTTGGCTCACTATGTACACACACACACACATAACCAGTCAAATAATATGATATGTTGTGATCATTGGATCTCATAGAAAGCCCTCTCCCTTCCCACCTTGACCCCTAACCCCATCAGTCCTCTTTCGCCTCATCACTGGTCTATAACAAGGACAGACCGCTGTCCTTTTATAGGCCGTTCTGAGGACCCAGGATTTTCCCAGTGCTATTAGCGTTGGCTATTGCTGGAGCAGTGTGGGAGGGGTAGTTCGGAGTGGGAGGTGAGGATGAACAGCGTTACATCAGAGGGGGGATCCATTACAGGCTCCAGACTCTGCAAGGAGTCATTCTGACCTCTGACCCTCAACCACCCAGCCACCCACTATGTCCTCTAAAATTATGTGTGATAATCTGAGTACACCTGAGACACGATGATGGACGTGCACACACTGCACTGTCCCTGCTCCCAGCTCTCTTTACGGTAGCAAGGTGTGTGCTGCAGTCATTTAGAATGACTGAGTTTTAGAGGGGTACCAGGTTTTAGAGAGGCTTCCCGACTTATATTAGAGACAGGCCTTTACCTCTGATATGCTCATATTTAGAGAAGTCTCCCTGTTTTCTGATGTGTTGCTGTTTTAGTCAGCTGTTTGTGTAGATTCAGCGTAGTGCATATAGGTGTTTAATGTGATGCATGAACAGGAAGCGATGAGCTTTACTGTTAGTAGCTTAATACAGTAAATTCTGTTGAAACGAATTAGTGAGTTACTTAGTGAAAACAGTATTTCTGCTGTTACTGTAGCTTTTTAGCTTTTGTCCATATCTACGTGTATTATTGATTCATGTAAATTCAGGATAATGTACAATATAGACATCATTATTACATAACATCAATCATGCCACACTCACCACACTGTTGCTTTGAGTGTCTGTTTTCAGCTCATTTACAGTTCGTATTTCGCAATTTTGCAAAATACTTTCAATTAATTAGTGAGGGACAACAGTCATTTACTCGTGGAAATTGTGCTTTGGAAATGCACAAGGCTGAATTAACTATTAATTACTTTTTAAAGTAATTCAAACTCCATATCACCCTCAACCCTAAACCACTGCTCCCTCTCTTCACTAGCAATCAGTCTTCTGATTTTACAGTTTTCCCTGTTGGAAGCAACAACACAGTGACATAGAAAGGTCTACGAGATGTATTTTTCTTAATCACTCTTATCTCAGCTGCTTGACCTGGAGTTTATCTTGGATGAGGGATAGGAAGGAAAAGTACTTAAACATCTTTCACACTGTGAGTTTATAATACTGCAAAAACAAACAGTGATGATTAGTCTTGTCAGTCCATCATTTAAAGGTCTTGGAAAAGCCACCTCTAGTGTGGTCCTCTAAACACTAGTTCATCTGTCACCCACCTCTCTGTTTCCCTGCTCAAAACATTGTTCATTAAACAGATGAGCTGGTTGCATTTGGTTGTGTTATTGTCAACTGCAGTTAGTGCATTTCTCTATTCAGCTTGTTTCCTAAATGCATTTTTTAAATATTTGCATAAGAAGACAACATGTTGTTTCACTGATGAAAATGTTTTTTAATTAGATTGTGCTTAGCCTCTTTCCTTGGCTTTTGTTAAATGTGGATTTCCACACTGTGGGACAAATAAAGGATAATCTCATCTTATTTCATCTTGTTGCAGTGCACTGAGCTCTCAGCACAGTATTCAGCCAAATATGCTGAAAAAAAAGAACAACTAATGATCCATAAAATTAATGTTAAAAAAAACGTTTTAAAAATAACTCAGAGGTCAGTACTGTCTACAGTATGAAATCTCCATAATCCTTTTACACTAGAAATCACTTCAGTGTATTTCATATCATTTCACATCAAGCATGTATTTCCTGAAGAAAAACATAATTAAAGTTATGATAAATAGCCATCCAGGGGCCCACAGCCCACTACATCCCCACTCTCCTCAGAAAGAGGGGGAAGAAAAGAGGGTGTCTACATTTTTTAAATAGTTGACTTTCAGCAGTGTTGATGGACACTATTGTTTCACAAGGCATTGCTTTGTGGGAAATGAAAAAGCTGCCTAAAATCTTTAGGAAGACAGTTTAATTTTATTTCTCTGCAGTTAATTTGGCATTGTAAACACACACTGAAGTTTGCTGCCTATACGCCATTTGTATGGAGCTTTTACACAGATTTACATTCATGTGAAAGAGGTGACTGTGCTGTTGCTGATCACAGGTAAAGTTTCTCCTCTGTTTACAGGTCAGAGGTCAGACCTGTTGCTGGCGCACCCCTGGGCTGTGTGTTTGTGTGTGAAGGCATATGATGACACCATGTGTTTGTGCAGGATGACTTCCCCATCTGTGAAAGCGAGAGCACTGTGTACTGGGGGGGGGGGACAGTTGGTTTGCTCATTTAGCTGTTGACCAGCCGTTTGATGTGCCTTACATAAACAAAGTTCTTTACAGTGCAGGAGGAGGTAGTGACGAGGTGGAGGTGACACACACTTTCTCGCTCTGTGCTGAATGACCCCTCATCAGTGAGTCACCATGCAAACGTGCTCTCGTTGTTTGGGAGTGTGTCAACAAAGGAAAGTTGATGGTGCACCCTGCAGTTTTTCAGCAGCAATGTGCTTCACTTTCACGTGGACAGCTATATATTATATTTTGGGTGCACATGGGTATGCTCTTTTCTTGAATGTTTTAACCAGTTCAAATGGTGTCTTCAGAGAAAGAAGAGAACAAAATAAATACTTCTCAAAGGATGGAATTCACATCAAATCTATGTCCTTTTTGGCCTTTTAAACATGTGCATGTTATCATAATTTGCGAGTGGCCCTCAGCCAGATATTAGCTCACATAAATTCAAATCAGTTAACCCTGTAAAGCCTGAGTCATGAAATAATTGCCAAAAAAAAATATTTTTTTAAAGTAGAGTGCTTATTGAAACGTATGACCAATATAAATAAATAAATAAAGTATCAAATATGATACATTTGACATTAAAGGGTTAAACCCTACCTCAAGTGCCAAGCAGAATGTCTCTCTATGGATGAGAAGTCTCCCTCAAGACTCAATGGTATTCTGGTACCAGGATCACATTGTAGCCACAAAACCTGATAAGATGATCTACCTGCTGTGTGGTGTGAGTGTATGACTGTATTGGTACTTCTCCATCACACAGTTCTAGCACTACTCGACTCAGTTCGACTCGACTGGACTCACAAAAGAGTACCACCTCAGCATGGGTGGGGTTGTCTTAGCAACACGGCCGAAACTCCAGCAACGTCAGTTGTTATGCAGCACAAACACAAAACAGACAAAGAAACGTCTGCACCTCGTTGTTGCTCCACAGGCTTGTTTTCTGTCCATCGATCTCTGATTGTGTTCATTGTCACTGTGTTTTAAAAATGGCAGGTTGACTCTCCTGACTCATCACGCCCTGGCCAATCAGCGGCCTGCCGTCTGCTGATGTCACATTTTCGGCTCGACTCGGAAAATGTGAGGGTGTGTGTGAGGTTGAGACAGGCTGTCAAAACAGCTCGTATAAGTGAAGGTAGTGTTAATGGCCTGATCAGCACAGAGTTTTAAGCTTGTCAAAGCCCCATTCATAGTATTAAAGGACTGAATCCACCCTGAGTGTGTGTGTGAGAGGGAAGCCATGTAGGGGGGTGTTTGAGTATCTGTTGCTATTATTGTTTATCTTGTGACAACATCAGCTCAGCAGGGGGGTGATGACTGAGAGGGTAAGTGCGAGAACACTACTGATGCCTCCTTTCCCATGGTGCACAGCAGGCCGGGCAACCAGTGCAGTGGTGGTGTGTGTAGTAAGGTTCAGGAGTGGGTGGGACTTCAGAGTCCTTACACAACAAAACTATTTCATTTAGTTTCTGTGTGACATTATGCTTTTCTTGGTTGTATTCTTCCTCTCTCAGTCGGATGCATTGAATGTACCTTAAATATCATCCCTCTGAAGTTTAGCAGCACAGTGGCAGCTATTGACGTAAAATGTCATAAAAATACTCTGCCTTTTTCTTTCACTTTGTTGTTTTTTTGTTTTGTTTTACATACACACAGATCTGAAATGCACACAGACCTACAGACATGTTTACATAAACTGAATACAGTAGTGCCTTGACTTACGAGTTTAATTTGTTCCGTGACGGAGCTCATAATTCAAATTCTCGTATGTCAAATCAATCTTCCCCGTTCAAGAGAAACTGACGACAACAACACGTGCCTCATTTCTATTTGATAAATGATTACAAAGTAAAACTATCAGTTCCAGTTCAGACTGTTTATTGTAGAGATGCTGCATGTGGATTCATACCAACCCTGTAGAACAAAGGGACACTTAACTCTTAAAATAATTCCAAACAAACCTACAAACAGACACAACTTAGCAGTTAACTGGTGAGATCATAGACTTCTATAAGTCCCCAACTGATCATTCACTAAAATGGCCCAGGATGCTGTCATCAAGCATAAGGTCAGGAGGGCAGTCAGAGGATGATCCAGGTTCCCAGTCCAACATTTCCTCACATCCTGAATTCCACATTCCACACTCAGTCTGTTTTTCAAGGTTGTCTGAGTTCTGGCAGTCAGAAACAGCTCACACCCTGTCCGTGAAACCATATTTACTTGTTTATGATTATTAGTTTACTGTGATCTCTTGACCTACTTTGTAGCTTTCTAGCTAGTTCTTTGCAAGGCTTTGTGAAGAGCAAATTCATTAGTTTGTTCAGACCTTCCCACATTTGAGACTTCTAGATATTGTTCACAAGTGCAGAGAGAAGTATACCAATTAGTCAAGCCCCCAAAGGTGCTCAAACAAAACCTTTGCAGACTTCCAGACAGTTTGCTTGTGACATAGACTTCACCAGACTATGCTCTAAGATTACACATTATTCAGAGAAATATGTAAACAATGTCAAAGGAAATAACTGAAAAAGTATCTGTTTATGATTATGGTGACCACAGACATGGGTGCATTCAACATGCAACAGTCAGCAAGTTCAGAATGCTTAAGTCAAAGTGGCTTACTGCCTTAAGTTGATTATAGCCACCTTTTTATTGCATAACTGGACACATACACATAGTGTAGCATTTAAAATATTAAAATCACTGTTGGTTTTAAAATCAGTAGTTCTATCATTTATCTGAAGTCTTCACTAACTGACCTGCTGCTTGCCTAAGCAGACATCAACAACATACCTTTATCCCCCATTGCACCTTTAAAGTTTTGAATGAGACCCTCAAATATGGTCTTCTCATTTGCAGTGGCTCCAGTATTTGTTGTCATGGTTGACCCTCCTCTGCCTGTCCATGCGTGGTGACATGGATATCCCAGATTATAAGGCCTGATGTCACTGACCACGACAACCAGTGTGTCGCCACAGTGGCTCAGTCTCGCTCCAGTGAGCAAAAATGGACAGCACAGCTCCCCTGCCTGCTCTGCTGTGTTAGCCGTCCCACAGGGTGGCTAGAGGCATGCTTGCTCAGAGGTTCTCCTCTACTGATCTGAGACATCAAGAGAAACAGTGGCCTCCAGTTTTTGTTCTTCAGGTAACAATTGAATAGCAGATAGCTGATCTGGACTAACATGGTCAGCACTATGGAGAGGCCCAGTGCTCATGTCTGGACTTCCCCCGCCTAGAAATCCTGAAGTTATTTTTATCACCACCCAAGGAATTTGGGACTGTTTAATCAGATTTTCTGGTTGGAAGTTTTAATGTTTTGAAAGGTTTGTCATGCGTAAATCCTGGAAGTACCCAACTGAATAGCACCTCCAGGTCTAAATTCAGATGACACAAAGAAGCATAGACAGAGACCTAAATTTTTTTAATAAGAAAAATACACAATTAATTTGACAATTTAGCAAAGCAGCAAAGACTGTTACTGTGTCTGCATGTGCTGACATTAGGATTGGACTCTTGCTTCTATATTCACATAGTTCATGAACATATTACTCGAGATTGCCAAGATCACATTGAATTGACGGTTTGCAACAAAAACAATTAAAACAATATTAAGAAAAAGAGAGTGTTAAGAAAGAACATCTTGAGCATTTAAGATGCTGACCATGAAATTTCAACTTTATCAGTAGGAATGAGCTGGGAACCTTGGAAATCTACTTCTCCCTACCTGGCCTTGGGTCCAGGCAAAGCACAACATATGTCATTATTTTCAGGAACATCTAACAATGAGTATACCAGCCTGGTGTAAGACAATAGTGACTTATGTATTCCACATTCCCCTGAAACTGTGGTGAATAACTTGGTACATCACTACAATGTAGCCTTGATTCTCTTGCCTCCCTCCAAACTCCAGGCTGTTTCTTTCTCCCCTCCTAACTTTTGGTTTACCTCCAAACTTTGCACTATGAAGGCCACCAGTTGTCTTTTTACTTAATCCTTCACAAGATCCAGACCAAGACCACATGATGACCTATAAAAATGCTGTCTTAGAAAAACCAGTAAAGTCACTCTAAAATGCTGTTTTCTGCCACTGACTGGTTAGAGAGTCCCCTTGATGCCCTCCACACTACAGGTCCCTCTGACCTTTACTCCTTACTGCCCTGCAGAACATGGACTTATTCAGTAGCAGCCTCTGCACTCCAGCGACAAACACACAGACTCCTGTATTACTGTCTTTACGTCTGCCTCACTGCTGGTTCTCCACGTTCTCCCCTGAGGATGCTCACTAAGCTGGTCACCAAAGCCAAGTCATCCCACAGCTTTGGTTAAGACTTGCCTAACCACACTATGCCCTATCATGCTTAGCATTATCAACCTCTTCTTGGAATTTGACATGGAAGCCCCCAGCTTTAAAATGTCAGCAGTCACCACATCCTGAAAAAAGAAACCTCTGGATCCTGAAGACCTCACCTACTACTGGCTGATCTCCAGTCTTCCTTTTCTCAGTAAGATCCTGGACAGAGCAGTTGATGCTCAGCTCTATCAGTAAAGTTCAACCATGAGTTCTATAAACCAATTCAATCTGGCTTCAGAACACACCACAGCATTAAAAAACACCAACAACCTCCTCATCACATCCACATCCTCCTTCTCCTGGATATTCTCCAACTCCATCTGTAGCTCTCTCCTGTCCAGTCATATCTCCTTAACAGGAAAACATGTGCTACAACCATAAAGTAGGGTTTTATTCTGGGTTAGGTTTAGACTCTGTGCTTGGACTCCTTTTTATAAACATTTACAATCATACTCCCCCTTGGTCATATCAGCTTTCACTGCTATGCAAATGACACTCACCTGTAATCCTAGCACATAACATAGTCCTAGCACATAATAACGTGCTTCATGTTGTGTTCACACGGTTTTTGGTCACGACTTAATGCTGCAGCCCTGTCATGTCTAAATTTCTACTTGGCCAACACATGACAAGGTATAGTTCTTTAGTAATTTATCATATAAATTGTCACATATATTCATATAGGGTAGAATCATGAAATGTATGGAATTTAGTTCCTTCAGTTGTGCAATAAAAACATAATAAAGTATATAATATAATGAATAATAATAAAATAGAATTTGGAGAGAACTCCACAATTCTTCACTAGCCCTTTATGAAAGCATTTCACTTACTAATACTGCAGTTTAAAGGACCTGAAACTTTATTCTTTTTTTAGCTAGACTTTCCTCATGGACTGTTAATGTCTTACATCCAGAGATATGTGTAATATTTTATAGGATGGGTGTTTTGTATGGCATATGTATTTTTACTTCCTATCAAATGTCTGACTGTTATGTTGTGATTGTTCTTTGTTTTGTCATGAGAACACTGAGTCAGACTCCCAACATCTTAATGATAGTGCCATAAAGTATTGAATCTTGAATCTGAATAGTTGTGGTGTCCCAAACTGCACAGCATGAGGCATCACATATCAACAACATGCTTTTCAAGCATCACATGTGTAGTCCACATGAGTATTTTTCTTTTTATCCTGTATTTTCTTATCACATTTGTTCTTTTGTCAAAGGTAGAACAGTAGGAAACAAGAAACTGCAGAAGGGGTCGCTGGTGGTGGTGAGATGAAGGAATGCGAGAATGACTTGTCAGTCATAACTCTGCCAAGCTGGAAGTAAACTGCAGTTTTTGCGGCGAGGGCTGTTTTTCTCATTTGTGGCTGCTGCATGCGTAACCTGATCCCATCATGTGATTGAGCTTTTCATTTTACTGCATACCTCATTTAATATATGCTGCTGTTATAGAGCTCTGTATGTATATCAGTGTAGGCCCCATTCATGAACACTTTGTAATTTCAGTGTTTTGTTTTCAAAGCTGTCTTCATTTAATTGTATCATCTTTCTTCATTTGTGCTCCATAAATAATAGCAGCACAATGTGACATAAAAAATATAATAATTAATTATATAAAAGAGGATGTTTATAATCATAACAAGTTTTTGATATACTGTGCATTGCCTTACTGATCCAACTATTGTAATTTTTATTTATGTAATTTACTGAATTAATCAGCCTATATAAGTATTTCAGTAGTAGGACTCCAAATGCTGATGGTTAAACAAACAAGAGCTCATGTGACAAAATGCATGTTATAAATCTTATCATTTTTATTAAGATTATTATTTTAATCTCCTGTTCTTATTGACATCTATTGGAACATTAGCTGTCTGAAAATGTTAAGAAAGACAACTGTGAAAAAAGGGTTAAAATTGGTGACAACAGTGTCCCAGGAATAACCAGAATAAGCTGCTTGAATTTAGTTTTTAGTATTCCTAACCCAAGGTTTCCTGTATGGTAATTACATTGAACACATATTCAGTTCTGTTCTATTTTGCCTTTCAACATAGTATCAGGTGAAATATTGCTGGTTTTAACAGTTGTATTAGTAAAATGTACAATGTATTATATTTTCCTTACATTAGAATATGAATCACAACAGTTGTCATATAGTAATTGTAGTAAAATGCCAAATACTTCCCTCTGACATATAGTGGAGTAGAAGTGTAAGGTATGTATAAGTATCTCAGAATATTATGTATCTAGAATGCTTTACACTTGCAGAAAATTCAGAGACCAGACTAAATCGGGTTCTTTAATGCATGACAGTTGAAGTACATTGCTGTTTCTCATCAGTTAGTCGAGTCTAACTGTTGAACAACGCAGCCATTTGACTCAAACCTTATTTACCTCCTGGCTCCAGATGACTGCACATCTGTCTAGCTGGGTGAAATGTTGTATTTCCTGTTCCCCATAAACAACCTGTGTTCATTTATTTTTAAACTGACATTATATACAGTGTAAATACGGGTTTCACTTTTCACCTGAAGTGGAGTTGCCGTGTGCTATTTTAAAGTGATTATTGACACCCCTCACATATTCATGTGTGCTTGATTCATTTGTTTTGGACGAGGGATCCAGCTGACTAATATGTCTGATGACAGCTCCCATTCTGAGCCTGGCCTTGTGACATTCAAGTGTTCCTGCTAATAACAAACAGTACACGTGCATATGAAGATAGAGGCAGGATTGGAACTGCCAGAAAATTAGGAAATTACCCAATAAAGAAATTAAAATTCTATCAACCTCACCAAAAATACTATGTACTTATATTATACTTATATTCATTTACCTTTCTATTTATTCCCCTATTTATTTAATTTACCATTGTATTTTCCATTTGATTTCTTATTTTATTCTTATTTTTGCTGTCAACCTCTACCTATTTACCAAGACATAAAAAGATATATCATCGTTTTACATCTCTTTTTACATTTCTGTGCAATGCAAATGAGGGGGGTTCTCATTAAAGTGTGGTCATAAGGTCACTGGTAGCCAGGCTCACTAACTAGTCAGACATTCACATTCACAAGCCAACCCATTTGCACAGGGAAAAGGAAAAACAATTAGACTAACAGTTAGGCTTTTAACACAACAGACTCACTCTTTAATTACCTGTGTAAGGCAACACACTCATGTTTATGAACCAGTAAACACTTACTATGGACACACAAACAGAGAAATGGTTAATGACAGCAGATGATGACCTTCATCATTATCAGCAGCTTTGATCTACATATTTAAAATTGGGTTTAGCTTCTTTAAAAAAGTGTATCATCTGAGTGTTTTTAAATATTTCCAGTGCTTTTTCGGGAGATGCAGTTCTCTGAAAAACAAAGACTGTAAACCACATTCTGCTGGCTTTGCTCCAGATTTATTGTCAACCACAGTGGCCTTCAGAAACCCAGATCGCTGCTCGCTGTAAGGTGTAAGCTGAAATCCAAGCTTTGCTATGGCTTCACCATCAGACTGCACAAAGGAGACGTAGGCTGGATCTTGAGCTCATCTTTCTGCTTTGTGGAGCCACAGAAAGACTTCAAAGACTTTGTGGTCAACTGTTAATAAAAATGCATGGGGAGATGTGTTGGGGCCTCAGGTTTCCTCTCAGTTTGTAAATTCAAGACCAAATCTAATCTTTTCCATTCATCCATGAAAAGATTTCATTATACCATCTAGAAATAGTCAAATATTTGGAGGAAGTTAATTTTCCCATATTGTATTTAACTTCCTTTTTCACAGTTTTGTTTAACTCTCTCTGATAAGAGCCATAACCTTTTGGTCCCCCCCAACACGCAACACTTATGACGTTCACGTTGGTGGTTCTGCTTTTGTTATTAGCCTAACAGGCGAAATCTATTAGATTGAGGACCTTCGTTTTAACACTAAGAGTCGTGGGGAGTGTGAAGCTGGACAAAAGCCAAAGTTGCACAGCACACATGGTAAAAGCATTGACTTTACTTCCATTTTCTTAAACAATCTCGCTCCTTCTCTTTGTCTGAGCTTCTGTTTTAATAGCTTTCATAGTGTTGTGTGTCGGCTACCATTTCTCCTGCCTGGTAACTCGATTTAAGAATGAATTGCCTCTTTAAATCCTCACAGCACCTCATTCTTAAACTTGGCAGAAGACTGACTTAAAAAGTCACATGGGTGACTTAGGTTCCAGCACCACTTGTCATCAGGGAGATCTGACATCTGTGATATTTCACATTAGCAATGTGACAAAGCTGGACTAAAAGTATTTGCCTCACTCACTTCAGGAGGATGACAGAACAGAGTACATGTAGGGGAACCTGAGGAGACCAAACCAATGAGTTGTATTTGTTGCCATTCAAAATCCATGCTGTGATTACATTCGTCAGAAAAGTATGATGGATGTCAATGGATGTGTAATAAATAACACTGAGAAATTGATGTAGAAATTGGAAAATAAAAAAAAATCATACAGCTCATTGCTGTTCTAAATTACTCCAACAGCTAAATTTAATGGAAGTCCAAAAAACCTATTATGTACAGTTAACGAATAAGAGCCAGCTACGTTTGGATATCATGGACAAACAGACCACAGACAGATCGGTTTGGCAGTCACACCTTCACACTTGAGCTGAACACCTGAGCGCCCCAGGGCTATGGGCTTAGCCCCCACTTGGTCATGCTGGATGCTCATGACTGAAATCCCTCACACAGAGAGTTGTTAAATTTGCAGATGACACCACCATCATCAGTTGGACTTGTCAAGCAACGAGACTTATATATCAAGGAAATCAACAATCTCATAGAGTGGTGCACAGAGAACAATCTACTGATTGATCAGTTGAGCTGATGTGGCTCCCCTGGGTCATAGACATCACACATCTCTACCTTGCTAAAGGAAGCTCAGCAAGGACAGCATTTCTTCAAGAAACTTAAAATAAGTGAGATTTAATGGGTAGTAAACAAGCCAGAAGAAAGCATCCTGGCTTGTTTCTGGCTTTCCTCTTGTCTGACATTTAACATTTCTTGTCCCGTCATAAAAACCTGCCCTGTTCATAACTAATTGGAATGATGCCAAACTATGGAAATAAGATCCACTTATAATACAGTAGAATTATTAAGGCCTTGTGAATGATGAAATAAGATTGCCGCTCATTGCTGCTTGTTTATATAACTGACTGCTTCAGTTTGTTTTCACAGAGCTATTCTTGTAAGACTAATTCATTTATCACCATCAGAAAAACAATAGCACCATTTAGATAATGTCTCTCAAGACTCATAATAAAGAACATATATCTACACATGCACATTAAGAATCAAAAGATGGAGGAAGGGCAACTGGGCAACCTGCACAATGTTCATAGTGTTGCCGTAACCCATAAATAAAGCACTCTGTGGCTTTGCTTTGGTGAATTTGTTGTTTTAACCTTTGGTAGGATTCCATTTGACAGATAATATGCCTCAGGGTCAGGCAGAGGTGATTTCCTTCCTGTGATGGCCACAGTCTCTTTTGTTAACGTGTGGCTGAGAGGAAGAGTGTGGCGCCTGGATACTGCTTACATTAAAACTGCCATGTGCTCAGCCTATTATTAGAAACTCCCTTCAGTAGATGGCTGAGAATAATGTTATCATGTGCTTAAGATAGATTGATATGTTTCAAGGGCAGGATTCCTGCAGGTCATACTCTTGCAGCATTTGAGGAAATTAGACAATACATTTTGAGAAGTAGGGAAAATATTGTTTTACCGCTTTCATATCACAATATCCAAGATAGATGTGATATGAGTCAGTCGAGACCAGGTGACTGTGGCAAACAATCACTCTATATACAGTAAAAATCTATTAATCAGAACATTTGGAAACTGCAAGCGTTTGTGGATCCTCCAGCATGTTTGACCCAATGGAAGTATGCATTTCTTAAATGCATATAGATGTAGTTAAACATTTATGGCGATTGTTATAGCAATTGCTTTCTTGCCAAAAGTGAGATGAAAGGTTGCTATCCATACTGCTGCAATACATATTTTTATATTAGGAATGAATCACATTAGTATGTGATGCTATGTGTAGGGATTATCATCACTTACTCTGCATTTGACTTAGCTCTCCAGATACCCATTTATGGAGCAGTAACCTAGAAACCTGGAAAGTAGAGTAGCTTAGATTAGTAAAGAGACTAGAAGATGGGGCCCAAGCCAGAGTTCAAAGCTATTCTTACCAACGCCCCTGAAGCTTTTACCTGATATATCTTCTTTTTAAGCTTTACACCAACAGAAATGGAAAACTGACTGTTCGTGGTTTTAGAGGAATTTAAGTGCTGGAACTATTTTGCTAACCTTCCTTGCTCTGTGCTTAATACACAGACATGTTTTGTTATTCTCCTCCAGCGCTCTCTCTCTCTATTTCCCAAATTGTCCAACAGTTCCTTTACTAGATTTGTTAAATGTGTTCATTCTCTGATTTTTTTTTTTGTTGTTGTTGTAGGGAAGAGGTCATCAATAGATCAGGTGAAAGATGTAATGTCCATTCAGGGAAAGACACATTTCCAATCATCCAAACATAATAACTATAGTAGAGGATGGAAAATGAAGACACTTGGTATTATCTTCTTAAGCATCTCAAAGTGTGTTTATGTTTTGCTGACCTGAGTGTGCAAGACCTTTGCTTTCTACAGTATAGAATCTGAATGAAATCTCTGTCCTTTAGTAGATCTTCCTTTGGCAGATCTTTCTGCCTGTTAAAGTCTCTCCACCCATTGAGCTTTTCACTTCAGTTCTTACCTCAGACATCCACCCTCCCCACCCACTGTGTCTGAGCTTCTGGAATGGTTTCAAAACCCACAGGATACATTTGAATTAATCTCGATGATTTTAAAACCCCAAAGCAGATTAATGGCAGCTGCTATCTCTCAGTTTCCACACACTCCTCTGTCACTCTCTGACTTCCTGTAGCTCTGCTGCTTCCTTTAGCTGGTGACGTCGAGCAGAGGAAGTGTGAGCTGGATGATATATTGGTTTTCATGACAGGGTCCGGTGGATTTTTGAAGGTTATTTAACAGCAATGAGGCCCCTCTTGGGTTACAGTGTGGGAGGTGGGTGCATCCTAGCAGTCTTTTTGGAAAGTCTCAGTGTCTTCCTCTACTTGCTTATTTTTTCACCTGAATTATCCATCAGCAGCCCACATTTTTTCCTTTTCTGCTTGAAGGTGAGGTTTTGCTGGAAATCAGCTAACCTCTGTCAGTTTCCTAAACAGCTGACCTCTCTACTTGGAAAGTCAAACTCCTTTCTTCTCCTTCTCCAGATCCTTCCTGTCCTGCTAATTCCTGCCCTAAGGTTTAACAGTGCACAAATACAAAAGTTGAACAAACCCTCAGTGTGCTTGAATGCAACCCCACCATTAAGTTAATGAAAGAGGAGCTGGGACTGGAGGCTCATTAAAAGGCCCTGACTGTGCACTTCTAGTGGTTAGATGAATTAGCTTGTCGTGGAATTGTAACCTTGTATCCTGGGGCACTGATGTTTAGCCTAATTTCTTAATGATAGACCCCGGACTTTGATAACTTCCCAAGACCAAAAAAAGTGTTTGCATGGAGACATGGAAGTAATGCAGTCAAATATAATTTAATGGACATATCTATGTCTAGTACATCTATTTACGTATTTGGCTTTACTGCCTTTCAGTCATAGAGTGGATTCAAACAGACTCTGGAACTTATTCTTAACTTATTATTTTATAAATATGGTTAAGTGAGCATCTTCACAATAGCAAAGTGTGAAAAAATAAAGTTGGATCCAACTCTATGCAAATATTAAGTCTCACTCAGCCAGTGTCAAAGTTGGTTGAAAAGTGTTTGTCCTAATGCTCTGGTTCTGTCAGACCTAACACAACTTAAGTCAGTTTTTGGGTTTGGCTCTTGATTGGTAGATGACAAACAATGCTGTGTTAATGATACAAGACTCTGTGGATAAAGGAACAAAGTAATGCAGCTTGCCCTTGAGGACCATTTTCTTCTCCCATTCTTCAAACTAATAGGAGTGTGAACATTAGAGTTTTATCAGATAACCAGAAACATGACATAACATAAAATATTGGAATATCACTGTGTGTGTGTTAAATTTATAATTATACAAGTGCTAGCAATGTGATATGTCAAATGTTACACCATGGGCAATGGTTTTTCAAAGCCACTCATTACCATGAACAGCATTAGGAAGCTTGTCTTCTGTCCAGACATTTTAATACAGGCCATTTTCTAAACCCTGAAAGCAATTTCAGAGAACAACTGTTTAGTTAGAGTAATGGTGGCTTGTTTGGCAAAGATAAATGTTGATGTCATCATTATGGTTATCTGCTATAAGAGCTGCTGTGTAATTATTTAATACCTTGCCTTGTTATTTTGTGGTGTAAGGCCTATTGGAGAGTATGCCCATCTCCCAGTAAAAGAATCTATTGCTAACTACTGTATGTTATTTACTGATTTATTTGAAAATAGAATGACATAAAACTATTGGAGAAGGTTTGACTTCAAGTATGTGCAGAGGATGAAGCTGCTCAGGAGTGTGGTTGTACATCTGAACAGCAACAGGATGAACAGGCTGTGGATGGGTGGATATTATGTTTAAGTATCCTCCAACCTCTGAACGGGCACCTCACCTCACAGACATCACAGATGCTCAGCAGATGAGCACTGATGATGTTCTGGGAGGTTTTAATCAGCTGCTGTTGGTCCCATCCCACCTTATAATCTTTACAGTCAGGATGTTTTCTATTGTTCCTCTGTAAAAGTTAAAGAGAACTGGGAAAGGTCTCTTTTCTTTATTTCTGAAAATTTGAAAGTATGAAATACAACAGTCTCTTGAACAGGGTGGAGATGTGAGATGAACATGACATATTCTTTTGTGATACTGATTCCCAGGAAGCTGAAATTGGAAGCATTCAGCTTTCAGTGGTAATAAACAGTATTTTTACAGTCTGCATATGGATATTTCATCAGAATGGACAGCATGTTGTTCCCAGCCCTAAAGCACATTGGCTCCACAGCCTGGGCTATGAAGGTGTCACATCCCAAAAAGGCCATGCATGTACATGCAAAATTCTTTCCCGACCTTTTGGACTTGAACCTCCTTCCTCAAAATAAATGACATGTAGGGACAGCCAAAGCAATATCACTCCTAGAGTTTATGAGTAACTTTTCAGTTGAGTTAGAAAGCATCTTTTCACATTAGCATGCTCTCTTTTTCTTCATATTTGACATTTTCTCAGAGTATGACATCAGGTTCACATGGAGCTAGAGAGGTTACAGGCAGCTTTAAAACTATGACTTCATGATTTATGAGGCAACAAAACTATAAAGGCTACATGGTAGTGGCTAAGCTGTCATGTATATAGTTAATGCACAGAGGATGAGGATGAAGAAAGGCAGCCTTTTTCCTGACTCCTTCTGTTAAACTGTAAGGTCTTTGGAATATCTAATCTTTTAAATGGGCCAATGTTTTCATTGGACAGGCTGGAAATAGACAAATGGAAAATGGTGTTTGATAAAGTGTTGTCTCAATGAGATTTTTTAGCGGAGGATTCGGAACCCAGTATTGATGGCCTTAGGGTTTATTGACTCCGCTGTGGCTGAATGTAGCAAGGAGAGGTCAGTGTGAGTCAACTCACTTCACTTACCTCCCTGTCTATCTACATTTTTCGTTTGGAAACTAAAAACCTTGATGTGTGAGGGGGGATTTTTGCAGCAAATGGTGAAAGGCATGACATTTGAAAAATGATTTTTCCAGGTCTCTCTAAGAGGTGGAGGCGTCCCCATAGTACAAAAGTTCACTTAGTTTTATCCTTTAATACATACACACCCCTCAGTGAAGTATCTCCACTGTTTGCACAGCCACAGCTGAAAATCCTTCAAGTATGAAAGTGAACTTACATAGTGTAGTATTCTTTTTCACTAAAAACTGCAGATTTGAATGACTTTGGCCCCAGAGCTGTGTGATTAATGCCTGGCTGTGAGGGTGATTGGACATGCTCTGCTAACAATATAAACAGCCTTTTCACTTTCCTGTCACATTATCTTTAATGAAACATTTGACGTCAGGATAGATTTAGTATTTGCATAAGATGGACTAAGATTTCAAACACAACTTGCACCATATGCAAAATTCATAAAGTACTGATCCAAGCTGTCTGATTTACAATAGAAATAAATATCACTAAATCCAAATGACAATAGTCTTGCCAACCAGCATAGTTTATAAAGAATCTGCAGTGGGGACTTATGAAGGATCTCCTATTGGTTGTGCACCAAAAACATGTAACACCACTCATGTTCTCTAAGTCACCATTTAAGCCCTTCACTTGGTTATTAGCTTTGTAACTATTTCTAAAGTTTTCCCTAACTCATTTCAAGGGCATAAGGACAGAGGGTGTCATAATTGTTCAGATTGTAAAGCCTTCTGAGGCAGATGTGTGTGATTTTGGACTTTAAATAAATACATTTGAATTTGTAACTCTAAATGCAGACATGGTAACCTTTTTTGTTAAAGACACTGATAGTTTATTGTTCTTCTTCAAATAAAGTCATTAGACTGTCCCACCTTTTGTGGACATTCTGAACATGTCTCATATCTAGTTCACATGAGGGATTCTGACAGCCAAAACATTTGCACCGGCTGCTGCTGTGTGTTTACAAGGGCAACTGGAGAAGCAGGGAATCTGAGAGAGCAGGGGGCGATGAGGAGGCTGTGCTGGGTTTTTGGATCTGGATATTTTCAGAACTGAAATTCCACAGGTTATTCCTGGATCCATATGCTGGGAGATAATCTCAAGATGGCAGTCCACCTGCCCAGCAATTTACCCTTTGTAACACAAAAGGTCAAGCAAGCTGTGAATAAAGAGGTAGAATAGTAGAATTGATTTGAAGGTTTAGAATTATGAACATTTGCAAATGACACACTGCAGATGTGAGGACCATTACTTTGCAGAATTAGAACATTCTAGTAGAATTCTAGTAGGGCATTCTTTTTCTTTGTGGTGTTTTATTTGCTATTATAGGAGCAGGAAAGGGGGAACACCCATGTTTTATGTTGCCATGCCATGCAAGATCTCCATTTCCACCTCATCTAACCATTGCCCTTACATTAGCAGAAACAACAGGTGTTTTCAGCAGTTAAACAGCATTAAGCCCATCAGAGGAGAAGGCTTGGAATACATGATGTCAATGCAGTCAAGCAAATTCCCTTTTAGTATGTGTGTGTGTTTATGAGTGTAACGTTTGTTTCATGTTGTGCCCACTGCTTGTTGCATATAAAGCTGTTGCTTCAGTGGCCCCTTGTCAGGCGCCACTTCATGTGCTATATTTAAACCCTTGCCCCATACCTCCCAAAGTGCCTTTGGATCAAGGTGCTCACAGTATGTCCCTTGGGTGGGTGACTCCAGCCAACAGGATGTGATGGCAGGCCTAGAATGCAACAGGAATCTTGCTTCCATGTTTGCTTTCCCCATGCTTGCATGGAGAGAAGGTTTAAGCTTACCCTTTAGGGAGTGGATCACAACTGCATGAATGACTGGAACAGCCATGCCATGCTGTAACAGAAACATCATTATGGAGATCCCATCTCATAACAGAACCCCCACAAATTCTATATTTTTGGTGTTAACAGTGTGTAACAAATAAGGTTGCACTTGGTGGTTTCTCGTGATGTGTAATGGCATACAGGCTTCACAGTTCTGCTTTAAATTAGAAATGTATTGACTGCTAGGAGTCATGGTGATTGGCATTACTATGCACAAGATCATTTTGTTTTTTAACAACCCACTTTGCAGGTGAATATTTGGAAAGCATCTGTCTCTGTGAGTAGCAGTTTGAAGTCACAACAGTTTGAAGTCACAATGTGAGCTGTAATCTTGATGACTTTGCAGTGAATTAACTGTAATAAATGGATTAAAGTGATGGTGAAATAACTACATCATGATTAAACCTGCTTCATCAGTTCTGTCTGCCATGCTACCAGCAAACTTTTTTTTTAAATGTTTGTTTTCTTAATGGAATTCAACAATATAACCAATCATGTGGAATTAAGTAACAGACATATTTTCCAAACTTACCACATAGTCCAACTTCCTTCCTTCCTTAATGCCACATTTTTATCCAAAGCCTGGCCCACAGTGTCAGAATATTACTGAGTATGATTGATCATACTCATCTTCTGAGGACCAGTTGCCAATGTCTACAAAATTGAATGGCAGTCACCCTGTTGGAGAGGTATTTTGTCCTGTAGCAAAATTTAAGGTGAATACACCAATCAACAAACACTACTTCTTCTCATACTTTCAGGTCCAGTGACGGGGTAAAACTTAGGCATGGTCAAACCTGGTCATAGCAGTAGTAGCAGAAAAGGAAAAATCTCCATCTGTTAGAGTAGGCCAATGCTTTCATTCTAGGCAGAAATACTAATAACAGACTTTTTAAGATAAGATAAGATAAGATCCTTTATTGATCCCACAGTGGGGAAATTTAGCTGTTAGAACAGCTTAAAAACACACAGTAAAAAAAATAAATGACAGACAAAATAGCACACAAAGACACAAAAAACAGTATGCACAATAAAGAGTAAATAATAATACCAAAAAAGAAAGTAACAGTGTTTGTATGCACAGCCTCACCCAGTTAGATGTGCAGTGGTGAGGTGTTATTGCACAGGTGAATTTGGATAAATAGCACATATGAATTTACAGTTTAAGTATATGAGTGGAAAGAAGAGAAGACTACAAAGTCCAAAGCTCGGGCCATCTGTTTAATTTATTGAATTAAACAGATGCAGCTATTTGACCCTTCCATTCTGTGATGTTTGCTCATATCAAACTAGTCCTTGGGTAAGAAGAGTGACCAAACATTGTGCACTTCCTGTAGCCACTTTTATTAATTCATGCTGAGCCTCTCTGAAAACCGTGTAAAATGTATGACATGTTGTTTAACCAGAAGACCCTTACTTCATTATAAGAAGTTACTTATTTTAGTTGTCTGTAATACCGCTGCTCAGACTGTCTCTTGTCCCTGTTCCAACTGCTTCGCAAACTCAGTTGATACCACATTGCCAGTCTAGGATGGACCAGCCTGAGGAGCATGCAGAGTAAATGAGCTTAGAAGATAAAGCAAGGGGATGTGGCGTTTAATAGAAGAGAATTGTCTTTAATGATTTTTCCCCAGCATGCTGTGATTGACATAACATCTGTAGTGACTTCTGTCTGAATTCAGCTGAAGTTTTTTCTTTATTGGGCGGTTTCCTCCATTGTGCTTGTGAAAAGGTCAAGGAGAAGCGTATTGATTCTTGTGAAACATCTTTTTTACGGGACTGAGTGTGAGTCACAGGCTGGGCCTGGCCCTCTGTCCCTCCCATATGTTTTTGATGAGAGTGTCTGAGCCTGGTAAAATCTGAAGCCTAAAAGGATAGAATTTTGAAAAGGTTTCCATTGCTGAACTAATACTGTAGACACAGCTATTAAATAAATTCATTCATTCGTTTTTTTTCACACATTCAAAGGATTCCACCAAATGTGATTGTAATACTGTAACAGCACCTGTGGTTTTGGAACAAAATTACAATATTCATGCAAATAATGACATTTTTTTGTTTCCTTGATATTTGATCATTAGTGTAGAAATGTGGCAGACATCATTTATAAATCTTATTTATTGGACTGCAACAGCCGTACTACAAACAAGAAATTGATAAACAGAGGCAGAAAACATGATTGAAAGCAGCGGTCTGGGCCACATGCAGCCAAAAAACAATACTGCTCCACTGTTTGTTCCCACAGAGGCCACAGACGCTGACATGCAGTCTGTCATCTCCCTTGATCTCCTTTCCCCTGTGTCAAACTGATTGGTTGGTAGACTATTACTAATACTGCCAGGACACTAAAATGTTTAAAAATTTCCTCTCGCTTTTTTCAGATTTTGACCTCTTGTTGTTGGAAATAAATTGAAGCTAGTAATGGCCTGTCCTTGAAATGTACATTTTGATGTAGAAGGTGTTAACAATGTGCATTTATTACCTCTTGAACTAAAGAAATACATAGAGGTTGCAGAGAATATTTCTGAAAAATGTTTGATCAGGTTCACAACCAGGTTCACCAAATGAGGAACTGACCCAGGGGCCGAGGCCATTTCAGTGTGGAAATAGGATTTGAATAGGATTTGAGTTACTGACACTGTATACATGTAATGTATGTCATGATAAACTATATCTAAATATTTTCTCTCTCTTATTATCTTACAGGACCTCCAGTAAGTACACCAGAGGCCGTGTGTGACCTGCATGTGGTAAAGTGACTGTGATTTTCTTTGGTGTGGAGTAGAAACTCAAACTTATCTGCTGTCAATATAATACTTTAATGTATATATGTTCATTTTATGGTTCAAATCTTTTCCACAAATTGTCCACTCAGTTCAGATTCCTACAATATTGTTAGATGTTAGTTTTTTGAAGTCACAGTATGACAGTTAGAGTTCTCAATATGTGGTTGTTAGCAGCAGAGAGGACTGTAACCTTCCCAGCAAGGTTTTGGGTTTGAATCTTCTGGCCAGCTGGTGATTTTTCTGTGTGGATTTTGCATGTTCTCACCACGTCTGCTTGGAGTTCCTCCTAAAGTAAGCGAGTCTAAATTGCTTGTATGTTTGAATGTGACTGTGAGTGGTTGTCCATCAGTCTTATGACACACCAGTGACCTATCCAAGATCTCTCACCCACTGAGTGCTGGAGGGTTTAGCCCCATGCAGCTCTGGACAGAATAAGAGGATCGAATCTTTGGTTGAATGCATGCAATATTTGAAATCAAGCCGCTGGATAAAAGGAATCCCTTCTAACTCCTGTGCCTCAGTGGCACAAGGTTTAGGAACACCACTCCAAACATCTGGCCACTATGAGTTTAACTTTTGTAGAGCTGTGTCAGTTTGCCAAATATCCCTCCTTGGAAAATTTGAGAGTTTCTACAGAGGAAGGGACATGAGGTCAGGCAGCAAGGCAGATTTTCCACTCTCACTACTCTTCTATCTCCATAGGATCTGAGCACTTTTGAATCCACAACTTCATTAGTCATTTCACATATTTTCTTTTCACCCAAAAACACCTGTCATTTTTTGTGGCATTGGTTTAAATTGATTTTCACCTGTAGAATGCAGAAAGTAATAAAGAAAATACAAATAAGTTGCTAATTATGCTTCAGAATTCAAAAAGTAACAAAATAAAAAACAAAGCAAAACAAAAATTGTGATTGGACTGATAAATATTTCAGATATAAATGTGAAAAATGAAAATCTACAACAGGAGCATTCATCCATAGAACTAGCAGGAATGCCTGTCAGTGTAATGGATGCTGCATATTGATTATTTCACTTACAGTGGATGAAGTTAAAGCTAAGTCAGCTGCATGTTAAATTCAAGCAATAACGGAGTCAGACTATCTTTTCTGTCCAGTAATAACATAAAAGGCACAGCAAAATTTATTCAAATAGAGGAGGCTTAAAAGTTGATTACAAAATGATTGCTGCTAACTGAGAATCGGTTGGTGTAATCATAATAATACGGCAACATGGTACTGTTCTCAGATGTCAGCGCTGTCGAGATAGTTTGCAAGTGGTCAACAGTAGAAGTTCTTATGTCAGCTAACTTACTGGCCTCCTCCTGACCATTCACAGGTCACATCACAGGTGCTTGGCCCCACTGGCCCTTGCATCACTTTAAAATAATTAAAATATCAGAGTTCATGGAAAACACCATCTGATTCTAATAAAGCTAAACAAGATGCCAACTGGGGTCCTTTACACACTGCCAAAGTCTCAAAATATTCTCAAAGCTAAATACATTTTCAGTCAAGCTACACAAAAGGAAATCCCACAATGATTAACTGCTTCTCTTTTCTTTTGCGTATGTGTTCAAGTTATATCGCACGGTAATACCAGAGTCAGCTTCTGGGTAAAATGAGTAGGATGAAGTAAATCAAACCTCTCTCCTATACATCCAAGCTCACTACTTATTGAGCAGAGGACTACCCAAGGGACCATACATCCCACGTACGATGGCCAAATATACCCCTCTCCCACTACCCCCTCCTGGCTTTCCCATTCATTCAGCAGCACTTTACCAAATGGGAGCCACATGTTGGAGGGTTTCTGTGTAATTCAAGTGAAGGGTTCCTTCCGGCAGTGGGTGACCTTTACCCCCTGCACACAGCCCCTAAAGACACAGTAACTAACTGGTAAGCACCCACGTGCAGCATGTTCCCACTCACCACCTGGCCATCCACCTTCATGCATTGCCATCTTACAAGAATACAAAAATACATTGATTTCTTATGACAATTTGTGAGAAGCACAAAGTGCTCTTAAATGCATTGCAGAACTCATACACAGCCTGTTTCTTTACTATTCTTCCATAACATAATGACATTAAGTACATGAAAAGGGGACATTTCTATGTAGCAAAAAGAGACTGATGGAAAGTCCCAACAAAATAAAGGTACAGCACAGTTCTTTTTTTCACAGTCCATCTTTATGTTCAGTATCTTTCAAACACGTAGTTTAACCACAATTTAACTAAATGGATGTTTACTTTTTTTTAAGTAATTTAATTGCTGTCTATTTTTGCTTTAATTACAACTAAAACTCTATGCCACTTCCAATATAATAATAATATTATTTATTTATTTATTTGGTTAGTTAGTTAGTTAGTTTTTTAGCCTACATGTGCTCCGTTTGTGTGGCCTACACAGGTAGATACAAACTGAATTTTTTTTATTTATTTATTTTTTTTATCATGATTTGCAGTTGTCATTTTATAACGCATGCAGGCTATATTTAAATAATATAACAATATGAGTAGAAAGTATTTGTGCTAATTGTGCTAGCTGTGAAACAATTCCCATCAAGCACTGCGTCATCACACATGTCAAACACTGCACCACCCACCACCACCAAGTTAATTCTCAAAATGTGGCAAACATTGATGATTGAGATTATAAACAGTCCGGTCTAGATGGGTGTCCATTCATAGGCATACAGAAAACCTTGGACGAGTTACACTCATTGTTCTTTGGTGTCACTGTGGATCCCAAAGCTCATTTTTGCCCCAGAGCCCCCTAGTGGGCCAGGCTAGTGTGCTTCACTTTTGCCTCCTCATAGCTACACTAAAAGTAGCATACTTGGTGATTTATTGGCAGAGTGATAAATTGTTCAGACTTTACTGACCACCTACGTACGTATGTGGATTACACTGCAGGATGCTGTTGAGATATGGCAGTACTGTGACTGCAGCAGCTGTCCCCCATTGAGAAACAAGCTACCAACTTTTAATCACAAAATTCAGTGGGCTATCCTCTAACTTTAATAACAATATTGCCACAATGCACTATCAAGCCAAACCACAAAAGAAATTTGACCAATAGACATTTATATTCAGACATCAAAGCCAATAAGCTAGAGGTCAGTTGAATGATCAGTTAAATGCCTGACATTCCTTCCATTCAGGATTACACATGTGAAAGAAATTACTTCTAGCACTTGCCCACGCACACATATACAGACAAACACGCTCTCTTTCTGTGGGAAGTGCAGCACTCTCTGTGGACTCTTCATGGAGGAATATTAACAACATGCCAGCATTTAAGAGCATGCAGTCATCGTTCTCCTCAGAGAAGCATCAACACTTCAACAGCTTAGAGGAAAATATCAATAGTTTCTGTCTTGACTTCCAGCCAATTAGCATTCCATCATTTACTCAAGAGCTGCTCACATAAGAAGCACTGCTTTGTGTTTGACTTTCTCAATGAAAACAAAACATAATTGACTTTTACAATGTGCCTCGTCTTGTTCTTAGAAAATGGACTGAGCTGAGCACGTTTAGCTTCTTCTGTTTTGTTTTTGATGCAGGCCACTGCATGTTGTCTTACCCATATTAGCAAAGTATCTGAGGTTGGTGAGGTCTTTCAGAGGTTTTTAGGGTTTGTCCACCAGAAACAGAAGATCTTTTGGCATGCATTCTCTCATAACCTCTCTGTTTGTTCTGTTATGTTATGAAAATGCTTGTGGTGTGTTAAAAAATATTGACAGAATGCTTGTTGACCAGAACTTAATAAATATATTATTGCATCAGCAGTCTTCTCTCTATGTCTGCAGGTATCTGTGGACTTTATCTGTAAACTTTACTCTTTCCTTTTTGTACCAATTGTATCTTACCCCTTTTTCAGGGTCCTCCTGGACGAGCAGGCTTTCCGGTAACTGACTTTATAACTTGTGTCTTGTGTCTTGTGTATTTGCATGAGTACTCAACTCAACTCAACTCAACTTTATTGATATACCATCTTTCACATGCAGCCCAAAGTGTTTTCATAAATGGTGATCACTGGAATATTGATAATTCCACCTGCTTTGGATTTTCAATTTGCTTTTTAAACTACTGATATAATTAAACTAAACATATCCAGCTATTGTTTTAACGTGATAGACATACCTGTCTCCAGAATATTAATGTCAGTGTACATGAATCCTTAAAGAACTCTAAAGTCAAGCCAAAATCAAAGTAATTTTCATGTCCCTTACAGAGAAATTAGTTTGCAGGCAGAATCATACAAGACACACAAAAACACAGGAACACTGCTGGACAAACAACAGGACATGGGGAGAGTAGTTAAAACAGGAGGTCATTCAGCATGCTAATCAGAGTGTAAATAAATCGTAGAAAAACAATATGTGCCAGTACAACAAATAACTATTTAAAACCATTTCCTGTTAAACATGTAAATGGCAGCAGGGTAACAGACAGGAGTAATCTTCACATGGAAATATCTTTCTTTCTTTCCTAAACACCTGCTTGTTATAAAGATCTGTAAGCCTGACTCCTCCCTGAGCCACTTTAATAAGGCTAACAACTGCAACTTAGACACACATAACAAAGCAACAAAACACTTTCTTACAAATAAAATGTTCTACACATAAATACATGCATACATAAATGTGCCTGAGTTCAGTCAGAATATGTAGAGCAATAGGTGAACAAGGCTGAAAATCATGAAGGCCAAAACATCATCCTCGTGTTAAGGTCAAGACAGGACCATATCTGGGGTGGGGGACAGGTGCAAACACCAGACCTGTCCTTGAAAGATAAGAAGTTGCTAGATATTGTCACTAAAGATCATAAACACGTATTTTATGTCGTGTTTAGACAACTGGAACACTTTTGGTCTGATAACATATTGAAATGAATGGTTATGTGAAGAGCATTCCTCATTATGTTGATAAAGAAAATAGAATTTAGGCAGAACTACACATTCAAAACACTTTGACTAAAGCGAATTGGTTCTGTATGAATGTATTTACAAGAAGAGAAGCCTCAGAGATGTCAATACAGCAGTGGAACTGAGTGCTTAGAGCTTTTAAATGTTACCACTATTGTGTCATGGTTTCTTGGTTTTTCTAATTGAAATCCTGTCCATAGTTTTCACTACTCCCTTAATGCAAGGCTTATATTATCTGCTTCAAATCTACCATCTACCTAGTTTTCTCTTCATTCTAACACTGTTTTTCTGCTGAATTAGAATTCAAATCCACATGGTTCTTATCATGACAACAGGTGGTCATCTAGTATCAGACCTTTGCCCTGGACTGTCAGTTACAGCCAGCAAACCCCCATTTTGTTCTGACAAGCTCACTTGTGAAACAGTTCCATAAAACAGTCTCACTCACAAGCAGAGACCAGCCCCATGTTTAGTTCCTTATTCGGAGTTTTGCCAGAAGTTCATGTCAAAGTGAGGATGAAGTTCCTTCCAGGATTTGTGATTGATTACACCCATCAAGCAGCGGGAAATTAAATCACAAGCAGTCTTTGACTGAATGAGGGCTAGAGGATGTGGTTTTTGGAAAAGAGACTTTTAAAAAGTGAAATCACAGAGCAGCGTTTCCATAGAATGTGGTTATTTCTTGAATGGACATTGTATGTCTTAATAACCAAAGGAGGTAAAACGCACTATATGATGGATGGATCATAAACACATTGTTCCCTCCTCATCTTACACAGACACACACACACACACACACACACACACACACACATTTCTTTTCCATAATATTTCTCCAAGCTCACACTGTGAAGTATTTGTATAATTCCCACTAACCTCTCAGCTACTTTCTTGCATTTACTAATTTACTCATAACCGATTAAAGCTAAAATCATATATCTGCCTTTATATGTTTCACTGCCAAACCAAATCACAGTAACTTGAATCTAATAGATAGCTGTTTCACCTCCTATACTGCTGATGAGTACAGTAGAAGTCGTGTGTGTGTGTGTGTGTGTGCGTGTGTGTTTGGCCTGAGTTTATGTCCAGCTGAGGCTCATTAAGGCTGTAAATATGCTTCAAACACCTTGACACTGCACTGCAAAGGACCTGCATAAATCCTTTTGACTGCAGTGTGTTTGTCAGCTCAGGCCCTAGTGTGTATGTGTCTATGTGTGTGGTGAGGCACTAGTGAATGGGAGACTACCAAGATCCTAATAAATCTGGAAACCACACGAGACAGTGACAGATGCTACAAGGGAAAGATGGACTTAACATGCATGTGTGTACACATGTATATGTTGGCACAGGAAAAACCTGTAGCCTGTAACCGGTAGCCTACCGACTACTTACCTAACTACTGTCCTCTTTTCAGGCAGGTAAAAAATGAGCACAAGCATGTTTTGGATACACAGCAGGAGGAGTTCAGCAGTGATCTGGCTTCAGTCTGTGGAACGTGGTGTAACTCATGAACTGAATAAGGTTTTTCAGAAATTCACTTTGTCTCATGGGTTCCAGACGCACTTTAGCAAAGGTTGTATTTTGTGGTTACAGTGTTACACACTATGTAAAGCCCCCAGTTCTGAATTAAAACCATTTTGGGTGGTGCCAGATTCTCCCCAAGGCCTTGGTTTATATCAGGACCTTGGACAGGGCTTCAAAGAGCTCAGCTGTAGCCTGATACTATTTAAGGCTTTACTAAATATGCCACATACTAATGACAGAGATACTAGCACATCTACTGCACCAGGACCAAAAACAGCTGAATCTAAGTCCAGATTCAGACTTCACAGATGAGATGAGGGATGGCATTAGTTTAATTAAAATGTGAAAGGCATATCTTGATTAAAGCTGATGGTTATCTTAGCAGTGTATATTCTACTTTCATTAACATGAATTGTTCAACATCTGATTGAACAAATGAAACACTTACTGGGCAGTCTGTGGTCTTTGTTCAAAACATGGCTTTCCTTCCATAAATTAAATTGGTTAATGATCGTGCCATGTCTGAATCCAGCTATAGTCAAGCAATGCATGTAATGCAGTAATGCTGTGACAGTCAAAACAGAGGTTGGATGTGCAGGAGTCTCTTCCTGCGCAGAGAAACAGTCAGTGATTGGACCTCCTATGAAAACACATTATCCTGGTATTTTTCCAGAAAAGAGACATTAGTGTTGTTAATTAGTTTCTTAGGAGTGAACTAGAGGTGATTTGCTCTCTCTTTGACAGTGATCAACAGAGTTTCTATTACATCTGAACAGAGAGAAAATAGTCAATCAGAGTTTTGTGTTTTAGTGGTGCAGTGGTTTTATGTGTTTAAATTCATGCATGCAATGCCAGCCTGGGTGTAGGGAGCAAAATCCAACTCTTCCCACGGTGTCTCACCATCTAAACATCCTTGAGCTTTTAAAATTATAGATTTGTTTTACTGTCAGACCCTAATTTTGATACTTTTTATGGCCAACATTATGTTTAGTCATTTTCATGTGTGGTGTCCACCTTTGTGGAATGATGAATTCATAGTGATTCAAAGAAAATGATGCATGCACATCCTAGACATGATAGAGGACAAACACCAGTGTCGTCCCAACATTATTGATATCCATAAAAGCCTCTTTTATTTATATAACAGAAGAAATACACATCACAAATTGACAAATTGGTCTTAGAGGAATTCACACCCTCAAATCAGATTTGGATATTTCTTTGAACTTTATAGGATAATAAAAGGGAGGAACCTTTGGAAAGGCATCAGCAAGGACAGGATGGTGCAATAGATGTTGCAACAACTGATGTGATGAATCCTTTGTCTGCACTGTAAACTGATACTCAAGTTGCTTCTCTGCTCAATTTCTAACAGAGAAGGCCCTCTGGGTGTGTGCAGCCCCCAGTGGCAAACACATGTATTACTCCTGTTTTTTGAATAGACAGATCTCAGTTTTGTAACAGGCGTCACAGAACCAAGACTAACAAAGCTTTTCTGAAATCAGTCATGTAGTGTGTTAAAGGTGTTCATTCAGTATATTTACACAGAAGGCTTATGTAGCACCCAAACCATTAAGATTAACATACTGCAGTACATAATGTCATATCATATATCTCAGGAAATTGTATATTGTGAGTTCAACATCATGAAGACAAGTGGGTGTGTCCAAATGCTCCCAAAAACAATTTGCCTTTGCAAAACTGTGAGGATTATCAGGAGTGTTGCATGACTGCATCAAAGTGTTTTTGTAGCATCACAGAATGCTTGTCTCTTATCCCAGCATTAAGCATGGCATGATTAACTGACTAAGCCCTCACAACACAAATGATTTTATCCCTTAAATGGATACCATGGCATCAGGACTTTAACAGACTCGGTATAGCCAGCGTTTCTCAGCAGCAGTGTAACACTCATCAGATGATCGTTTGTCATTACATGTTAATGCTAATGTTATAGCTCAAATTTGATTCAAATGAGATGTTAATGGTCATCTAATATAATCTAATCAAAGAGCCTATGAGTCTACATGTTAAGGTATCCCTTTAAGAGTTCCCCTCAGTCTAACCTTCTTATTGACCCCTGTTCCTTTTGATATTGCATTGATCAATAGGGTGACAAAGGAAGTATGGGAATTCCTGGGAGAATGGTGAGTGACTTGGGCTTGCACTTTGAGTGCATTGTGGTCGTGGTTACATTCATTATGACAAAGGCAAAAGCCTCACAGTAGTTCTGTGTCTTAAAGGTGTAGTGTGCAGTCCTGGAGAAAGGTTGTTGATATTTGTACTCAACAGCCAAACAAATACACCCCTCCTATTGGTGCCCCCTCAGATACATCTAAGCACATGGGATTTGGTGTTGTCCTGTGTAAGAGCACAAGTTGGAGCACAGAATTGATATTTTACAAACTGTGAATAAGTTGGTGGCTCTTTTTTTTCAGTGCATAGTAAGAGCGGATAACTAGCAGACCATGAGGAGATATTTACTGAAGAAAAGTGAAAAAAAGTGTCCTGGATTAGAATTGCAGACTACACCTTTAAGAGAAAGGCCACTATTTGAATTATTTTTATGCCTTATGCCTTAAGGCCCTGTATACACACACCTGTGAATTAACTATTTGGCTGATTGGAGTTGCACCCCAATGTGATCTCAGATGATGGCGTACAAATAATTTGTCACTTTAATAATGTTTTTCACTCACTTCAGTGCATTTTAAGCTTTTTGTGTGTCATGTAATGCCATTGTTTTAACAGTTTTGGACAAGCAGGAAAGGATGAAGTCAAGTGACCTGTACTGTCACAATAACGGCAGTCAGGTGACCTTCATCATCACTGGTTTAGATTGGAAGGAATATCATGGTGTGGGTTCAAATGAGTATGCCAGTTATTTCAATTAGGTTAAATACATAACTAATGTTACAGATGTAGGAAAGTTAAGTTGTTACCTGAGTAAACTTGTGCACATAAGGTAAAGTAAGTCAACAATTATTTGGTTTCACACAGTTCTTGAGCAGTAGTCTGTTGGGTGAAAGCCTGTGCTTGTTTGACAGATCCATCCATCCACCCTATCCTCCTCTGGTGTGACTCTTTATTCTGTGACATTTTTTTCTCTGACACTTCCATATTAAATGACGTGACCTGACATCTGCACAGTATGAGTCAGAATATACTAAATGGCATGAAATGACACGCAACAAGCAAAAAATGTGGTGTGATATGAAAGAAATTGACTTATGGACCTTGCCATCAAATTTTGGTAAGACAAAGCTGTCTGCTCCTTACCTGTTAGGGTGGCACAGAGGACACATTTATTATTCTATTTAGAATAAAGAATTCTGTGTCCTCATGCGCAACTGCATATAGTCTTTCCTACCCTAAACCTGAGCAGAGATCTAAACAAACCAAAACTACTGAAAATATAAGTTTGGGGGAATAAACTCATTGTATCATTGGTTGTATGAATATAACTAAGTACACTTCCTCATTTTGCTCCAGCAACCAACAATCCCCAAAGTGCATCTCAATTTATTGTTTTAGGTCAACTTTGGAGAGTTTAATATTAACTACGCTAAAATATCAACATTAGCTGGAAGTAAACCTTTGTACTATTTAACTCTATTGGGTGCTAAAATAAAATGACAGTGTATTGTCAGTGACCAGCTCCACTGTGATCCACTGCACATGTTTAAAGACTTAAAATGGTGACGGGGATGTTTTCCTGTGTAATGTGTTTTACTTTGGTATTACTTCCCATCATTACTGTGCAGTTAATGGCCTGTAATTCACATGGTTAGCAGACTATTTGTTTGCTTAGGTTTAAACATTTCTTGTATTGTGATTCTTTTTTAGTCAGTTTCAACTCTGCCATATGTGGACAATATTTAATACCAGAATATGTTATGCAGCTCACATGGTGGTCTCCAAGCTCACAGGCCTCCCACCTAGCTAGGGACTTTTCTTAGCATGAAAACATTTGCTCAATGATCAGACTACGGTTTGAATTAGGGGTTGAATTTATTAAGCCTGAAGTGACTGAATGAGGTTTTTCATAACAACTATTCGTATACATGAGCAAGAGCTGAGAAGGTCTTTTAGCTTTTAGACTATTGATACTGTGAATTGGCTGCTCTAAAGGTGTACTACATTGAACCGATTTAGTCTTATTTTGAACGATGAGGCAATATTTGTGACATATTAAGTCTAACTCTAGCCCCAGAATAGAGCAATTTCACTCTTATCAAGGTAAACTGTTTAGCCCTCATTCAGATTTCGTGCTGCATTCAGGTTCTCCTCGGGTTCTGTGTAGCTCTTTGCCACACAGCAGTTCTAAAGGTCTCAGTATGCTTTAATTGAACATAGAAATACCTGTATGAATAATGAAAATGGTTACATAAATTGGGCATGAATGTCAAATGATGTGTTTTGAAAAAAAATGTCAGTCATCAGAAAGGATGTTTCAGACACTGTTGGACTATCCATGCCCTTTGTGTGAAGCACACTGAGGCCTTTAGATCCCACCTAAGTCTACTTAACTTAAACATACAGTAGCCTTTACCTTACCTAGCTCTTTCACCACCTCCCCATCACTAGTCCTGAGGATGCTGCATGCTCCGAACCCTCTCCATGTCTCTAACACTGAATCCTCTCTCTCTTGTCTTTCTCCTCTTTACACCTTGTTGCATGCGACTGTGTCTGCTGTGACTGATCCCAGGGCTTAAAAGGACAAGCAGGGGAGAAGGTAAGTTTAGGAGCATGTACCATTAGAAAGATTACATAAAATAATGTAGCAATTTAGGACTCATCACAAACAACCTGAAACTTCTGGCTTTTGTTTTGGTGTCTTATGTTATTACAGCAACTCGGTCTGCTTACCAACGCAAGTAGGATGTGTTACAGAAAAGCACTGAAATATAAATGTCATCTGAGATATTGCTAAAATGAGACTTAGTGGGTGGTGGTATTGGTAGTTTGAAGTACAGAGCTGTCCTGTGTATTGTGTGTAGTGGTAGTATGTGATTTATATAGGAGTCTGTATTTTCAAACACCATGAGGGTCATATTCTGTAAATGGTTTCCCACCCTGGTTGGATTACCGTGAAACACAATAGTAACGATTTGTCACATAAGTGTCTGAATTCTATTTTAAGACTCCCCAAAGAAAGTAGAGACACATTTATAGAGGCCACAGCAGAGTACATGATGGGATTCTCAAACAGAATTTAGAATGATTTGAGTTATATATCGGGGTAAATAAATGTTGTTACTGGAGTGTTGCACAACTGTTAAACCTTAGCTCTCTGTCATGCTGAAGTTACCATGAATATGAGCTGCCAAATGGGAGGAAAAGATTGATATTGGCCTCAAGGTAGAAATTTCATGTAAGACAAATTTTACCATAGGCTCAGCAGGATCTCCCACTTGGCTTCATGAATTGCAAGTGTGTGTCAACAGACACAGTAAATCTGCCAATGTCAGCAGTACAGAAACATAAAAATCAAAATGATCTCTTTTATTCACATCAGTGTAATGAACTTTACCCACAAAGAGAATGTGATGTCTGCTGCAGCTTGCTGAAGGTTGGTTTTCAGTTCATCAGTGACAGTAAGCTCAGATGAGGGGGTTACATTAAGTTAAATGCATAGCTGCTTACAAGTAAACTAAAAGATGTCATGTTGAGTCTCTGATCTCTTTTAGCTCTATGGAGCAATATATGACTATCAGTGTTGAGTTTGTTTATGGCAAAGTGCAAACAAGGATGTAGCTGCATGTGCATGATGCATACTAATAGTTTCACAATATTCCACTGATCAACAGCAAAATGCCAAAAATTCAGCAAAACTCTAAAGAGGAAAGGATGAAAAGACTGCTAGCTGATAAACATGGATGTAAACAATGAAGATTTTAAAACTGACCTCATGTCAAAACTTGTTGGACCTCAGGCATACTCACAGAGTGTTTTGTGAGAAACACCACGTGGAAGCAGAATTCTCTAAATGTGCAGAAATTAAACTGTTGTTAAGAAGAAAGGTCCACAAGGTAATGATAGAACACTTTTGAAAAAAGCTAGATAGTTTCTTTGTCCTTTGAATGCTTTGTTGTCACTGGCCATATTTCTCAAGATGCTGAGCAATTTCTTTTCAGCTGCATCTATTAATATTTTTCACTGACTAAACTGAAAGCCTCCTCTGCTCTACACAACTTTTAAGCCTATGTTACCTCAAAGTTTAGTTTTCCAGTCAGCACATTTCCCATCAGCTTTATTCACAGCAACATTGTAGTGTCACGGAAGCTTCAATTAATGAACACGACGTAATTGTCTTTGTGAACTTTTACTGAACACAATGCTGCAGCATTACAAAGAGGAAAATATAATAGGGCAATACAAACAAACCCACATCCGCATCTTTTTTCTACAGAGATTCATTTCTTAAAACTAACATCAATGCACAAAAGCGTTTCCTTAAATAAAAGCACTTTCTGTTCACATAAATAAAACAAATTAGTCCGAAATAAACTAACATTCATTTACATAATTTCTACAACTGAATATAATCACTGCTTATCTAATATTAGCCTCAATAATTTACAACAAACACCACCTGCTTAGTACCAAACTCACTGGTGAAGAAAGCAGAAACATTTAGTAGCTAATGAGCCTTATTCGTTTTCACAGGAGTTGGTGGAGACAAAAACAGAGATAAAAGAACAAATATTGGATTTACATTCAAACACTGGCCACAACACAGCCGCAATGGAAGGGACAATGTGTGAACTGTTGCTAATTTCTCCTGAGATTTCTCCTGCTTTATCTCAACATATTACATGTAAAAATGTCCTTTGGATTTTAACTCTTCAAAAGTTGTCCTCTGCACTGGTAAAGCAAACAATGTCCCCATCTATCAGTTATCCCAAAGCTAGAATCAGCAGATGTACATATTTGCTCTCATCAAATAAAGAATGATTTGTGGTGTTTAGAGTTGAATGTGAAGCAAAAGAGGATAAACTAAGTATGTATCTTGATTGTTATACCACAATTCTGAGTGTGGTTGTTACCCCAGCATCTTTAATATGGTCAGTGAGTTAAAAAAATAATATTCAAGCCTCAGCCTGACAGAAATAGTAACCTGAAGACAGTAAGTGGAGAAGCAGACAACACAGTGGCGGCTTTTTGGATCACTCTGCAGATTCCTTTTTATTTCTAGGCAAGGAACATGTTGTAATAGTGTGATCTGGATTTGTCCCATGTGTGGTTAGTCTCCTACAGTAGCTGCCAGGACAGAGACGATGAAGAAATACAGGAATTATACACTGTCGATTTGGCTGTAGATGAAGTCCTTACAGGAAGCTTATTCTAGGAAAGACAGAGTGAGGCAGGCACAAAGAGAATAAGTGAACACTGCAGTCCTCCGATATATGGCTTCTATGGGTTTTATAGGTGTTTGGGGCAAGTAGCTGGCAAACTGAGCCAGGCTGAGAGTAAAAACAGAAAGACATGATGGATTGATGGAAAAAAAAAAAAAGAACAGCACCACTCTGCTCTGCTCTAGAAATTTAATTTGGCAGGAAATGAGATCTACACAGTTTGTCTGCTTATGACTCCACTTTTGGTTTTATGTACATACATTTTCTCTTTCTGGGTCCTGGCTTCAGTTGTGATTCTAATTTTTCCAAGTTACCTTGACCTCTTACAACTAAAGTAATCCAATCTCTTCTCAAGCATATCTGTAGATCTTCACTCGTCAAACGTACTAAAGCTGTTGAAAACCAAAGAACTGAAAACAGCTTCAAATTACATGAACCCTCTTTTTCATCGTTAGCTTTGCCCCCCTAGTCCCTGACTGATGCATTTGCCATCAAACCAGGAATGGTCTCCTAAAGTAGACAATTGTTCATAAATATTTAGCTTTGTGTTTGATGAATGACTGCGACTATCTGATATGTTTTTGCAATAGTGTTTCCCTTCATGAGGTTCAGGGGGAGAGAAGGTAATAAGGGAAATTGCTGGAAACCTATATTGGGGCAGTCTGGCCTTGGTGGTTTGTAGGAGTGTGCAGGGTCGAGAGGGGCTGCACAGACTGCCACTGACAAAATGCAGATAAAAAAAATTATCCAAAATCCAGAGGCCAGAGACATCATATTCTCAAACGTAAGCTGAGATAACCTGATAATATCACCATGATTATATCATCATCATTGTCACAGACTATGGAACTACAGAGAACTGACAAACTGACTTTGGTGTGTAAAACTGGTGGATTGTGAGTCATCTATTTTAAAAGAGCCACTGTGACAGGAGAACTGCATGCTCCCGGCTGGCTAGCATGTTTGCAGGTAACTCGCTAGCTACTTGAGTTCTGCAACTAATCCTACAAATAGTCACCACACCAAGGTTCTGTCACCGCCCATTTCACAAGAACACACAGCCCTCACTATGGAACTGGACTGTCCATCACTGTTACCTTCCATCCATCCATCCATTTTCCAACCCACTGTATCCTGCACTCAGGGTCAGGGGGGTGCTGGAGCCTATCCCAGCTCTCTTAGGGTGAAGGCGGGGTTACACCCTGGACTGGACGCCAGTCAGTCGCAGGGCTCACTGTTACCTGAATGGAAGAATTCATGTATTGAAATTACACAGATGCTACAGGATGAATTTGTCCCATATGTATTTACACATAGAAGAAGGCATCTATGTGCTGCATTTCTCCAATATTATCTGTAGAATAATAATCTGTTGAATATTATCTGACTGGGAAAGAGGAAATCCCTCATTATCCTCTCTTTTTGTGTGCTGTTATGCTTCCTGTCTTTTTATCTGTCTGTAGGGAGCACCAGGCGAGCCAGGACTGTCTATCATTGGACCAAGAGGACCTCCTGTAAGTGTCCTTACTTCTCCTTGCACCTAATAAACCTCTTCTCTTCCTCTGGTCTTTCCAGGCTTGTGGTACTGGGCTCAGCTTAATGGAAATGCTCGTCCTACCAAAGCCTCTTTAATCAAGCCTGGCCTGATAAAATAATGCTATATAATTGCAGGCTGTGTGGAAACAGCAGCATTGTTAAAAAGGGTTGGAGCTTTGATTTGGCCATAAAGTGGATCATTAGTCATGCTTGTTTTATCAGGAGGCAAAGAAGAAACTTCATCCTGGTCCAACTAGGGTCACTGTTATCCAGACACTGAATCTTAATGAATCCTCTGTTTATAACCCAAATTCTTTGGAGGCCAAATGAGTTTACGACTGTTATGAGAAATGAGTGTTTGTCTTCTTCTTTTACAAGAGAACAGTTTCAGATTCAGATTCCTTTATTTGTCCCACAGCGGGGAAATTTACAGTGCAACAGCAGCACAATACAGTGTAAAATAGACAGTAAGAAAAGCAAGACATTGAATTAAATAAGAAATAATCATAAAATCTAGACATAATAAAATAAAATGAAAATAAGAATGAAATAAAGTAACGATTATGGGAAAATAAGTAATCCAAGATAATTAATTATAACTATAACTGTGGTATAGCTGTACATAGTAGAGAGAGTGTGTGTGAGAATATGCATGTATAATAAGATATATAATATCTCATGGGTGCAAAAAACAGCGAACAGTGAACAGAAGTGTAGCGGTATTGCACAGAGTCCAGTTATAAGTCTGTTATTAATTGTTTACTTGTTTATTGTCTGTTGTCTGCAGACTAGTGGCCATTTTGTTTGTTGTGTAGCTTAACAGCATCAGGCTGGAAAGATCTGCAGTACCTCTCCTTCACACAGTGTGGATGGAGCAGCCGCTCACTGAAAGAGCTGTCAGAGCTGTCGGAGTGTCCTGTAGAGGGAGTCCTGTTGTTTAACATGGATGACAGCTTAGCCATCATCCTCCCGTTTCCCTCCACCTCCACTGAGTCCAGGGTTCATCCCAGAACAGAGCTGCCCTCCTCACCAGTCTGTCCATCCTCCTCCTGTCCCTGTCGGTGATGCTGCTGGACCAGCAGACTATTCCATAAAATATGGCTGATGCCACCACAGAGTCATAAAAGGTCCTCAGGAGTGTCCCTGTACTCCAAAATAGCTCAGCCTCCTCAGCAGGAATAGTCTGCTTTTGCCCTTCTTCACAAGGGTGCCCGTGTTGTGTGTCCAGTCCAGGTTGTTGTTTAAGTGAACACCCAGGAACTTGTAGGACTTCACAATGCTGATGTTCGTTCACAGGATGTTCACCGGTGCAGGCATGCTACGCCTGCGGAAATCCACCACCAGCTCTTTGGTTTTACTGGCATTAATCTGAAGGTTGTTCTGCAGGCCAGAACTGTTCCTGTGGTGCTGCAAAGAAGCCGATCCGACTCAGAGCCCTGCCCCCTCACAAACTGTGGTCTGTGAGTGAGCTCATCCAAATTCCATGTAGTGAGGTGATGGTCCACCCCAGCTAACTGCAGCTTGTCCCCCAGCAGCCAAGGCTGGATGGTGTTAAAGGTGGAGCTGGAGAAATCAAAGAACATGACCCTACAGTGCTTCCTGCCTTCTCCAGGTGAGAGAGGGAGGTGTGAAGGAGGTAGATGATGGCATCATCCACCCCGATGTCGGGCTGGTAGGTGAACTGCAGCAGATCCATGAAGGAGCTCACCAGCGGGCACAGATGGACGAGGACGAGTCTCTCCAGCATTTTCATCAGATGAGTCGTCAGAGCTACCACCCTGTAGCTGTTGAGCTCCTTGGGGTGTGGTGTCTTTGGCACTGGGACGATGCAGGACGTCTTCCATAGCTGCTGCACTCTCCCCAGCTTCAGGCTCAGGTTGAACGTGTGACTGAAAATTCCTCACAGCTGGTCTGTGCAGGACTTCAGGAGCCTGGAGCAGATGCCATCCGGACCTGTCTTTCCTCACTCAGTGAGGGACAGGCTGGAGCAGAAAGATGTTAGTGGTCTCCCACAGGCCGGGACTTTGACTCCATGAAGCCCGAGATGGTCTTAAGTCCTTTCCAGACACCACAGATGTTGTTCTGCTGCAGCTGGTGCTCCATCTTCCTCCTGTAGCTGTTCTTTGTCCTCTCTGA